>ML106380.1:15265-89559 GCA_003697995.1 Taxidea taxus jeffersonii
TTTTTTTTTTTTTTTTTTACTGTGTCCATTCAATGTTTTTATACTGCTGACTTTACTAGTATTCAGTCCAGGATTTATGAAGACAAAAAGAAAACCCAGAGAACTTGCCACTGCATCCTTCCACATATTCCAATTTCCCTAGCAGGCCTGCCTTCTCTCTATATTTCAGGGTCTTCCTATATTTGTTTTATATATCATTTCTAGGGTTTTCTGCTCTACTTTGAAAGAAAAGTAGGGAAAATTGTGTCTATTCTCTTTTCAGAGCAGAGTCTTTTTTTTTTTTTTTTTTTTTGAGTTACCAATATATCAAAGCACACATTTCTCTTGGAGTCTTGAATGCGAATAAAACATCACGTCAATTATTGTTAATGGGGTGATGAAGTAAGTTTATGATACCTAATTGTTGAAACAAGGCTCCCAGGAAACTCTGAGGGATCTGTTTTAAGTAATTTGTACTACAGTAATCTAAACAGCATGGATCACAAAGCAACCTTCTTTGATTAAAAGCTGTTATAGATACTATGACATATATATATACATATATATGTATATATATTATATAGAAAGATGTTATTATATGGAAAGATGTGGATATAGAACAGGGATCTGTCACAAATTATATTAGTAATTATATAGAAATTATATAGAAAGATGTGGATATAGAACAGAGATCTGTCACAAATTGTATTTAGCCAGATCTTGAGCTGTGGAATGCCCTGAATAAAGGCACTGGCTATTAAGAAAATTCTGAGCAGGGGCACCTGGGTGGATCAGTGGGTTAAGCCTCTGCCTTCGGCTCAGGTCATGATCTCAGGGTCCTGGGATCGAGCCCTGCATCGGGCTCTCTGCTCAGCTGGGAGCCTGCTTCCCCCCCTCTCTCTCTGCCTCCTTGTGATCTCTGTCTGTCAAATAAATAAATAAACCTTTTAAAAAAAATTAAAAAAAAGAAAATTCTGAGCAAACCCACAGAAACTGAGAGAAAAATCAGCACAATGGAAATAGTACTTTTATAAGCTAATCCCTACAATATTTATGGGGTGAAAACAATTATTGTAAGGAAATAATCAGGTTTTAAATGTTCAAGGATATGAAGACTACTATTTCAATAGGGTAAGCATTACATTGAAAACTTTAAAATATCTGATAGATAACTGAATTATATATTTAATCTTAAATTCTGTCAGAATATTCAAATATTAAGTAATAATAAAATATTTAATTTTTTAATCTAAGAAAACATTTATATCTTATTTGTGTTTTTTCTCCAATTCAAGTAGTAGAATTACATGAATTTTCATCACTTAAAATATAAGGATTAGGAATGGTGAACAGATCTAGTCATATTCTGATTTCTTCACAAGTAATTTTTTAAACCACTGAGCCACCCAGGTGCCTCTTCACAAGTAATTTTTTAAAAAAATTATTCTCAAAAACATTTTAATACAATTATATAATTAATTTGTTTGAAAAGTATCATTAGGGGGCACCTGGGTGGCTCAGTGGGTTAATGCCTCTGCCTTCAGCTCAGGTCATGATCTCGGGGTCCTGGGATGGAGCCCATATTGGGCTCTCTGCTCAGCAGGGAGCCTGCCTCCCTCTCTGTCTCTGCCTGCCTCTCTGCCTATTCGTGATCTCTGTCTGTCAAATAAATAAATAAAATCTTTAAAAAAAAAGTGTCATTAAATTTAGAGCAAAGGCAAATTTTTTTGATGCTATGGTATACTATAGAAAAATTAATAGGAAAATGTTTTCTAAAATGTAAAATATCTTATAAAGTAAATATGGATAGAAATCTGCAAAATAACAAATTTCTTTCAGATAACAGTGGCTTTTCTGTCACATTGACATTTCATATTAATAGTTTCATCAGTCAAAAAGAAAATGTTCATTTTGATTTGTATTAGGTTTTGGATACAGATTATGTTTATGACAAGCACACACATTGCTGCTAGAAAAGAAAATGGTCAAATTCTCTAAGTCTTATAAAGATTCTGAGTGCAGATAATAAATTAACATTGATCATTTTGTTTACACTTTCATATCCAGACATTTCATCGGTATTTATTCTTACATTGCACTAATTATAGTTGAATTTTGCTTTTAAGGTTTCTAGAAGAGTGTAGTAAATCTTGAACATATACAGATACAAATATTTTTTCTGAAACCAGTGTTTTCAAAAAAAAATTGATGTACACAATAGACATGGAAAATCAATAATACTAGACATGCAAAGCTCAAACAATAATTGCCATGGGCTGTGCTTTCAAGGGGCCTTTCCATGATACTTCCAGATGTTAAGGGACAGTGAACAGTTTGAAATTAATATGCCAAACAAAAAGACTCATTTTATTCAAGATACTTAAAAACTCATCTCCTATTGCTATTGAGTAGTCAAACCTATTGTAGTCAGAAAAAACACAGCAGTGAAAATAAAGGGCTTCATTAGAATTGGCTCTGGAAATGGGAGAGTTGTGTAGGCAGTTTTGCATTTGTTTGATTTTATTTTAATCTAACATACAAGATTTTTCTGATCATTGAATATATATATATATATATATACACACATTATGGAGAAAATCGATACACATAAACTGTATAGAAACTGGAAATCACCCATAATTCCTATAGTGGTGAATAGACACAGTTAATGCCGCATTTACCTATTTGTTGCTTGCCTGTATAGCTATCTAACATGTCTCCAAGTAAATTTATAGTTTTGAAATGGTTTCTTCTCGCTTTCTGATATTTAAGCATTTGTTCTCATTATTTTTTAAATATTGAACCATACTTTCCTGACTCTGAAATAGTGCCTATTAGATTAGTATGTCTTATATAACTATGACCTTGCTTTTGAACAATAAGATGATTTCTAATATTTTGTTATTTAAAATAACATTGCAGTATATTACATGCACATAAGTCTTTTGTTTCAACTTGATTATTTATTTAGTATATATTCTTGAAAAGGAGTATATGACTGAGAGATCATTAAAATCTTCTAGTTTTCTCATACATATTTTAAAAATTCAATCCTAAAATCTTTATACCAAATTATGTTCCCATTAAAATTGAATGAGAGAATTTTTCCTGTGGATCCTATTTGCCAATATGAGGAAAAAATTGTATGTATTTTTGTATTCACCTAATGTCTGAAATACATGTACTGAATAAATAATTTCTTCTTTTCTTCTAAAATTTTTATATAGTTAGAGAACATTTATAATTTCTATAAATTATATACACATCATATTTTATAAGTTGTACAATACAATATGCCTTATTGATTTTGGTGGACTACAAATATGTTAATACATTAGGGATCCTGAAAATTCAAAGTATTTGCCAAAGAGTGTCTTATTTTGGAGTTACTACAATTTTTGGCTGAGGAATAGTTTGAAATGATCTCAACACTCAGTATGGGCCAACCTATCTCTAAGTGTTATAAGACTGAATAAAGATCAAAAAACAAACAGAAGTAGCAGTTATAAAGAGAATATCCTTAGTCTAAGGAAACTTTACCAGCCACAAATTCTATGAAAATATACTAAAATTTAACAGGAGTAATATATCAGATGCTTGATCGACATCTGTGCCAAACACCAATTTGTGTGTTCCTTTAATACATATAATACTAAAGCAAAGAGAAAAAAAATGCCATCAAATAACACTAATGCTTTTTAAGCTGGTTTTAAAGACGGCTTTAAATCTCATTAACAGCTGCTGACAAGAGGTGCACTGAACCACGTTAATTGCAGATGTAAAGTATGAGACAAAAGGTCAGACATGTAGATCTAAGTCTACAGTCTGGTTAAGAGATGAAACAGTGGCAGGCTGCTAACTCTGGCTTATTCCATTTCTTCAAAATCTGCATTCTAACATAAGCAGAATTAAATCCAATTTGGGGTAACCTTACTCTTTGAAATGATTAAATATCTAGAGTATTGAACTGCATTTATATTTACCCCCCCCAAAAAAAGGTGGTCATGTTTGTGGTGGTGGTGTATGTATCTGTGAATGTTTGTGTGTATGTGCTGCTATCTCTGTGTGTAAAATCTGCCTTTATGGTGATTATACTGTATAAATTTTATCTAGTCTATACAATTAAGTTATTTCAAAAACCTTCTGTTTCATACATAGAGCAAAAATGTTAGCTATTTAATGAACCATGTGGGAATGTGGAAATTTCCCCTCTACAAACTATAATGTTTTTCAATTGTGTGTCTGAAATAAAGGGGAAAAAATAAAGAAAGCCAAGAGAAAAGGTTAGTGGTTTCAATTCAGTCTTGAGAGTGGATACTCCTAAATTTAACTGAGTGAGAAAATAACAAACAAGTGTGTGTGATCGAAGGAAGTGTAACAATTGATTTTAAATGACAACTGCTTTATGTGAAGTTTGGAAGATTAGAAATGCAAATACATCCAGTTTAAAATTCCTAAAACACTACAAATGGAAACCAAAGGAAGCAAGTGAAATATTATCAAACAGATTAATATTTTTTTCAGATTAATATTTTTAAAAGGAAAAGAGAAAATATTTACTTTACTATTGAGTTGTACTTATTTTAATTGCTTTTTCCATTGAGAAAAAAATAATTGATTTTTACAGGTAAATCTTGTTAAAAACGATAAGGTTAAAGGAACACATGACTTGATGCCATTGTTCTATCACTAATGTCCTATTATTATTTATTGTGATCAATTTATGGATTCTTAGCTATATTTATTTTTTTTTAAAGATTTTATTTGTTTATTTGACAGAGAGAGATCACAAGCAGGTAGAGAAGCAGGAAGAGAGAGGAGGAAGCAGACTCCCTGCCAAGCAGAGAGCCCCATGCGGGGCTCGATCCCAGGACCCTGAGATCATGACCCGAGCCGAAGGCAGAGGCTTTAACCCACTGAGCCACCCAGGCGCCCTCTTAGCTATATTTAGATGTTTCTACCTAACTTTACTGATACATTTTGTTAGGAAAAAAAAGACTTATTTAAAAATTCTATTGTACTACATTTATATCCAAATATGTTGATACAATTATCAGGACTTTTAATTGGAGTTTGCATTGTTATACATCTGATAAATCAGTATTAGTTTGTAATAAAAGCAGTAAAGTTTGTAATGATGTAATATTTGAAGTATGGAATTTTCAGGACAAAATACTTGGAGTTGACTAAAAAAGATGTTGAGTCTTTATACTAAAACTCCAAATATTACTGAGAAAAATATTGAAAATCTAATAAATGGAGAGGTGTGCCACATTTAACAAATTGGACACTCAATATGGTTAAGATATCAGTTCTCCTCAAATTGATCTACGGATTCAATTTAATCACAATAAAAATCCTGGCAGATATTTTCCAATGTAGGAATTTACAAAATAATTATAAATTTCCATAGAAATATAAATAACCTAAAATAGACAAAAAGAATATGAAGAAAAAATGAGATGGAAAGGATTTATATAATTTGATTTCAAGAGTTATTAGAGAGCTACACTAACCAAGACAACACAGTATTGGCAAAAGGACAAACACCAGCAAAGGAATAGAATAGAGTCCAGGCAAAGACCCAATTACATATTTTCAATGATTTTTAAGAAAAGTACTAAAGAAATTAAATTTAAAAAGGGAAATTATTTCAAGAAATGATACTGGAACATCCAGGTATTTGCATGAGAGGGAACATTAACCCTTCCTTCATATCAGAATACAAATATTAACCCTAAATCTCTAAATGTATTTAAATTTAAAGGCTAAAACTGTACGACTTCTAGAAGAAAACATAAGAGAAAATCTCTGTGACTCTAGAGTAGGCTGGCTTAAATCATCCCAGACTCCCTCCTTCTTAACAACAACCAAGTGACTTGAAAATAAGATTTGGTGCTTCCAAATGATGGTCCAAGAGTCATCATTAATATCAAATCCATTACCAATCATACAACAATGAAATAGAATGGCTCAATAGCATGGAAGAATAAGAGGCCAAATAACAATTGATGTCATGTTCATCTTCCCTTTTGTTAAGCCCAGTATTCAACAAATATATTTTATTTATTTTTATGCCTGATGTTTAAAGTACTCTATTTAGGGGCGCCTGGGTGGCTCAGTGGGTTAAGCCTCTGCCTTCAGCTCAGGTCATGATCCTGGGGTCCCAGATTGAGCCCCATGTCGGGCTTTCTGCTCAGAGGGGAGCCTGCTCCCCTCTCTCTCCGCCTGCCTCCCTGCCTACTTGTGATCTCTCTCTCTCTCTGTCAAATAAAAAAAAAATTAAAGTACTCTATTTATTATTTATTGGGTTGTACCATTAGCTATGTGTTGTAAAATACATATAAACTATTCTCTATCGTTTCTTTGAATTTCATTTTAAGAATCTATTATGGAAAGTGTTTATTGAATTTCCTCCTCTCTTTCTTACTTCAACAAATCAGATAGAATAGGTATCTTTCTCTTGAGCCCAACAGCATTCTGAATATTCCCCATTAGAAAGTTGAGCTCACTTATTAAGCTGTTATCTTAAGTGTCTGTCCCCTTCACCCTGAATTAAAAGATCATATTTTATACATATTGAACCCAAAGCCTGAACACAGTAATTAATAGATTATGTATGTTCAATAAATATTTTATTGGGGAAATATTTTTATTCCTAGCAAAATTATTTATGTACATTTTATAAATATTTTCCATTCTTTACTCTCAAATGGAAAATGTGTCTATAGAAGTACGTTTTATTTTCCTAAGATTCCTAGTTACTTTTCTGCTCCTCTTAATTATTTTTCCTTTACCCTACCACTTACACATATTTTTCATTTTTTTAGTAACCAAAAGATTCTAGAGGAAATAACTTTCTGTTGTCTCGTATTAGCAAGAAGACTATGAGATTTTAAAGGTCAATTTCAGAAAACAACAAATGTAGAAGGCATCATTTCAGTTTCAAGCTTTGTATTGTGAATCATACTCCAAAGTGCTAACCAAAAAGGCAATGACCTAATACTCAGATTTTGGTCTATGAGAAGACCAATTAATAATAAGCTATGAATAAGATATGAGATATCTTCCACAGCTTGGAGAGGAATAAGAATTGATCAGAAAAATAGAACATATTTTTCCTTCAAACCTGTAATATAGCTCCATGTGCAAAATTGAAGAATGTAACATACACAAGGAAAGAAACTCTATAAAAAACTGTTTTTTAAAATCTCGTAACCTTTAAATACGTAAATTTACCTTTACGTAAATCTCGTAAACCTTTATAATCTGGTAAACACCCAAGAAGACATTTGAATACCACAAATGTAAGAAAATTTACTTTTTTAGTGAATATAGAGAGATTAGCTAATTATGATAAACAAAAAAGAATGTGAATTTCAAACCAAAGAATAGGGTCCTTGACTATCATTGCATTTAATGAAACTGTTATATGAAGGAAATAGGATAAACATGTTCACATAACCAGATTTGTTAAAAGCTCAGCAATTTTTATTCTTCTTCAAAGAATCTGAGTATAGAATTGTTTAGGTTTGAGTTATATACATAATTTAAGGTCCAATCTAAGCAAAATATTAAGAAGAAAACACTTACTCTTGACATTTCAGGAGGAGGAACACAAGTTGACATAGGATCTCTGGCTTTTCTCTTATCCTTCATTTTTCCACTACAGAGGTGGAAAGAGTTATCCAATTGCTGAGCATGAGAAAGTGAATATCCAACCATCTACAGCTTTACCCCTGACTCCTTTTTTTTTCTCCTTAGAAACCGGGCCTTGAAAAGAGAAGACTCACTTTTCACTGTTCCTCCATGGCATAAATAATATTAGGAACAGATTCTGCTTCTGAAAACAGGGCATGGCTACCTCGGTACAGTGTGGTTACTGGTGGGTAAATCTATCTTAGGGTGTTCAATTGGGTCTATTTTCCCCCACAAATATAAACCACATTCTCTAATAAAAACTCCACGCTTAATAAATACAGAATGTTATTCTTTAATTTACTTGGCTGAGTTGGTTCAGAACTTAAGTACGGAAATGTGCCACTATATTGGATGGCCTCACCCCCACTAGATGTGCATGAAGATGGCAGAGTCCCAGTCACATGGAATAATTTTAGAGATAGTAGAAATTAGAACTAATGTTTAAACCAATCATTATTTTACAAGTGAGGAATCCACTGCCTAAGGAGGTTAATTAGCATATTTAAGGGCTTATGGTTATTTCATGGCAGAACTATAAACTAAACTCCAATTTACTGACAATCAGTGTTATATACTTTAAGGACTCCTTCCAACTTGCTGTATTTGAATATCCATGACCTACAAAACCAAGGATCTCAGTTCTATATCTAGTTCCTTTTCTTACTACTTATGCCATTCAGTTTTCTTTTCTGGGAAATGATGCTCAAGTTCACAAGGTTATTCTGGAGTAGAAAGGCATATATATGTGAAGAGTATCCTATAAACTGTGCCATGAGTAAATACTAGTTCCCATATTATCTCACTATAACTATTTTTTTAATTGGAATCAAAATGAATAAAATATGTCTTCTTAATGAATGAATATTTTAAAATATTAGCAGTATTTAGAAATGCTGATTAAAGGCGCCTGGGTGGCTCAGTTGGTTAAGCAACTGCCTTCAGCTCAGGTCATGATCCCGGAGTCCCGGGATCAAGTCCCGCATCGGGCTCTCAGCTCCATGGGAGAAGAAGTCTGCTTCTCCCTCTGACCTTCTCCCCCCCTCATGCTCTCTTTCACTCTCTCTCTCTGAAATAAATAAATAAAATCTTAAAAAAAAAAGAAATGCTGATTAAGATGATAAAGTATAACCAGTTAATTTTAACTACATAAGATTTTAAAATATATTTATTTCAAAAACATAAAAAATTAGAATATATTTTTATGATAACTGGGAAATTACAATTTTCTACATAAGTTGAATCTAAGGGTATTCTAAAATACTGTATAGATATTTTCCAAGCTTAACAAAAACACAAAAAATTCTCATTCACACTGCCGTTACCAAACTAGTTGCTCTAACTCTTGAATCCACCTTTCCTAGAGATGTCGTTTATCCTTTTTTTATCCTTTTTACCTCTCCAAACCAGATTCATATATATTGACCCAGTAGCACCATCTATTTTTGTTACTATATTTAACAATCATTTTGGTAATAAATACAAATCACAGAAAATATTTCTCCTTAAATAGAAATGCCTTAAAATGTTTTATCTTACTCTCAATGAATAGTTTGAGAAAAGTAGACAGGTTCAAGTGCTAAACTGCCGTTTATTCACCCTTCTTTCTAGCCTGTCAATCTTACCTGTGAGATGATCGCACTGATGGTGTTTCTGCATACATTATGATATCTTTAATCCCAATTCCTTTTTTTTTCTTTTTTAAAATCTCACACCAAGCTAAAATGATGTGATTTCAAAGAAAGGTCACAAAAGAAACCCAAATTGAATACGCTTAACTTTAAATAACTCTTTGCTTTAAAAATGACCTATTATTAAAAATATTTTTAAAAAATTCTGAAGAGCAAATTACTAAACTTTATGGATTATTTTATAAAGTACTTCTTATAATTTTGATAATTTGTTGAAATTTTTAAAGTCATCTCAGCAATATTCTTTACATAATGGTAAATCCCAAAGCAACCCATTCTGTCTAGGACATTAAAAAATGACCAGTAAAATCCAAAATTGGGTCTCACCCAGTGAAATACAGTTTAAATTTTTCATGCTAACCCTAATTTTGTGATCAACCAAATTAACAGTACTTATTTCAAGGATGTCAAATGATTTTCATTAACTCATTTGTTTATTCATTTCAACAAATATTTATTGGATGCTTGCTATCCAATGCCTGACCTCTCCTGAAAGGGAATAAGGTGATTTGTCACTGCTGCCATCACTATTCTTGGACCATATGTAATGAGTCAGGAATTACAAGTTCACCAATCTATCAAAGCAGCATATTATGTTGAGGCATAAGCAGAGTTTCTTAAAATCCTAATATCCAAGAGCCAGTTTCTCTTTTTACCATTTGTCACCTAAGCTTGTTTCCTAAGTAACTCTCCATACCATCACAGAGCGTCAGAAATGGTTGCTACGTGGAGTCACTTCTGGCTCCACACAGTTGCCAGGGAACTTACCCTGCATTTCTTCTCCTCCTCTTGCGACCTGAGATGAAGTCAAAGAGGCAGCAAAGCCCAACAAGCATAGTCTTCTAGGTCACTGTAAGCAACATGGACCTGAATTTAAGCATAATAAAAAGTCATTGATAACTTCATACATGATTATGGACATAATTCTTACTGACATGTTTTAAATTATCAATATTAATTTTTTATTTAAATTCAATTAGCCAACATATAGTACATCATTAGTTTTTGAAGTGGTATTCAGTGATTCACTTGTTGCCTATAACACCCAGTGCTCATCTTATCATATGCCCACCTTAATGCCCATCACCCAGTTACCTCATCCCCCAATCACCTCCCTTTCCAGAACGCTCAGTTTGTTTCCCACAGTCAAGAATCTTTCATGGTTTTTCTCCCATTCTGATTTAATCCCATTTAGTTTTTCCTCCGCTCCCCTAAGGCCTTCTACACTATTTCTTATATTCCACATATTCAATATTAAAATTTAAAAGTATATGATGTTTTCTACATAAATGTGTTTATATGTCAGTGGGCAGCAGCAAAGATCTATGTGTTGAAAACAAGCAAATAATTTTCAATTTATTTAATTCAACAGATTAGCATTATAATATGTGCTTTTTTATTTACATTTAATACCTAAATTAATTCCTGAAGCAACACTGGAATCCAGAGACCTCACTTAGTTTCTACTATTTTTTTTTTTTTACTTTGGACAAACTGCTTATCATATCAGAGTTCCTTTTTTTCCCCATGAGGGCTTTAGCTTCCTGAAGTGTTGGGTAGCAGAAACCACAGTGAGTGGTTTGATGTGTGCATGAGTAATGTGAAAGATGGGAGACAGTATATTCAGCAATATAAAGAACAGGGAGTGGGTATGAAAGGAGTGAGATGCCAAAGTATCTGAACAAGAACTTAAGTCTCAGTTACTTCTGTGTGTATGTAATGTTTTAGGAAGGGAGACACTTAACCATGTTTTAGTGCTAACATGAGGGAATCAATGTCTGGTCAATGTTTAAAGTCATGAGGGAGGAAAGCAGATAATATGGGGGAAAAAATCTTGAATAAACTTTAAAGAACCTCTACCATATTAGTAGGAGGATCACATAAAATAAATAATGCTCCCTAGAAATAATTAAGTTATCTCTCCAACCATACTCTCCTAACACTATCATGACATTTACCAAGTTATATTATATTTATATATTTAAAATATATCTCTGAGGTTAAACTGTTAACTTTTTGAAATTTGGGAATTTATTTTACTAATCCTTTTTTTTCCCTACAACTTAATATCTTTTTATTACACTAAGTCATGATGTGAAAGTGCTATGTGAAACTGTACATCTATAACTGTTACAGTTATTAAATCATTAAATGTTAAAATACACATAAAGTGTCTAATAAGTCACTGTTGTTTTGATACCTTTAGGACTGTAAGGTTTACATTCAATTGTTATAGGAATCATCTTTCATAGATAATATAAAGGAAAACCACTTTTGAAAGATTGATTCAAAATTTTTGGCATTTAACAGTTTTCTCTTAATCCTATTCTCATGTACCCCTTTAAATTAAATTTTAAGATAAAATATTCTAGCTTCTTATTGAGATTCTACAGTGGTGACATAACCAGAATCTTTAACCAGCTCTGTGTTCTGAGCCCAATAAAGATCTTAAAATTCCTGGTTAAGTATAAAATGGGGGAGAAAAGGAATGGAAGCATTTACGATTTTGCTTAACCTAGTGTTCCCATCAGAGATTGAATAGGTTCTCTGATGCCAATTGGCTTAAAATTTGTCTGTGTGTGGACATTCAGTTTTAGGCACAATCACTGGTCTTTCAGGAAATGCTCTAATAATGACAGTATCAGCAAATAGGCACCAGCCATTCCATTCTTGACAACAAATTATGAGACATCACTTTCAAACTCCAAAATTATCAAATTAATTTGTTCCAGGGCACCTGGATGGCTCAGTTTGTTGAGCATCTGACTTTTGATTACAGCTTAGATCATGATCTCATGAGTCCTAATATGGAGCTGTGTGTTAGGCTCCACACTCAGCAGAAAGTGTGATTGAGATTCTCTCTCTCCATCTCCCTCTTTCCCTCCTCCCTGCCCTTCAAATAAATATTTTTTTTTTCCAGGGGAAAGCATGAACGCAGTCCCCCACTACCACAAATTATGCAGTCGAGTTTCCCACATTTGGGGAAATCGCAGGGGTCAGCATTTCCGGAGTGCAATGGATAAGCCTCGCCCTGGGAAAACCACCTTCGTGATCATGGTATCTCCCCTGCCAGGTAAGTATTTTAAAAAATTATTTAAAAAATTAACTAGTTCCCTCTTGGCTTTCAGCATAGCTATTTTCCAGTGTTCTAAAAGTTCTAGGTTTCAGGTTCTAAAAGTTCTAAGAGTTAAAGGTTTCACTTAAATGGAATTGAAAATAGTCCTTACACAGCAACAAATGAAAACTTTTTTCAATTAAAAATACCACTTTATCTATACATATATTTTGTTTCCTAATATAGAAAATTATTAGTTTTCATAATTAGAGCTTTCCCAATAGCATCGAAGACAAATCATAAATAAAAGATTTCAAATGTTGTTCATCTTTTCAAATGCTCAAAAAATATTTGTGATGATTACATCAACCAAGGAGTCAAGAATTCAGTGAGAAATTGGGTTTTAAGGTTAGATCTTGTAAGACAAAAAGAAAATTTTTTTTTTCCTTATAGGGAGGTCTGACTTATTATGGATCTCACTAAGCTTATAGGAGCTTTATTCATATTCAAAAGTGGATCAAATCATATGAATTTCTTTGAACTGAAGAAATTAAAAGGAAATGGCCTGCGGGAGAGAACAAGGTATCCAGGACTTCTCATCAGTGGTCTAATCAGGAAGGGGACCCGGCGGCAGTTCTAAGCGACCCACACAATAACTTCTGGAATTTGCTGCCAGTAAAATATCTTTCTATCTCGAATTCTAGTCTGTAATTGTCACTAAATAGAATGTTCAAAGTAGAATACGAAGTGCAAAACATTCCATTAAATGCTTCTTCGTTTATGCTTTGGTATCACCCTCCCACTTTGTTTATGTTTTTTACGCTAACCATCTTATATACACCCTCAGGCAAATGTGCATGTATCTTGGAATAGTAATACATAAAGTGATATAGTACACATAATTATTACACCACAGCTTAAGTTTATATTTTTAGAGTGTGTAAGAACATGTGAAATACTCCTCTCCCACAGATGAAATGTTCTTTGATACTTAGTTTCGAAAAGGTTATTAACTCTAATAAAAACTTTAAAGCTAGGGAAACTTTAATAGACTATTCCATCTATATAGTGTTTGGCAAACACATATAGGGATAGATTCTAGAAATCTCAGGAATATAGGAAACCCTCACAACATGAAAATGCACCACACTGATGAGACAGGGCTTAGCCTGATGCCTATATCCAAACATACCCCACTGTCATAGAACTATTAGCGGGATTTTGAGTTCATGTAGTGGATAGAACAAGTCACATTCCTAGCAAAGGGGTGTGAGATTCAGATTTGATTCAGAGAGAAAAATGGCTACACATATCCTACAATTTCTTTCTTATTTCCTTCACTCTCAAGAGGGAAGTTGCATGAATTAAATGACAGACTGAAAAGAATAAAAATTATCTATTTCCAACTTAATAAAGATAAGATTCTTTCAACAATGAACACATATCCACTGAGCCCCTTTTTTTTGTTTCAAGGCTCCTATCTGGGCACTAAGATTCAAGGGATACGGTAAAAAAAAAAAAAAAAAAAAAAATGACAGAAACAGATCCTGCTATGATCAATCTTTCTAGACTGCAGATACCTAAATACTACCTTTCAATTTTGGGATACTATATGAGCACCTAGCCTAACTTGGATTATGGAAGAGAGTAAAGTTGGAGGAATACCCGGTAAAAGAAAGGAATGATGTAAGTTAGCCTCTTAAATTACTCTTGCATCTTTACTGTTTGAACCTTGTTCAAATAATACTAAAAGCCTATATTCTTCCTTCTGTCACATTCTGCTTGTTCCTCTAAAATATTTCTTTTCTCTTCCATGAATTAATCAAAACTTTTTTTTTTAATATTAGCTGGATGTTTCTGTAGTTATTAAATTGTGTATTTTTCTGTAAAGTGTGAAGCCACAGTAATCAATAACTGCTGAGAAGAAGGAATAGTAGTAGAGATAACATTCACACCTCTGTAGCCAACCTCTGTCTCCCCCAGGAAGCCTCATCTATCAGGTAATAACATTTCTCAACTTAGTGTAAGGACACCTATGGTCCCTTCTATCCAACAACCCAATCCCTTTTAAAAATGGCGTAAAAGAAAAAAACGTAATCTTGGAGAAAGATCAAAGAGTGCCAATAAGTATGTAATAATGGAACCCTTAAATAAGAAATTGACAAAGTTACAGGATCTCCTGTATTCTTTATAAGCCTTAGGTTGAGTCTACTAAGGGAATCATCCTGATACAAATCTACCTCAGTCCTTGAAACATCACTTAGAGTGGAAGCTCATCCAGTCCCCTAACTCTGCAGAGTTCAGTTTATGATGTTGTCCTGTCACTGGGTCACTAACTGGGGAATTCTCCACATGAAATATGAAACTGGCCCCCATACATGGAGAGCAAGAAGGGACCAAAGAAAGAGGAAGACCACTCCAGATTGGTTGGTGGCAGTTTTCATAAGCTAGGGAAATTACATACTACACTTGCCTTGGACAGCCACAAAACAAGTAGGTCTCTGCAAATACCTGCCAGAATCTTTACCTGCCAGAATCTTTCACAAGTTTATATAGAATCCTTAACTTGGTTTAGTCATTTGGACTCAATAACATCTTACTCTCTCAAAGCTATGTCCTTAAAATAATTCCAGGTGTGGGAAGGGTAGACAGAATATACACTCCAAGAACAGGAAAAGAGGTGAGGAGTCTCCAAATGCCTGAGTCATGAGTTGTCTTGTGGTTTTGACCAAAGTGCTCAACCATGCAATATGCACCTCTAACAAGAAGTGAAAAATTTCTAAAGAGTTACTTCATTTACCTTTCTAATCAACACTTTCTTTTTTTTTTTTGCTTACTTTTCTGAGTTGTCATTATGTAGTTTTGTGATTTTTAGACTTCATATTTGAAAAAGTATCTGATAGTACCTTTTAATGTATTGCTTCTTCAGCTCAGCATAATTTCTCAGCAACTGAACTATGATTTTGCATGCATCACAAGCGCATTCCTCTTTATTCTTCACTAATATTCTATTAGATAGGTATTTCAATACTTATCAACCTCTGGTTGATAGGCTTACTAGACATATATTGTTATATACAAGAGGAGATAAAATATAACCATACAAATGGCTCTTAAAATACAAAAATCAAAAATGGGGGAAAAAAGAAAAAATGCAACAAATAGAAAACAGAAACAAAAATGCTGGATATTATTAATCCAACTATATGGATAATTAGTTTAAATGTAAATAGTATAAATATACCAATTAAAAACAAATTTTCAGAGTAGATAACACATAAAGACCCATGTTGTCTAAAAGAAACCCATTTTAAGTAGGTTAAAAGGAAACAGATGAAGAAATATATACTCCATTAATATCAATCAAAAGAAAGATGGAGAAAGATGGAACAGCTATATTAACTGAAGACAAAGGAGTCTTCAGAAGAAGGAAAATTATCAGGGATAAAGAGTAGAACTATAAAATGATATAGGGGTCAATTCTCATATAATACCTAACAATTTCAAATGTGCATACACCTAACAACAGAGCATCAAAACATATGAGACAAAAACTGACGGAATTGAGAGGGAAAAATAGACAAAATCATGCTTATAGTTGAAGACTTCAATACCTTTCTGCCAGTAATTGATAGGATAAAAATGTAAAAAAATCAACAAAGAAGGTTAATATTATCAGCACTAACAAACATAATTTGATATTAATTATAGAATCTGCCATCCAACAACAGAGTACAAGATTTAAGATAGAAAGAACATTCACCGGGCACCTGGGTGGCTCAGTGGGTTAAAGCCGCTGCCTTCGGCTCAGGTCATGATCCCAGGGTCATGGGATCGAGACCCGCATCGGGCTCTCTGCTCTGCGGACAGCCTGCTTCCTCCTCTCTCTCTCTACCTCTCTGCCTACTTGTGATCTCTGTCTATCAAATAAATAAATAAAATCTTAAAAAAAAAAAAAAAAAAACATTCACCAAGATAAGCCAAATTCCAAGGCAGAGAATGAAAGACCCCCTTCCCCCAGCCTTTGATCGCTTGGCTACACCCTTCCCCCAGCCATTGATTAACTAATCGCTTTTTTGTTTTTCTGTAAGCGTTTGGCTAAAAAACATCCTCCCACCCTATCGCAAAAACAGGAAGAGAACAGAGGACGGAAGATCCCTAAAGCCCAGCCCGGCCGTTTCGGGGACTAGCAGCTGTGACCCCCGATAATCCCCATTACGTTTTTTAAAACAACCAATAGGAAACCTGTTGCTTAGCCATTGCTCCTGTACCCCTTCTTGCCCTATAAAAAAGGATTGTAAGCCTGAAGCCCGCGCGCTCAGCTAGCTGGTGCTGCTGACCGCCCGCAGGCGCCTGTGAAGAATAAACCCTCTTGCCTTTGCATCCAGTGGAAGTCCGGTGTCCGATTCTTGGGTGGTGAAGTCTGAGGGTCTTTCAAGAACACATCTGAAGAAACTGAAAAGAGAAATCATACAAAGCATGTTCACAGATCATAATAAATTAAATTTAGAAATCAGTAGCAGAAATATAGTGTGAGCCGCAAATAGTAATTTTCCCCAAACTATACACTATGCAAAGGGGAGAAAAAAGAGAAACTTTATAGTAGAGATACCTGACAAATACTCTTAGCCCAATGATCAAGGTTAACATCAGCAATGATAAGTCATGTTCATAGTGTGTGCCTTTGATATTATGTGATGAGAATTGAACTTTACCTTTGCATCCTTCCTCCCAAAAGCCACAGCACTCGTTTAATTATAAGAAAAAAAAACCTGACAAATAATCAATGATTGATATTCTACAAAATACCTAACAATCACTCTTCAAATCTCTCAAGTCATCAAATACAAGGGAAGTCCAGAAAATGGTCACAGTCCAAAGGAGCCTAGGGAAATATGGCAACTAAGGTTAATGTTTTTCCTGGATAGGATTCTGGAGCAGACATTACAGGAAAAGGCATTTAGCCATTAGGGGAAAAGCTGAGGAAAATAGAAAGGACTTATTTAATTTTAAGGTATTGACATTGGTTCATTTATTGTAACACATTTATCATATAAATTGAAGATGTTAATAATGGGGGAAACTGGGTATGAGGAATATGGAAACTCTTTAACCTTTGTATTTTTTTCCTGTAAATCTAAAACTCCCAGAATTAAGTTTATTTAAAATACACTGAATATCTCACAGAATATTTAAAAACTTTTGAGTCAAAGTAGTGAACATATCCACTACCTTTCAAATTTTCATTATGTTCCTTTATGATTTCCTATACTACCCTCTCTCTATTTTCAGGCAACTACTAATATGCTTTCTGTTACTATGGAATAATTTAAATTTTTCTGTTGTATATAAATTATATAAATATATAAACAATATATAATAATATATAATTAATATATAAGATATATAATATTATATATAATATATATTATATATTATATATTATTAAAAATAAATATATAAATGTTATGGGGTGTGCTCTTTTTGGTCTGGTTTCTTTCATTCAGCATAATTACTTTGGGATCCAGTCATTTAGATATGTGAATCAACAATTCAGTTCACTCCTCAGTGTTTCTAAATTACATTATTTATATGGATGTGCCACAGTTTTTCTAACTGTTAGAGTATCCACCTATTAATGGACATTTGGAGTTTGGGGCTATTACATATAAAGCTGTTAGATACATCACTGTACATGTTTCTATATGTGTATATGCACCTTAATTTCCTTGGATAAATACTTAAAAGTATAATAACTGATTTATATGGTAGATGCAAATTTATATTTTAAAGAAACTACTAAACAACAAATTTGTAATATTTTGCATTCTAACTAATAGCATATGAGATTCTATTGCTCCATATACTCTCGAGCACTTAAACTGGTCAGTCTTTTTTATTTTAGCAATCTAATAGATGTGTAATACTATCTCATCATTGTTTTGATTTGCATTTTTCAAATGACTAATGACATTACACACCTTTTTACGTGTTACTTGCTCTCCACGTATTTTCCTGAGCCAAGTGTCTGTTCAAATCTTTGCCTATTTTTTTTAAATTGGGCTATATTTTTTTGTTACTGATTTTAGTGTGTTATGACTAACATATAACAATACATTAGCTCCAAGTGTACAACATGACTCAACATGTGTATACACTGTGAAATGATCACCACAATAAGTCTAGTTAATATCCATTACCATATATAGTTATAAAAACTGCTTTCTTATGAGAACTTTTAAGGCTTACTTTCTTAGAAACTTTTAAATACACAGTATAGTATTATTAGTTATAGGTACCATACTGTACATTATATCCTCAAGATTTACTTATTCTATTAGTTATAGGTACCATACTGTACATTATATCCTCAAGATTTACTTATTCTATGACTGGAAGTTGTACATTTTGGTCACCTTCACCTATTTCGTCCACCTACCACTCCCTGCCTCTGGCAACCACCAATCTGTTCTCTTATCCAAGGGCTTTCCCCCACCCCTCATCAGTATAACAATGGAGATTATAATGGCTAATATTTTCTTGTCTTAAATCTCTATTGTTATTTCATGATGCTATTGGAGAATAGAGGACTTTCCCATCAAATCCATCTCATATGAAACAACAAATGTGATTAGAAGTCATCAGAAACAATTTTTATTCAAAAAAGGTCATAAGCACATTAAGTAGATCTTACCACTTTGAAATAGGTTCTGGATCAAGCGACAAATTCTTTGATTCTACCCTCTGAAATTTCAGATTTCCTGTTTTGTTTGAGGAAACATAGAGGAAAGAAAAGAATTTTCTTGACAAACATAAAACTGAAATAACAATCGGAGGGTTAAAACCACCAGAGTAACAACTAAATATAGTTCGTACGTTTTTTACATAGAAAAATAAGGTTAGTGGGACACCTGGATGGCTCAGTTGGTTAAGCGGCTGCCTTCAGCTCAGGTCATGATCCCAGCGTCCTGGGATCGAGTCCCACATCGGGCTCCTTGCTCGGCAGGGAGCCTGCTTCTCCCTCTGCCTCTGCCTGCCTCTCTGTCTGCCTGTGCTCGCTTGCTCTCTCTCTAACAAATAAATAAAATCTTAAAAAAAATAATAATAATAAGGTTAGCCTCTTCTAACATTTGTCGGTATCCTGAAATTTTTATTCTATTTTTTGTTTTAAAAAATAAGAAGGGGTGCCTGGGTGGCTCAGTTAGTGAGGCCTCTGCCTTTGGCTCAGTTTATGATCTCAGGGTCCTGGGATGAAAACCCCACAGGGAGCAGGGAGCCTACTTCTCCCTCTCCCTCTGCCTGCTGATCCCCCTGCTGTGTGCTCTCTCTCTCTGTCAAGTAAATAAATAAAATCTTTAAAACAATAAAATAAAATATTAGGATTTGCTAGTGAAGAATACGCCTTCTGACTATCAGCAGTAATCCATTATTAATATACTTAACCAGAAATAAAATAATTCTAAGATCTTCCAGATATTATATGAAATCACAGATAAATGGGTAAAGAAATAATTGAGAGGATTTTACTATTATGAATAAATATGGTATTAGAGGCTACATGTATCCCCCAAAATAAAAACTTCCTTAATGATTCAGCCAAGTTCTTCTTATAGACATAGGGTTTCCAGTATTAAATTGGTTGACCAATCTTCAATGCAATGATTATGATCAAATAAAAATCAATTTTGTTACACTGAGATGGAAACCTATGATTATATTTTTTTATATTTGAACTTCAAAGATAATCATTTATTGGTTCTCAGAACAAAGCCATTGGGGAAAAATCAGTTCAATTCTTTTTGAAATTACTAAAGAACAAACTAGCTCAAGTGACTTTCACCAAAAAAATCACTGTACATCATTGCACATATTCATCTTTTCTAAATTAGATATACAGCATGTTCTTGTACTTGAGTGTAATTAACATAACAAGTAACTTTCTTTGTAATTAAACTTTTGTTGTTTTTATTAAAATGTTGATAGGTGTAGTAAATTTTGCTCTCACTTTTAACTTCTCCCTTTCATTTTTTGGCAGTAGGCAAGGTGTCTTGCTGTCTCTGTAATATTAATGGTTGAACATTTCTTACAAAGAATGGAATATAGTGTGCTATAGGAATTGCATACAAAATCTTCAGTGAATGGAAAAAAGACTCCAGGACCTTGGATGTCAGTTCCAGGAGAGACAAATTTATAGGTATAACAATCTGTCTTTTAAAACTGACGTCTAAGGTCGTAGAGGCCTTTTCCCTATCACTGAGGATTTTTCATGCATTCCCTATAATATGAAAAAAACTATGAGTGTAACATTTAGACATTTTTGCTGCACATCAAAGGGACCTGCCAGTTCTGTCCTAGGTCCATACACAAAATCAATTTTAATACTAGATTAAAATTTTACCCTTAATTAGAAAAAACAGACTTTTATACCTCCGCAATAAAGAAATCTTAAAAACTTGCTCAGCAATTTCATATTTCCCCAGGAGCTAATAATAAAACAGCCATGTGCCCTCATAGCTCAACAGGCACATAGCTCTTTGGGGCTCACTTGAAGAGGTGTGGTTTTCACTCAGAGAACTGCAGCACAAATACAAATGACCTGCCCCAGTGGCCTGAAGGGCTAAGTGAGCTCTTCAAAGTGACATTTGCCATGAAGTATCTAGGTACGGACAAAAAGTAATAACCGTGGTTCAAAGATAAAATATTGGACTACATAGTACTAGGGGAAATGATACTAAACTGTTGGAAATGATATTAAAGTACTGATCAATCGACAGGGTCATGTAGGCACAAGGGCTGATTCCACATACAAAGTGACAATTTCCTTTCGAAGATTCATTTCTATTTATGCCCAAAATGACATTACCAAAATGATAATTCAAGCAAAAGTGTAACAATTTGGATTCCACCAATCCATGAGTATGGTATATATCACTTAATTTATTTAGTCTGACTTTGTTTCTTTTAGCAATGTTTTGTAATTTCCAGTCTACAGGCCTCATACGTATTTAATTGTATTCATCACCAAATATTTCATGTTTTGGATACTGTTGTGTATAGTACCTTTAAAATTTTAATTCCATGTTTTGTTGCTAGTAACATATCTTAACAGTGGTGTTATTTACCTATAATACATACTTTTCATAACACAGTGACCTATACACTTAAAAGTAGTGAATTTTGCAGTATGTAAATTGTGTCTATAAAGTCATTTCAAGAATAGTTCTGATAAGGTGGTACTTCTTTATAGGATTTTGCAGACAAGTGGGATGATTCCTATAACCTGCTTACTACATTTCCAAACAAAAAATATGTACTTGACAAAAATTTGCTATTATTACCTTTGAATTCTGTATTGATACTTTATTTACCGTAAGTTAAATGTTCATTGTAATATTCATACTTGGGAATTCATATAGAATATTATCTGCATATATATAAACATGATACATTACTGGATGTTTTAAAAATATTTTAAATTTGGGGCACCTGGGTGGCTCAGTGGGTTAAAGCCTCTGCCTTCAGCTCAGGTCATGATCCCAGGGTGTTGGAATAGAGCCCCACATCTGGCTCTCTGCTCAGCAGGGAGCCTGCTTCCTCCTCTCTCTCTGCCTGCCTCTCTGCCTACTTGTGATCTCTGTCTGTCAAATAAATAAATAAAATTTTAAAAATAAACAAATAAATACAAATAAAAATATTTTAACTTTATTGATATAGGATCCTGTAAAGACAGGAAATATCATTCCTTGGTTTAAATCCTATAATCTGAGCCCTTTGAAATTATTCTTGGTTTTGTACTTTTAATATTGCTGTTCACACCTTGGTCTTGCTTGCCCATATTTAACACTGTTTCACTTTTGGCTTTATAACAGTTATGCTCAGAAAATTTTCATTTGTGTGATTTACTCACATTTTTCCCCAAAGTTATTTGCAGACTCAAAATACCTCCTAGCCTAAACCTAGAAGAGGGTGACTATGTAGTACTAGATACCAAGTTTTATTGTGTTCATGTGCTTCAACATTTACCATTACATCAATTGTGTCTTCTTCCATCCACCACATTCTCGGCAGTAGATATTCAAATGCAACATTAATTATGGTAATAAAATAGGGATAATAGTAATAATTAGACATATACTGCATGACAGACAGTTGTAAATCTTTTCTGCATGTATGGCATTTAATCTTCAAAACATGTATGAATTGGGTACTAATTGTACTCCTATTGTGTAATTTACAGAATAGTGATTAAGTGGCTTCCTAATTTCTCATAATCTTTAAGCAGTTTTAAACCAAGGGAGTCAGAGTCCAGTAGCCAGGATCTCAAACATTATATTATTATACCTACAACTCAACATTCTCTTTTTTGAAATAAGATGAATAACTTAAGTTACAGTGAATTATGGGACTTAAATGATCCATGGTTAAATCAGTGCATTTTATATCCTTAAGCCAGAGCATAATGATGGGCATTGATCTTATATTTTTAATATTTAAGTTCAAGGTGACTATATATTCAAAACTCACTTCCAAACTTATATGATGTAGCTTCACAATCTACCTTTAAAATGCTAGTCCTCTCTGGGCAATTAACTTGGTTTCCAAGTAAGAGTGCATGGCATTATGTTTTCATAAAACAGGCTATGTCCCTGTGCTTCAATTAACTTAAATCTTAAAGATATGCATTAGTTGTATGTTCTTAGATGCCTTCAAGAAGTTGGGGCCACATAAATTTTGAAGGTATTTCTGAGTGAGTTGCCTAAATATAATGAATATACAATGAATAATATTTTACAATTTGAAAAAAATGAAGACAGTATTTTGCCTGTATTAGTGCTGGTTCTTCAAATGATAGCTATGATATTGCATTTAATTAGCCTTGAACTCAGTCAGCCTCTCTTAATATATACGCATCTATAAGCCTTCTTAGCTTATAATACTGAAACATGACTAACAGAAAAGGCAAAAAGATCAGAGTTGCTCAGATCAATCTTCATTTTGGATGAATACTTTGATCCAAGTAAAATCCTGTTAAGAAGCTCATGTGTAGGGGCGCCTGGGTGGCTCGGTGGGTTAAAGCCGTTGCCTTCGGCTCGGGTCATGATCCCAGGGTCCTGGGATCGAGCCCCGCATCGGGCTCTCCGCTCTGCGGACAGCCTGCTTCCTCCTCTCTCTCTCTGCCTACTTGTGATCTCTGTCTGTCAAATAAATAAATAAAATCTTTAAAAAAAAAAAAAGAAGCTCATGTAATTTCTACTTTAGGTGATGAAATAAAATCTAGTTTGATTCAACATATTACATTTGAATTCTTTGAAAAGATACAGGTATTTGATTAGTGGCCTGTTTGTGCTCAGTTTTATGGCCTCTTAATCACAAAATGAGTTTTTATACAGATTTTAAAAAGTCAGTGGTGGTACAGATCTGTCTCCATCATCACATCTTAAGCTATGCAATATGTGTCTTCTACAGTTTGATGCTGCTCCGTTTTAGGTGTTTCTGAAAATAAGGCCACTGGCAACAACTTCCAGCAAAGAAATGTGGTGTAATAAACACCAAATTTACATTCATTCTTCTTTCTCATTTTGTTGCTGAGGTCTACTAAAAACTGGCAAATAAAGATTTTTTTTTGCTCAATATTTTAAAAAATTCAGTGTCCCTTGTGATCTAATACATAATAGAAAACATTTGTAATACTTGGAGTAAATTTATAAAAACAGTAAAATTGAGATAAATGGATTCTGTTATTTGGACTTGTAGCTTCTTGGAGTGAATCACATTTGATAAGGATGATGAGGAGGAGGAGGGGGAGGATATAACAATAGCTCAGCAATAAACCACTAAAAGTGTGATTGAAAAATAAAAAGCAGTTAAGAAGTCCAGGTCAGTAAGTAGATCTGAAAATGTCAGTACTAGAAATCAAAATCAGTAAATATCACTTTGTTAAATATTTTCTAAATCATGAAACAGGACAAAGGGAAAATGGGAAATAGTTACTTTAATAAAATCTATGCAAGAATACAAAGGGGATAAATATGATGCCATTGCGGTCATACTTGAATTACTGTAAAATTTGCTCACCCCTTTCATTCCTGTAACCTGAAGGAAGCCCATGAGATCTTAGCAGCCATTTTGAAACTGCTCTTAACCCCTTTCTCCAGTCTCAGTTCAAATATTAGGAACCATACAGTCTTAGCCTTTAATTTGGACCTTAATTGGGCCTTTGGTGCCCTAATTATGAATAAGGTCATTATAGTAATTATATGTGAATTAGAGTAATAATTAGTAATTATAAAGAAGTCAACCTAAAGTATGTTTGATATATGCTTTCAAAATAGATGTTTAAAGTAATTGCACTCACCTCAAACATCATGATGTATTCTACTCTATATCTTTCATTATACAAGGATTAGGATTTCAGGAAATCAAAATTATATACATAAATATACATATATATATACTATAAATTTAATTATATATAGATATATGTATCTATATATATATAGTAATGAGTTTAATTCTTAGCCTATGCCCCATGTTTGCTATTTGTGGAAAGGAAAAAGGTTTTTTTTCCTAAATTATGTGAATAACTCCCATAATTTAGTAATGATCAGTACATTTGCCTGCTCAGAAGTATTAAAATTCTGACAGAAACTTATTTTGGTGATAATAATTTCAATTTATTTTAAAATATAAAGTCTACAGTCATAAAAACTTTTTAAGAGTCTACCATACAGTTTCTCTTAAGCCATAAAGGTTGTAACAGTTGACTAATTAAGAAGAAACAAATCTGGATTAGGTGATTTACATGCATCTAATATCTCGTTCAACCTTAGAACAAACCTACAGGGGGTGGGATGGTTCATATTGTGCCCTTTTAAAAAAAAATTATAATGATGTTTTGTATGGTGACTAACATAATATAATAAAAAAAAGTTTTGAGTACAGTTGACAAACAGTATTACCTTAGTTTCAGGTGTATAAAATTGGAATTCAACATCACTATACGCAATGCTGTGCTCACCACAAGCGCAGCTACTACCATCTGTTATCATATACTCTTACGGTATCATTGCCCATATTCCCTATGGTGTGCTTTCATTCCCATGACTTACTCATTCCATAACTGGAAGTCTGTATTTCCCACTAGCCTTCACCCACTGCGCCCATCCTTCCAGCCCCTTTTCCTCTGGCAATCAGTTGGTTCTTTGTATTTAAAATTCTGATTCTGCATTGTTTGCTTATTCATTTGTTTTGTTTTAAAATTCCGCAGATGAGATCGATCATGTGATATTTGTCTTACTTAGTGTAATTTCACTTAGCGTAATGCCCTCTAGGACCATCCATTTACCCATCCATGGACCTTTAGGTTGCTTCCATATCTTGGCTACTGTAAATAATGCTGCAATAAACACAGGCAGGGGTGCATATATCTTTCTGAATTGGCATTTTTGTTTTCCTTGGGTAAGTACCTGGTAATGATATAATTGGATCATAGGGTATTTTTATTTTCAATTTTCTTGAGGAAACTCCATACTGTTTTCCACAGTACCTATACCAATTTACATCCCCACCAACAGTACACAGAGGTTCCTTTTTTTCTACATCCTCACCAACATTTGTTATTTCTTGTCTTTTTGATTCTAGCCATTCTGACAGATGTAAGTGATATCTCATTGGGGTTTTAATTTACATTTCCCTGAAAATTAGTAACATTGAACATCCTCTTTTCATGTGTCTGTGGACCATCTGTATGTCTTTGGGAGAATGTCTACTTAGGACCTCTGCTGAATGTTAATCTGACTGTTGGTTTGTTGGTGTTGAGTTGTATAGTTTTTTATATACTTTGGATATTAACCCCTTATCAGGTTTATAATTTGCAAATATCTACTCCCATTCAATAGGTTGTCTTTTTAATACTTTCCTTCACTCTGCAAAAGTTTTTTTTTTTTTAATTTGATATAGTCCCCATAGTTTATTTTTGCTTTTGTTTTCTTTGCCTTAGGATATATGTCCATTTTTATTTTTTTATTTTTATTTATTCTTTTTTTTTATATGTCCATTTTTAAAAGAGTTAAACAACTAACCTAATATCACACAGCTAAAACAACAAATGACAGTGTTGGGATTTGGGCATAGATTCAATTCCAAAACCCACACGCTTCTCAAAATGTCAGACCATCATTTTTATAGGTGAATTATTAAAAGATATAAGCAAATGTCTAGTAACTAGCTTGTATTTCTAGATATTTTATTAATTAAAAAAAACATTTTTCTACCACTTTTCATGCTAAATGATAAAATGAGGCACTTTATTGCATCATTAAAGAGATTACTTCCAATATTGGAATTGCTTTCTTTAGCTATGTCTCACTTATTTTCTAACTTTTTAACTACCAATTGTCTTTTGCTCACTTTTTTTAAAAAATATTTTATTCATTTATTTGAGAGAGAGAGAGAGAGCATGAGAGGAGAGAGGTCAGTGGGAGAAGCAGACTCCCTGCTGAGCAGGGAGCCTGATGTGGGACTCGATCCCAGGACTCCAGGATCATGACCCGAGCCAAAGGCAGTTGCTTAACCAACTGAGCCACCCAGGTGGCCCCACTTTTTTTTTTTAAGGATTTTATTTGTTTATTTGACAGACAGAGATCACAAGTAAGCAGAGAGGCAGGGGAGAAAGAGGGGGAAGCAGGGTCCCTGCTGAGCAGAGAGCCCAATGTGGGGCACCATCCCAGGACCTTGGGATCATGACCCGAGCGGAAGGCAGAGGCTTAACCCACTAAGCCACCCAGGCACCCCTGTTGCTCACTTTAAAAAAAAAAAGATCTTCCCTTATAATCCCCTTCCCTTAATGATATATTCTTCTCTCATGAAATAGAATACAATTAGCTCATTCTAATTTTAACCAAATCTATGTGTGCTGATTAAACATAACAGACACACAGCCAATTCATTTATTACAATTGTCTTGACTAGAACTTTGACAAAAGTAGTGATAAAATCAACTAACATAGTGTAGTTTATTACTTAGACTACTTTCATTTTGTTACTGTCTTGACAGTATTGTTAGGGAAATAGTTACCAAACTCTCAGACAAATTTCTAATCCTGGCCCAGCTACTTGCAGTTGTGTGAAATTGAGCTGCACTGCTCTTCTCAAAAATGAAGATACAGAATCTATGTTTTGAGAGTTGAAATAAGATACAATATAAAAACCACCTGCCTGTATGCCCAGGAACATAATTTGAGTGGATGATAATAAATTGTAGTCATAATTACGGAAAAACCCTAATGAAGCTTTGATGAAAATGCATCCTAGTGATTATTCATAGCCATGAAGCCCACTTCAAGTAAAGTTAAACTAGATACTCCTCTGTATATTGCCAAGCTTAACAATACTGCTGATTTAATTGAGCCTAGGAAAACTACTTTTTTCAGAATTGTTTCACCTCACATCCTGGAGGAAACTGTACTTTACTTCATTTAAAATAATAAAATATGCCAAGAAGAAAAAATGTTTGTGATTTTTTATAAGAATCACTATTAACATCATGACTGAAGGCATCAAAGAGACCTAAAAATACCAAAAAATTTATGTCAGTTTATTCCAAAGTTTTAAATGTAAAAGTTACAATTTTTATTTTCTGTTGACCTATCTTCAAAACCACTGATAATTTCATCAGGTTTGCCCACAATACAGATAAGCACATCAAAGTCATTCTTGTTTTAAAATTCTTTTTTAATAATTTCCATTTCTTCCTGAAATTATCTGATTTTGCATTGTATCTACTTTTTTCATTAGAACTTCTAAAATACTAATCAGAAATACTTCAAATTTATTGTCTCATCTTTCCAACTTCAGTATCGTATCTGAGTCTAACTCTTAGACTTGCTTTTTCTCTTCAGAGTTTTTTTCTTATCCTGTGTACCTTGTAATTATTGGCTGAATGTTAGAAATATTGTTTAGAATAGAGGACTAAGGGTTGGTTGGTTGGTTATTTATTTATTTATTTATTTATTTAAAAGTTTATATAATTGTAGAATGGACACAAATAACTAATTATTTGAAATATGTTAAGCTCATTTCTATGGCTTTGCATACAGGTTTTTATAAATATCCTATGTGCACTTAAAAAATATATGTTTTAGTGGACACATATCTACATATAAAGTTTGTAAATGATATTCCTTAAACATATTATGTACAGCAGTCATTTTTTTATTTTTGTTTTGAGTACCTATTAATAACTTATGAAGGTATTTTATACCTTACATAAGTATCTCTTGTTATACGGTGGTATATTTATCAATTTGTCAAATGAAAGAGCTATAAAATATGTTTTATATCTTTGAAGGTGTTGTTTTTACATATATACTTAGAGCTATTATAGCTCCCTCATACACTGGGCAGCTTTTCATATTACTCTATTACATTTTTTAACTTCAAAATGTTTTTCCCTTAAAATCTCCTTGTCTGTAACTGTATAATTAGATCAGTTTCATTTTCTTGTATTTGCAGGGTAATTCTAATTTGTATTTTATAGGAGTGCCTGGGTGGTTCAGTGGATTAAGCCTCTGCTGTAAGCTCAGGTCATGATATCAGGGTTTAGGGATCAAGCCCCACATCAGGCTCTCTGCTCAGCAGGGAGCCTGCTTCCTCTCTCTCTCTGCCTGCCTCTCTGCCTACTTGTGATCTCTCTCTCTCTCTCTCTCTCTAATAAATAAATAAAATCTTTAATTTGTATTTTATAATTTAAAAATAAATCAGTCTTATTATTTTTAAGATTTTATTTATTTATTTGACAGACAAATATCCCAAGCAGGCAGAGAGGCAGGAAGGGAAGCAGGATCTCTGCCGAGCAGAAAGCCAGATGTGGGGCTCGATCCCAGGACCCTGGGATCATGACTTGAGCCAAAGGCAGAGGCTTTAACCCACTGAGCCACCCAGGCACCCCTCATAAGTCAGTCTTAAATTTAGGTGTATGACTTAGAAACAGAAGATAACTATATTTTGTGTTTTGTTGAGACTCATTACAGATCATTTTTTCCGTCTACTTTTAATGTCTTCTCATTTTCTTCATATTCTTTAGGCTATTACTTATCCTGTTGGGATTTGGTAAAATTCTTTGAATAATCCTGAAAATTGTTACCTATTACATCTTCAAATATTTTGGCTTCTCCATTCTCATTTATTTTATATAACTTCAGCAAGTTTTTTGTTGGACCTTTTATTGTTATTATCATTATCATTAATATATAATGTATTATTTGTTTCAGGGGTACAGGTCTGTGATTCATCAGTCTTACATAATACACAGCGCTTACCACAACACACATCCTCCTCAATCTTACCATCCTATTTTCCATTTTGTGATCAGCATTCATATTGACAGCTCTTTTCTCTCTCTCTGTGTCTCTCACTGAGTTACATATTGAATAAGTTCTTCAGATTTCCCTGTCCTCCCACCCCCACTTTCAGTTCACCAATTTTGTATCCATTCTGTCTAATCTGCTGTGTATAATACAATCCATCCTTTGTATTTTTTAACTGTGTAGTATTTAATTGCATGATTCAACTTCAACTTTAATCTACCAATCATATGTTCACTCAACTACTGTATTTTATATTAAATTCTTCAAATCTTTTCTAATTATTTGATCCTTTACATGTAGTTTTCTCATCCTTATTTGAAATAAAAAAAAAACTAGTTTTAGCATTACATATTTTAAAATATGAGTTTTATATTCTAAAACATAAAGCCTTTGTATGTCTTATCCTATGATCTTTTCTTCTTCCCTTTTCTTTACTCTTGGTGCATTATATTCTACATGTTTATGATTTTTTTAATTTCAAGTGATTTTTTCCCCCGAACTTTATAGAAGTATTATGGCACTGAGCTTAAGTTAAATTCTTTCAGAAAGGATTTGTCTTTATATCTATTGATTACTCAACAATAGTACTGACTTAGAAGACTGTAATAAGAGTCTCACCTTGATGAAATGGATTATTTTTTTTAATTTTCTTTGGTTTGGTTGACTTTTTTTTTTTGGTATATTTTTGCCTCATGGTGGGGTAATCTGAAGTACAGAAATCATATGACGTCCATTAGGTGTTACATATTCTCCAGAGAAACTTCTTTCCTCCCTTTCCTAAGTACTAAAACATCAAGATAAGCAGGTTTCGTTATTGTCTACCTTCAAGGGAATTTATTTCTTGTTCACATCTGCATTGATTGTATGGCCCAAACTGATCATGGTGTTGAGCATGTGTGCACATGTGTTGTGGAAGCAGGAGGATCTTTCATTAGATTCCATCTTGGACAGAACCCAGGCTTTATCTTAGCTCATTGTACCTCAGACAGCCATTGTGTCAGAAGTTCAAGTTCTCCCAGGATTCATCCTTTAATATCCGTTTTTAGATTCTGTCTGATCTTTATTTTTGTGACTTCTTAGCAATTCATATAAAGAACTTTAGTTTTTCCAAATGGCAGTTATTCTGAGATATCTAGTTTTATATACTATTAGCAACAGAAGTCACAAATGAGTTTTTTAAATTATAAAACAATCATTTAATACTGAAAATTTTTACACTAGAGTTACTCTTAAAAGAGCAGGATTACTTTAATAGTTCAGAGTAACTTCAAAGTGCAAATCAGTTTTGGAAATAATTTGTAAGAGTAAAATATCCAACTAAAACTTCCTTATTTACACCCTATTTTTAAAAAACCTGATCACCTAGTGAAAGAAAAACCTTGAAAATATGAGTTTTCTACTTTTAAAAGCTTTAATTGCTGAGGGTAATGACTCTGAAAAGAAATTATATTTTTATTGCCTGGGACGTTTCTTCTGTAGCAGAATCCGTTCATCATAGCAGTGCAAGTCTTGGGGGATTGTGTTAATGGACCATGCTGCCACCAATAAACACCTTGAATTGGTAGTTATTTCAGAGAAAAAGGGAGTCACTCTTTTATAGACTGGGTCTTTTAAATGCACCATGAAATAAAGGGCATATAAGCTTAAGAGTAATTATTCCCATTATGCATACTTTTATGACTCAAGATACTGAGATAACAAGGAAAATAAATGTAAAATAACCATATATGGAAAGCTCATCAAGGATGAGATTCTCAAAGAGTGTATTAGATGAAGAAATGTGAATAAATAATACATTTATAATAATTTTAAAAATCAATCATGTCATGAAAGAAACAGAAATATTTTATTAATTTATATTAATATCAATAAGTGACTTAACTGTTTCCTATGACAGATTATATATTTGAGGGGGAGGGGGCATTAGTCTTTTACATCTACTCTGTAAGTTCTATTATTCAGGATCCTTCAAGAAAATCATAATTTTCATACTAAAAGTAAATCTCTACTATCTAAAGGAAAAATAGCAAGTTATTAAGACTTTATACTAAAGTCTCATAGAAACCATTCTGTATGATTTCATCATCCCCTACTATGTCATCTCCTCAAAAGAACTTTTGATTTTTTTTAAGACTTTATTTATTTATTTGAGAGAGAGAAAGCAAGCACTAGTGCGGGAAGGGACAGAGGAGATTGAGAGGGAGAAGCAGACTCCCCACTGAGCTCAGAGCCTGATGTGGGGCTTGATTCCAGGACCCTGGTATCATGACCTGAGCCAAAGGCAGACACTTAACTGACTGAGCCACCCAGATGCCCCTCAAAAGAACTTTTTAAATAAAAGAAGATAAATATTGCTGCCATGTTCAGTTACATGGGATGCTTTGGAACTAAAAATCAAGAATTTTACACCTAAAAATCAAGAATTTTCTTGTCCTTCAATTATATACTTCTAAATATACTGTAAATTGAAATCTGGGTGGGAGATTTTTCACCAATTTCTATGTCATCCTTGTGCAGATGCCATGCTAATCTTCCTTGTATTGTTCCAATTTCAGTATATATGCTGCCAAGTGAGCACTGGGTAGGGAGGTTTTCAATATAAAATTATTTAATATTGAAGGGAAGTGAGGAAGAATGTTTAGTTTATTTGAATAAAGTTCATTGACAACTTAAGTATTTAAAAACTATCAACATATTTAAACCATCAAATATACCATGAAACCATCATATTAGATACCTTACTTAATTTCTTGCAATTCTTCCATTTTTCAAAGGGTTTCTTTTAATGAATACTTGACCTTGAAGAAAACATTCTATCTTGTGAGTTCCTGGACTAGCTAACTGTTAGTTATGACTACAATTTGTTGTCCGTTTATTAGTCATCACTGGGATAGTAAAACTAGATATTATATAAACAATGCAGAGAGATCTTTAACTTAGATTTCCTTGAGGAATTAGGGACAGTGAAAGATCAACAAGTTGTAAATAAGCTTAGTCTTAAAGGAAGAATTAGAGAAACATCAGTGAAAGTGTTGATGAAAACATTCCAGAAAGAACAATTAGAAAATGTGCAAAGTTATGAAGACATAGAAACACATAATTTTTTAAAAAATAATTTTTAAAAGTGATAGGAGTGATATGTCTTCCTGAATTGGGTGAGTTTATGATGATGTGGCAAGTGTATGAGGCAAGAGAGCACCGGGGCCAAATTTTTGATGACATTAGGGAGCTTGAGTGTTTATAAACACAGAAGTGACAAATCAAGTTTTATATTTTACAAATGTCTTAGGGTCTTTAGGGTGAGGTGTAATGATAAGATCATCTAGGAAGATGGTGTAAAAATACAGGTGGAAAAAAATTGAATTAAAAGAGGTCACCATCAATATAGGAAAGAGAGGGTGGATTTGGAAGATACTAAAGAGAAAACAGATACTAATATCTAATCTATGTGTCTGGCAAATACAACAAAATTTGTCTCAAACTATACTGTCCAAAAACATGTCCTCTAGCCATATGTGTCTATACACATTTAAATTTATATTAGTTAATATTAAGAAAATTTAAAATTTCAGTTCCTGAATAGCATTAGCCGCATTCCAAGTGTTCAGTAGTCACATATGGCTAGCAGTTACCATTTTATAAAGTATTGATATTAGACGTTGCCAGGGTAGAGTGAATCCCAGATACTTAACGTGGGCTGCCCGTGATTAGAGTAAGTACTCAATATTTGCAGTCACTCTGAGTGGTAGATAGGATGTAACATTGCAATTGTACTTTCAGGTACTGCACTTTCAGGCAGGACCGGCATATCTTGCAGACCCAGATGTAAACCAGGCTCCAGTATTTTATTTCCAATCAACTGGTTGTATGAGTGTCGCGGCGAGCACGACAACACAACCAGGGTCCAGAGGGTAAGAGGATGGTGAAACGACGACAAGACGAAAAGAGATGGGGACAGGAGGGGCAAGGAGGATGATGTCCAAGCAATGCCAACTTTATTCACAGCTGTGAGGCATAATATAGCTAACAGCAACAGTCATAAGGAAGTGTCTATTTTTAGCTGTTTACTACAGAGTTTTGCAGCATACACAAAAACCCCTCAAGTTTCCCTATTATCTATTTCCCACGGACTAATAGCAGATCCTCTGAAGCCAGTGACCTTGGTCTTCAGCTAACTCCTTAACCAGCTGCTAACTTCAAAGTGGCTTACAATGGTGTAGCTTATGGCCCGTACAAGGACAGCACAATCCCATAGTGATTTACTGAGCAGGCCTGTTTTGCCCATTCCAGATAAGCACATGCAGGCAACCAGGTCAGCGAGTCCCAGGATCCATAGCTCAAGCCCTTTCTCAAGCGCTGCTCAACTTGTCCACCCACAGGGCTATTAACTCCTGGGCTTCCAGGAGGAGCAAGTCGGAGCCTGGTTTGGTCTCTTGACTCCAGCCCAGTCCATGGCTGCCTACATATGAGGCAATAGGTGTGGATTGATGGAAACGAGGCAATGAAGAAGAAATCAGTTTCAAAAAAAGACAGACATTTGCTTATTCAACTTGCTTGTATACCTGGCCTTGTCCAACCCACTTTTTTATGTATTATTTCCACATGATAATTGCTGCACATGTCCAACTTTAGAATAAATGGGTCAGACATGGAAAACAGGCTGCATGGTTATCTCATGTCCCAGGTAAGACCAGCCTCTCTTTCAGTGAAGGTGTTGGTGACCTGGATTTAGTCTAGAAATGGAGTTCGAGGCCATAACTTTTCATCTTACTGATTCAAATCAGATTTTTGGCGACAGATCTAGAAGGCTTTTTTCTCTCTTTTATATGTCATGCAATATTCTAGTATGCTCTCCAACTATCTGATTTCCTGGGAGGTCAAGATCAGTGAGGTGCTACCAGAAATCCCTATAGGCCAAGTATGTCCTTGCTGTTCTTAGTAAATTGTTGGAAGATATTCTCTGTGAAAATTTTCATGTTTGTACATAATCCAGGCTTTCCAAGTAAAGAGGATGTTTGCATAATAAAGGCTCTGGAAGCTAGATATAATGAATATATCACTCCAAAGAGATTTATAGGATTGTCTCGCTGGAGTCATTTCTTTACTTTCTTGTTGAGATCTGACTATTCCTGGGTCAATTAGTAAGAAGAATTAGTAGCCCCCTTGCAAGTTCCTGCTCCCCAGGAGATTGTGAGTTTTTTTAAGATTTTATTTATTTATTTGGCAGAGAAAAATCACAAGTAGGCAGAGAGGCAGGCAGAGAGAGGGGGAAGCAGGCTCCCCACTGAGGAGAGAGCCCGATGCGGGGCTCAATTCCAGGACCCTGAGATCATGACCTGAGCTGAAAGCGGAGGCCTTAACCCACTGAGCCACCCAGGCACCCCAATTATGAGACTTTTTAAGCAAAGTCTCAATTCCTCAGTCACAGGTGGTCAGGCCACTTACATGGCAAGGGGAGGTTTGGAGTTATTACAGGTTCAAGTTTCTTCTAAGTCCAACCTGTTCATGGGGTTAAGCTCCAATTTAATAAAGCAGGAAATGAGATGAGAGACAGTAAATTGATAACTGCTACAAAAGTAGGATTAATTTTTTGAAAAAGGAGAAATTGCCAACAATTACTGCAGATGTAAAGTTTTGAATAAGATTGTGCCAGGAAAGCAAGTTGGTTATTTGGCTCAGAAATAGCCAATAGTTTACTCTACCCCTCACTGCTAGTGAAACACAATTTATCAATACATTCTCCATTCTTGCACCCTATTGAGATACAAACACAATATTTCTCAACAAAACATTATAGACACAATGGTCACTTCATGCCTAAAATAAAAATTCCATTTTGAGATAATTTAATATAATAAAATATATTTTAATAGATATTGATGGTATTTGCTTGCATTTAATGAAAACCCTCATTAAAATTAATGCCTATGATAAGGTGTAAAGATGGAGAGTATACCTAATACTATTTACTTTTTGTGGAAATTGAGGAACACAAAAAAATTAATGACCCCAAACCACTGAATGATATAAGACCTAAATTTTCATTTGCTGTTTCATTGTTGACTAACATACATTACTTCTTTTATGACAACAGCTATTTTCATGAGTTATTTTCCTTTTTCTCATGCAGGGCAATGGACACTAATCATTACACTACTGTGTTACATATTATATGATGGTAATCTCCATCTCAAAATCCAAGGGAAATAGATATATATTCCACTGTGTAAGGGAAAGTGGATATATGTTTTCTAAGTAATGGGCTTGACAAAATTAGGAGAAACTGAGATAAATAATGAGTCTTTTAAGTGAATTGAAAATAAAAGGTAAAAACTTTTTAAAAACTTTTAAAAACAATTCATCCTTTTATTCCATCTTTATTCCATTTTATTCATACTATTACATCAAATGTTCTACTACTTCTCAGCCATTATACTTACCAAAAATTATACATATTAACCTATATCAACCTAAGAATCCCTGGCATATGCACTGCTTCAGTGCTTACCTAGTAGGATAAAAATTTCCCACAAGTTTTGTATGTGTGTAGGCTGTTCTTTGGTCTTCCCATTCATATATGTACCCACTTGCTACACTGATAGATCTTTACCCATTCCCTGCTGTGGGTACTACTTTCCTACCTTGAGGTTATAATGCAAAGTAACCTAGCTGTTTTGTATCCACCCATGTTCCTTTTGTGTCTGTCACTCTGTAAATACCCTACAAACATTGGAGTCTCACAACAAATCAAAATATGATAAAAATAAATATTTTTATTATATAGTTGATAGACTACTTATAAACCAATCGAACTAGTTCAGTCCTGAGAATGACTGGTGAAAAGGAAAAAAAAGGAGAAAAATAGTGGTTTTCTTAGACTTAGAGCTTTTGCTGTTAGCAAAACAGCACATGGTCATATGCTTATCTCAATGGCTATTTCTGTTGAGAGCTACATGTGGATAAATGAGTGAAAAGTGTAAACTGTTGTGAGGATTTTTTAACGCCCATACAAATACAGTTGTCTTTCTACCTATCTTCTGGGATTTATGGATGAGGGAAACAAGAGCCACACTGTACAAAGTTTCTTCACCTCAAACTATGATTTATTATCTGGGAGCCAATAACATTCTTAATCTAAAATAAGCTAAAATGCAATTTTCCTTATTAATCTGACCATTGGACAGCAATTTTCTAATTTCAGTTAAACTCAAATATAAGAAAAATAACTATGATAATAACAATAATAGTATTAATTACAAACAGGTAATAAACTAAGCTCTATGCCAAGTGTTTTCCATAAATTTTTTCATTGATACTCATTACCAGGTTACTTATCAAGAAAGTGAGAATTAAAAGTATTAGATTGTTTAAGAAGACACCAGGAAGTTAAAGAAGCCTACAGTGTATCAAGTTCACCACAGTGAGTTATCACATAAAGAAAACCCTAACAGACCTCAAATCCTCTGCCTTTATAGAGGAAACAAATCAGATTACTTGCTCTGACTTGCTAAATTCAATTAAGTATCTCTACACTGGGACAAGAATTCACAGAAAAAAACTGTTTTACTCCCCCACTATACTAATATGCTGTATCTTTTATGTACAAGTATATTAATGAACATCACTGATACAATGTTCTTTGAGTATGGATCATGGCTACCTCAGAACCTATTAGTAAATAATCCTGAGTTCTTTATTCACTGCTTTAGAAATAATAATAGCTATGTGTCAAGCGTTGCACTAAGAGCTTTATGTATATTTACATATTCAGTTCTCCTAACAAACCACAAAGGTAACTTCATAGAATGTAAGTTAAATAACTTGTCCAAGATCTTAGAACTGGTATGTACCACCCCAGGAACTGAACCGAATTATGTCCCTGAAAGTTTTTGATCTTAATAACCACTGTATAACATTTCCTTTTTAACTGCTTTGAAGCAAATTATTGTTATTCTGACAAACACATATTTATGTCAAAATTATGTACCATATTCTCTACACACCAATAGTTACATGCATAAATATAATTAATAACATAGATTGCTATAAAAATTTAGCTCCTTTTAAAAGCAAGAGTTATACTGTACTGACAGTCCCTGCATTTCCTAGATTACCAACAACTCTATAATTATTAAATCACAACAACAGATAATTTAAAACATTCAGTATGATCCAGTTAAAAGCCCAAACAGTAGAATTCACTTTAATGTTGCTATATGCAAACATGCTCTCTCTAGTTTGGTTTTGACCCACACATGTTGCTCCACAAACAGAAGGACAGATGTTGCAAGATAACTCACCTTTATAGGTAGATTTAATTTACACCATGTTGGAGTGAAAATATTTGATGGAGTTCTTTAATTTTTCTGCTATATAGGAATATAATAGTCACCAAAAAATCCCATCTTTAAATGACAGATCTTTGCATAATCTAATCTAGAATACCTGCAGGGGGTGGGAGTGATCTGACCTGTTTTATAATATTATAGTGATGTGTGATGCAAGTTTTTAAAAAACAGACTTTAGGGGCGCCTGGGTGGCTCAGTGGGTTAAAGCCTCTGCCTTCAGCTCAGGTCATGATCCCAGGGTCCTGGGATCGAGCCCTGCATCAGGCTCTCTGCTCAGCAGGGAGCCTGTTTCCCTTCCTCTCTGTCTCTCTCTGCCTGCCTCTCTGCCTACTTGTGATCTCTGTCTGTCAAACAAATAAATAAAAATCTTTAAAAAATAAATAAATAAATAAAATCTTTAAAAAATAAAAAAATAATTAAAAAATAGACTTTACATGTGAGGTTCCCCAGTCAGTAAAGACAAAGCTTGTTTCAGGTATAAAAACACTTGGTCTCTGTGTCAAGAGAAAGAAGTCCACATTGCTTTGAAGCACCCCTGGCAGCTGATAATGGAGAGCTGTTGGCAATGATTATGGAGGCAGATGCTTACCTGTTCTCCTACAGTGTACAATCTTGGCTTGATGACAAGGTGAGGAGAAGGAGAAGCTGTCACAGAATGGGGGCAACTGGCAGCTGGAACCCTAGCGGGGAAGGGTAAACTGGTCACCCAGGGCTGCTTGCTTGACTGTAGCAGATCTCATCAATCATGCCAACATATGCAGCTGCCTGAAAATAAACAGGCTTCTCAGACAGGAGACAAAATGAGGCAAATTAAAAGACCAATAATTTAAACAAATCTGTTTCCAGTTTCACAGCAAAGATGGATGGTTGAATTCTGCTGATAGACCCAGATTTCTGGTTAACTGATAAAAGTCACTGATACATACTAATGCAGTAAGTTTAAACATGGCATTTTGAAACACAATCCTTTTAAAAATCCTTTAAAAGTCCTTTTTTAAAACATAGGCATGACATATTTTTTTAATCTGTCAATTATTATCTTCTCTTAGATTTTTCTAAAACTATTACTAAAAGAAACATTGCAGCTGTAGGAACCCTATTGAAGCATACGTCTTGTTCCATCCAAAGCCCCAAATAAAACCAGTGAGACTGTAACAATGACTGCATAATCATGCTCATAGCATAAGATAATCCTCCTCATTTTCATTTCATTTTCCTTTATCTTATTAGTCTATTAGCTGATCTTGAAAGACATCCATTACTTCCTCATCACACCCTCTCCTTTACTTCTTCTGAGCAATTTAACATTATTTTGGCTCTTTCCTATATATGTATATATATTATCTATTTTCTGAACATTCTTTCAAAGTCTTCATAGTCCTGCAGCAACCTTCTATTTCACATCAAGAAAACAAATTACTTGCAGTCCTTCCTTTTCTGGCTTCTAACAGACCTCTACTGGGAACTCTTGACTAATAACTGCAGATTCCCTAAGGTTAAATGATGATGAACTCCACTATTAGATACTTAGTAGTTTTTACTCCTTGTTATCACATTTCTTCCTTGAGTCTATCCTTTATCCATCTGATTTAGATTAAAAGGACCAAAGAGTTCGTGTCCTTTTTAGTGATGTGTTCTGCATTTATATGCTTTATGACTGCTACTCAGTGCCCTACAGAGAGCACTGAGGGGTCTGATGAGACAATATCACAAGGTGGTGATTTTCTTTTTCAAATCTGACAGTGTTGCAGAAATTAGAGAAAGACAAAACTAGCCTGAGGTCAATGTAATTCTCTCATCTCTCAGGCTCATCTCCTTACACAGGTGGTGCTACAGCTGCTGTTGTGTCTGCAGGGGAATAACAGTCGCTGGCAGCCCTGTACACAGCTGGCAGCCGGACGCAGGGACATGAGAATCAGGCTCGACATTGCTAAATGGGAAGCATCTACCTTGCCTTCCAAATGTCTGCTTTTCTTTAATCCACACTATAAAATGGGTTGTTGTTGTTCTTGTTGTTTCTGTCAAGGCTGAGAGTTCAAATTTCTCCTCACCTAGTAGATTGCTTAGTAATTTGCCATGGCAGCTGTCTCCACCTCAGACATCTTTCAGGAACAAATTAGCTCAATATTTTTAATAATTATTTTAAGTTAGCAGTTCTTTTTAACCTTTCTTTAGAATTTGGAATTCTAATTTAGAATTTGGAATTCTAGCGTGGGTTATCCCATAACAATACACCTCCCCCTAAGAACATAAGTTGTATTTTAGTACAGTGGTGTTCTGGAGTAGCAAATAAACAAAAAAACTATGGAAAACATTTGGAGAGAGGAAAAAGAAACTATGAATTCAGTAACTAAAGCATTGACAATGACATTCTGCACATCCACAGGTAATATTCAGACATCTGGGAAGGTTAATTTTATTTATTGTTTTGGACATCTTCCTAGTACATATATATCACAGATTCTTTACTGCTTACGTTGGATTTCATCTCCCGGTCAGATGGTTACTGTAGCCATTTTAGAATCCCTGGAACTAATTTCCATAAGTGCATTGACAGCCATGACTTTTTTCAGCCTTTTAAATCGTTACTAGTGATATCCTGGGTTCCTCAAATTTGTCCTTTATTACAATTTTCTTTGACTTCAAAGAATGTCCATCATACATGTACACTCTAAGCTTCATTAGCTCTGATGGCCATGCCATATGTTTACCAAATAAATAAATATGATTATGCATAGAACAGTCCAAACACAGTTAAAATAGTAATGAAGAACTGCTCTGCACATCACCTCTTATCTCAACACTCTTCAACATAAACATTTTTGCCACATCTGTGTGACACATAATAAGAGCACTATGAGTGGCACCTGGGTAGCTCAGTCAGTAGTCATGATCCCAGGGTCCTGAGATATAGCCCCACATTGGGCTCCTTGCTCAGGAGGAGCTGGCTTCTCCCTCTCCCCCTTCCTTTGCTTGCCACTCCCTCTGTTTGTTTTCTCTGTCAAAAATAAAAAAAGCATCATGAATTGGGTCTAAGCAACTGTGCATGAAGTCCCATTATAATTAATCAGTGTTGTTATAGCAACACCTTTTGTGATATTGCTTGACACCCACTGGACACAGTGGCATGGGATAAACCATCTAAAAAATAATTTTGTCAATCTCATCCTCAACCCTCTCATGCTACAACCTTTTTTTTTCCCTTTTTATTTTAGTAATTTTTGCCCTTACCTTGAATCTTTTTTTTTTTTTTTCCCAGAAATTGAGTAGTCAAACCTAAGCACAGGATCAGGTGTTAATATCATTTTCCTTGCATGAATATTAAGAAGCTAGCACTAGTTCCCTGTCATGCAAAACAAACACAGTATTTATTTTAGTAAAAATATTATTATTATTATTTTTATTTAGCATGATTGCCTACAGCGTGGAAACAGCATGTCACATTTGACTACTAGTAATCACTGCCCTGCATCTACAGTATACCATCAGGGGGGAAAAAAAAAAAAGCTTTTTTTTTTTTTTTTTCTTAGAACCAAATCTATGGGGTTAGCTATGCTTGTTAGCATGCTTATAAAAAACAGTCTGACTTGGAAAGGAATTTACAGGCCATTTAGTACAACCCCTCCAATTTATAGGTTCAGGACAACAGGGAGAAAGAACTATCCAGAGGTCTCCTGAGTAGTTAACCAGAACTGGGACATGAACCAAGGTCTCCATGTTCCCTAATTGGTATACTTTATACCAAATTACAAGCTGCCTTCTGTTACACAGTTGTAACTCACACAGCATCCTTACTGGAAATATAAAATAGACATAAGGAAAGGTCTGTGCAAAGGCTAGCTTCAGTGAATGACAGTCTTGTTCTGTTAATGGTGGAAAGGCCATGCTAGTGAGTCAATGCACCAAATTTCTGTCTATATACCAAATCAGGATTCATTTCAAGTAAAACTGAGTGTGAGAGAGAAAAAAAAGCCTGAATGGGCAGGAAATTTTCAGCATTGGGAGAGTATGGCTGTAGGTGAAGAGTATAAGTCTTGGGATATCAGGAGTATTGTGGAACTGCAGCAAAAATAACAAGTGGGTGCTGGCAGAGCTCCAAGTCAAGAAGTCTGGGATGATGCAACACACTGTGATCCAGCTAAGATTCAACAGAACAACATAACCCTGGGAACCGGGATTTAGAGAGGCAAGCAACAAAAGGAAAACTGCAACAAATGTCCTTGCAATATTAGAACCAGGTAAGTATCAGAGCTCTATACAGTGTTGACCGAACCAGCTACATAATTTGGAAGGCTCAATGCAAAATGAAAATATGAGTTCCTTGTTAAATCATTGTTAAAAATTTCAAGTTGGCAACAGCAGAGCATTGAAACAATTGCAGGGCCCTTTTAACTGTGCGGAGGTTTGGAATCTGAAATATGCATTTTATACAATTTCTTGAAGCTAGAATTCTGGAGGTGACTTTGGTTTTGCCAATTGGATGTACTTATAACTGATTTAAAAGGTAGGAGTAGGCCAAGGGTTTTGGTTGTGGCTACTAGGAAGCTATTTGATGTGAATTCTTTGAATCAAAGGTATGGATCTCCATACTCCAGGTTCCTTAATATTAAGAGGCAAGTGTTACAGGAGTGAAGTTTTTGCTTCAATCGTAACCAAAAATGTTGCCTCACAGTGTTAGCTCCTCCACCAGCTTATTGTTGAATTATACTACGAGTTATCCAAGGAGGTTTAGACTAAAACCTGGTGCCTTAACCCTCCTAAGAATTTTATGAGCAGCTAATTCCCTGTATAGATCTCTTCCTATTTAAAGCATCTAATATAGCTCCTGTTTTCAACTGAACCTTGTCTGATTCAATGAAAGTCACTTGATTCTATAGGAGGAGATTAAGACTCTCCAGCAATAATTTTGTAATAGAGATTCTAGTAAGCTTTTCTAATGTTCAAGTGACATGACTTCAATTCACATTCAAAGAAATGTACTTGTGGCCAATGAAAGATGGACAGAGAAATTTTAAAAAGCAGTACTGATCTATCATTCATGATGTGTAATAGTTTCCTAGGGCTGCCATAACACACTACCACAAACTCTGTAGCTTAAAACAACAGAAATGTATTCTCTCACAGTTCTGGAGGCCAGAAGTCTGCCCAAAGTGTCAATAGAGTTGGTTCTTTTTGGAGGCTGGGAGGGAGAATCTATACCATGCCTCTCTCCTAGTGTCTGATGGATGCTGTCAATCTTTGGCATTCCTTGATTTGTAGATGCATCATTCCATTCGTTTCCTTCATTTTCACATGAACTTCTCCCCAACCTGTCTGTGTCTTTTCTTTCTCTCTCTCCCTCTCTCTCTCTCCCTCTCTTTCTCTCTCTCTCATTTTAAGGATTTTATGCATTTATTTGAGAGAGAGAGTATGAGCAGGGGTGGGCGAGCAGAGGGAGAGGGACAAGCAGACTCCCCGCTGAGCAGGGAGGACACCTGGATCCCAGGGCTAGATCTCAGGACCCAGGGATCAGAACCTGAGCCTAAGGCAGATGCTTAATTGACTGATCCACCCAGGGACACTCCTTTTCTCTCTCTTATAAGGACACTCATCTTATTTATGACCCACCCAAATTCAGCATGATTTCTTCTTAAGATCCTTAGCTTAATTATACCTATAAGACTCTAAGAGCAAATAAAGTCACATTCTAAACTCCTGGATTGACATATATTTTGAAGGAACATCACTCAACTTCCAACACTAAGAAAAATAATGGAATTAAGCTTATTAAATTTAGTTTGTTTCTTATGGTTTCCTTTGTAATAGAAAATAATGTAAAGTTAACACATTGAAACTGACCTTTTGAAAAGAAGACCTAAGCAAAATTATATTTAGAAAGGGCAATTCCAGAGGCACCTGGGTGGCTCAGTGGGTTAAGCCTCTACCTTTAGCTCAAGTCATGATCTCAGGGTCCTGGGATTGAGCCCCACATTGGGCTCTCTGCTCAGTGGGGAGCCTGCTTAGCATCCCCCTCCCCCCCCACCACCTGCCTCTCTGCCTACTTGTAATCTCTCTCTCTGTGTCAAATAAATACATAAAATCTTAAAAAAAAAAAAAAAGAAAAGGACAATTCCAGGTTTTAAAAGGACTGATTCTTGAAAGGAAAATACAATGTTTTTAAGTTTCAAAAATCTCAAAATTACATGATTTTCAATTTCACCATAAGATACCAGCAATCTTTCCATTCTTTATCTTCAGATATCAGGACTGCAAAAGTCAGGAATAACAGTGTTTTGCTAGGGTTCAATAACTTGTGGAAAATGCTCAAGATTTCATTATTTTTTTTTTTTAAGATTTTGTTTATTTGACAGAGAGAGACCACAAGTAGTCAGAGAGAGAGGGAAGCAGGCTCCCCACTGAGCAGAAAGCATGACGTGGGGCTCGATCCCAGGACCCTGAGATAATGACCTGAACTGAAGGCAGAGGTTTAACCCACTGAGCTACCTAGGCACCCCAAGATTTCATTAATTTTTAACTAGAATTAGAAGTGATAACAATCCCCCCTTTACACACACACTTGCACATACATCTGTGGCATGTTTATGTAAATTGATAAGAGGACAATAGTCTGCTTCAAAAACGCTTACTGATTTTCAACTTCTAGTTTTATTCTAAATGTAAAAATGTCATTTAAAAAAATATTGGGGCACCTAGGTGGCTCAGTTGATTAAGCGTCTGCCTTCAGCTTGGGTCATGATCCCAGGGTCCTGGGATGAAGCCCTGCATCAGGTTCCCTGCTCAGGGGAGGAGCCTGCTTCTCCCTCTTCCACTCCTGCTGCTTGTACTTTCTCTCTCTGTCAAATAAATAAACAAAATATATTTTTAAGGTTTTATTCATTTATTTGACAGAGAGAGAGAGAACACCCAAGCAGTGGGAGCAAGGCAGAGGGAGAAGCTCCCCTGCTCAGCGGGGAGCCCAATGCAAGGAACAAACCCAGGGTCCTGGGATCATGACCTGAGCCAAAGGCAGCTGTTTAACTGACTGAGCCACCCAGGCACCCCTAAATAAACAAAATCTTTAAAAATTTTTAAAAATCTTAATTACAACAAAACATAGCTGTGATTTCAAATTATAACAAAAAGATATTTAGATAATGCAAAATAAAGGGGTTTTGAAAATGATTGTCTTAACATCTTTGAGTTAGTAGCTGGTCAATAGTGTAGTAATAGTAGTAGTGGACATGACTAATGTAAAATCCTACACTGAATATTAAAATGGAACCCATGTATTTATTCAATATATACAATACCCATACTAGATAGAGTAAAATAAATAAACAGATGCTGAAAAAATATCCATGATATTGGCATTCATGAAATCAGTGAAAATCATTCAATTTTCAAACGTTGTTTCAGTTCTCTGGTAAACAAACTTTAATTTTGACAAAATAGGAGTGCCCAGGTGGCTCAGTTAGTTAAGTGACTGACTCTTGGTTTCAGCCCAGGTCCTGATCTTATGGGTCATGAAATCAAGCCCCATCTTGAACCCCATGTCTAGCCCCACCTCAAGCTCCACACTCACAGGGAGTCTACTTGGATATTCTCTCCCTCTGCCCTTTCCCCCACTCATGTGCACACTCTTCCTCTCTCTCTCTCTCTCAAATAAATAAATAAATCTTAAAAAAAATAATTTAAACAAAATAGTATTGTTGATTACATCAGTGTAAATCACTCATTTAGAACCTCAGATTCTGTCTATCCTGGCCATCTAACTTAAATAATTTAAAATATTAAGTAGCTAATATAACATACACTGGCAAAAGAGAAGGACAATTAATTCATTGGTCAGTATTATTGCACATTATATTAAAGAGTATATAGAAATATTTGTAACACGTCATTAATTTCATAGTCATTCCATATTAGAGTATAAAAATAAGCTTTCTTTGTACTTTAGGTGAAAATTACTTGAATTCCTGATATACAACTAATGCGGAAATGCATTCATTAGGCTTTTGTTAGTTTTCTTTTAAATTGTTAAGTTTCGTTTCAAAGACCAGGAAGTTAAAGGCTTAATGATGTTAAAACTCAAGATTTAACCAGAGTGTCAATTGTTCAGCATTATAAAAGACATAAATAATCTTTCTATGATTTATCTATTTAAGAATTAGGCTACAGTGGTACCTGGCTCAGTCAGTAGAGCATGCAACTCTTTTTTTTTTTTTTTTTTTAATTTTGTGGAATGAGAGTGGAATACTTCTTTTTTTTTTTTTTTTTTAGAGATTTTATTTATTCATTTGATAGACAGAGATCACAAGTAGGCAGAGAGAGACAGAGGAGAAAGCAGGCTGTCCGCAGAGCGGAGAGCCCGATGCGGGGCTCGATCCCACGACCCTGGGATCATGACCCGAGCCGAAGGCAGTGGCTCTAACCCACTGAGCCACCCAGGCGCCCCGAGCATGCAACTCTTGATCTTGGGTTGTGAGTTCAAGCCCCATATTGTGTGTACAGATTACTTAAAAATAGTATCTTAAAAAAAAATAAGAATTAGACTACAAAGTCCATATATTTTATGCTGATTTGACTATTTGATAAAGAGAAATACATGGCTGTATGAATCATTTTGTGACAATATATCTATTTAATAATAAATTATATTATTCTTTTATCTTAAAAAATGTCTTTGTAGGATGCCTGGGTAGCTCAGGTCATTATCTCAGGGTTCTAGAATTGAGCACCGCATTGGGCTATCGGCTGAGTAGGGCGTCTGCTTCTCCCTCTGCCTCTATGCTCTCCCTCTCTCTCAAATAAATAAAATATTAAAAAAAAAAAAAGTTTTTCTGGGGTTCCTGGTTGGCTCAGTAAGTTGAGCATCTGCCTTTGGCTCAGGTCATGATCCCAGGGTACTGGGATCAAGGCCCCACATCAGGCTCTCTGCTGAGCAGGGAGTCTGCTTCTCCCTTTCCCTCTTTCCCTCTCCTTGCTTGTATGCTCTCTCTCTCACTCTCTCTTTCTCAAATAAATAAATAAAAATCTTTTTAAAAAAAGTTTTTCTGTGCAACATTTTATTTTTATTGCATTCTTGTGAGACAGATAGAGGCAAGACGCCTCACGGGTGATCAAAATTTGAGTTAACTTGAGCTTATTTTTGGTTGTGTAGAGAAGAGAAAATATGATGATAAAGGGAAGACACTAGGGATCATGGTAAGAGAATGTGTAGTAAGTCTTACCTCTTGGCAGCCCTAAAACTAGAGGAAACCAGCTGATCTTGCCATGTTTTCTTGCCTTCTTTGACAAAGCAAAATTATTTTAAAAGAGGTGAAAGCCTTAAGAGATGTAAAAGCTTATTATTTGAAACTATTTAAATTGAAGTGATTCATAAGTACTTTTGAGATATAAAAATACCACAACCAACTGCAATTGATTATATTTATTACTATTCTAACACTGACTTTTCTAACTGACAAACACTGCTTTCAGGACTAAATAACAAGTAATCATAGTTTATTTTCCAAGTCAAATATGTAAAAATAATCTAAGCTTGAGGCAGAGGGAGCGAGGGATGAAGTATATAAAATATAATGGGCCTTACCTGAAGCCCATTTAACAATCCCCTTCACATGCTGTCATTCAAGTACTGTTTTCTCTGCTGCCTCTAACATCAGCCAGTCCCTCAGTGTTCTCAAAACACGTGGGACATGTTCTTCCTGAGGCGTATTCACTTAGGTGTGTTGCCAATCTAGTTGTCTCCTCTCCTAGACTGTGAATAAACTACAACTAGGAATAGTACTTTATTTGTCCATTCATCTTTCATTTCGTCTCCTTCCCTTCTGTCCTCTCCTTTCTTTCATTGAGTATACTCAATACCTAATATAATGCTTAGCTCTAGGACAGTCATTCTAAAACTTTAATGTGTATTAGAACCATCTGGAGATGATTTTAACAAGAACAGAATGCTGGGCCCATTCTCAGAGTTTCCCATTTAATAGGTCTAGAGTTGCATACCCCTGGTTTTATCAGTTCTAATGAGTTTCCAGGTGATGTTAATGCTGCCTTTATGGGAACTACACATTGAGAACACAGCTCTCTCATTTAGAAAATGGCCAATAAGAATTTGCTGAATAAAAATTAGAATCCTAATCAAGTGTGCTTGTCACTGCAATTTTTCCATTGTTCATGAAAGTTTTGATCAGTTTGATGGTCAACTATAATAGTAGCTCTTAACAATTTATTGTGTTAAGACATTGAATTAAATACATGTCCTTTATGTTGATTTCACAGAACCTAGTAAGATAATATGCCTAAATTAGAGAAACAGACTTAGGTACAAGATAATGGCAAATTTTAAAATTATCCTCAAAAGATATGAATTTCTTTAAAAAGCCACAAAAAATAATAAATTTAAACTCCCATTTTCTACACACTTGCTTTCACTAATGTGTCTCTAAATTGTTCCCCTATGAAATTTGAATATCGGGCTGGCAACACCTGCTGTTAAGTCTGTTGATTCTTGTTTACTAAGCAAAACCCTTGATCTCTGCCTTTTGAACAGCTTATTCAGTAAGCAGAGAAGTGAAATGTGAGTTTTATTAGAGCAGGGCTAATATATTCATTGCTAACAAAGCCAAGAAAATAAATCACATTTCAAATTCTTCATTCAGAAGCCAATTGCTAAATATTCATTTCCATGATTTTTAAATTTTGTACATTTATATATGAATGGTAAAACCGGCCATTGATAATTATGTATAACTTGACCCAATGATTGAACTCATGGGCATAGAATATCATATAAAATCCAAAATTCAAATTCCCATCATAATTTCATTATAATTACTAAGTTCGTTCTAAGGACTTTAGAAAAAAATAAACACATTTTTGGAATTTCTAAAGGGTTTTTAATGAAAAATAATGATGAACTCACCTTTTTTCATTGATTTTATTTTAATTTGTTTTCCCTAAGCCCAATTTTGCATTCTAAATGAGCTAGCCATTGGTTCTTACTCTCTGAAAATAGCTAATTTTTCTCATTAAAACTGGCTTATAATTTTATTATTTAAGACTGTGGTTCTTAAACTGTACTTCATCAGAATCACCAGGAAGACTTATTTAAACACAGCGCTGGGCCCCAATACCAGATTCTAATTCAGTAGGTCTGGGTCATTGTGCCAGAAAATTTGCATTCTAATGAGTTGCCAGGTGATGCTGACTACTGCTGGTACAGAGGCTACATTTTGAGAAACATTCACTGGTTAAGTTTAAATGAGGGCACTTCTTATTTCTCATTTTTCTACAAATCTATTTTTAAAACAGAATGAAACACAACATAAAATACGGTTTGTTCCTTTCCAATTATTTGTAAGTTAATAACTGATGTCAAACCACAATTTTACATTGAAATTACAAGTGTGAGTTTCAAATTTATCAGTCATGATCTTGTAAGTGTTCATCCCTGATGAAGGGAAAAACATATATCTACAAAAATAACCCTATATTCTAATAATAGTATTGCTTAATGCAAATGTAGTTATACAAGCATAGGTTACTTTTAGATTGGATTAAATAGATAAATCTACATTTAAAAACACTAACTTTTTTTTAAGATTTTATTTATTTACTTATTTATTTGACAGAGAGATCACAAGTAGGCAGAGAGGCAGGCAGAGAGAGAGGAGAGGCAGGCAGAGAGAGGGGGGAAGCAGACTCCCTGCCTAGCAGAGTCCTATTCACGGCTCGATCCCAGGACCCTGAGATCATCACCTGAGCCAAATGCAGAGGCTTAACCCACTGAGCCACCCAGGTACCCCTAAAAACACTAACTTTTTAAATTATATTCTTAACCCATCTAATGCCAGATTGGCCATAAAAGGGAGAATAAACTTTAAAAATAACACTAATTAATTACATGGCAAATTTTATAACAAATATGTTATTGTTCAATCTCATTTAGATTTAAAGAGATGGGGAAGTTAAATGTGCTAGTACTTTAAGCTTCAAAGGAGTTGTTCCAATCAAACAAGCTAATAGGAAGTCCATTCCTATAGAGAGCACTAAATCAGAGCATGATAAATATCAACAGCCATGCCAGCACCACCTTATGGTTCCACCAGTGGGGACAGATTATGGAATTCCTCACACAGAAATATAATAAATATGAACGAGAGAGTTGTAACCTCAGGGGTAGCTGAAACAAAAAGAATGTGAATTGAATCCTTAAAAATTAGCTAGACTGATTCAGAGAATCAGTCCTAGAGATACGGAAAGGCAAATAATCAAGAAAAGAACATAGTTACAGGGAGGCATTTATTAGTCCTTGAGAACCAAAAGGGAATTGGTTTTAATCAAAGAAAATTTTCAGTAGTAAAAATGGCCCTGAAATCAAAGTTTTAGAGTAGAAAATATACCTATTTGTGGGTCCTGCTTTTTTTTTTTTAATCTCTAAAAGCAGTACTGACATTACAAATTGAGCCTGAGTTAGACCTTCAAAGTATAAAAGTTAAATGAATCCAACTGTTACAAGAGGGGGACTTCAATATCTGAAAACGAACTGAAACCTATACAGCAGTATTTTAATATTTTTGAAGTATTTACTCTTTTACTATTAGACAATTTCTAGAACTAAGTTTTTGAGTCAAGAAACTTGAAATCAAGATTTTTCTAAGCAATGAAGGGAAGCTGTGAAAATAAATGTAAAATAAAACATTTGTGCTATTTCAGTTATTACCAGTTATCAGTTGACTTTCTGGCTTACAGAAAGATGAAAGGAACAAAAAGACAAAATTAAAAGAAAAATAGTTTACAGCACCTTGTGCAAATATTGGCAACCTACTATTACTAGTGTCAGGTTTTGAGATAACACTTGAGAGTGAAAATATAGTTCCCATTATCTCACAGGACTACCTGAGAAATAACAGCAAAATTTGAGTAAATAAAATATTTTTCCATTTTTCTATTTAAACAATGGCTGTTTAATAGTACAGATTTAAAAGTTTAAAGTAGCTATGTCATAAAACAATGCTATTAATGTACACATATAAGGATAAGTTATTTACAGTAAATAGAAAACTCTCTAAATCAAGAGTTAGAAAACCTGATTTTTCCCCCTGCTTTTTACTAACTTACTACTTAAACCTACTTCAAATCACTCACCATTTCTGAATCTCAGTTTCCTCATCTTTAAATTATACACTGATATATTTAGGGACATTTGAGTTCTTTAATTGTTCAGTCTTTTGAGTATATTAGATACTAATAAATAATCCATTGACTATCGTAGAGACTACTTTCTATAAAGTAAAACATGCTTGGAGATGCTGCGTTCAAACCTAACATGAGTAACACTAGAAGTGAAGCAGGGGAATTTCACTTTAACTTCTTATCTGCAGAATGATCAATAATCTAGAGCTTAGACCAGCTATAGAAAGACAGCATGAGAGCATGGCAGAGTCTGCATGAGTCCTAATAAAAAGGAGTTTAAAGCAAAAGGGAGTTAGTAGATGAGTGGGTAAACAGGGGTAGTGACTAGCAGAGGAAGCAGTTTGAAAAAGATCAGTCAAAAGTTAGCTTAACAATCAGGGAACAACTATAGTAAAGGAAGATCTGAGGGAGTTCCAAGGCATTCAATAGTTTATGTCCTTGACATTTATAAGATCCTAGATATGAGGCAACTTACTTAAAAGAAGCTACAAAGAAACTAACAGAATTCAGAAACAAAAGCAGGGAGGTAAGAAAGGCACTCAAAAGAACATTCTTGTAGAAAAAGAGCATGCAAAATGTTTATTTTTGTTTGTTTAATAAAAGACCATTGAGGTGGGGAACAACAAAACTGAAGATGAAAGTACTTTTAATATAAATAACTTGAGAAGAAACTGTTGGAGGAAAAAAAAAAAAAAGCAAGGGTGTTTGCATCTGGAGGTGGACCATTCTTTGGGACATGCCTGTGAATAGCTCCTCCCTATTACTATCTGTTAAACCTCTCAAGAGTGATTTCCTTCCTAGGGAACATATTGCTAATTGGTTTAAGATCAATGATATCCTTCATCAGAACAGTTTGTACTCATGGTTTAGATTTCGCCTGTCATCAAGTGCTTTGATGAAAGAATGTTTCCTAAGGTCCCATGCTTTAGAGAAGTTTTTGCTCTTGGAATGAGCACCATGTATATACCGGCTCAATTTGCCCCTATATGCGTAAGAAAATAACTTCCTACTTAAATATGAATATTAAAGAGTAATATTTGGCCGTTGTCTAGTATAAAAGAGATCTATTAAAGACTGAAGGGTCATTACTCCTCTGAGAGGGATTTAAATGATGATCAGTGGGCATACACATAGAGCTCCCTAGCCAAATGAGGGGAACAATAATTTTATTCATCTAGGGAAACACCTTGTAATATATAGTACTTAAGATAGAGCTGAAGTGTCATGGCTGTATGGAATAAGTATCTATCCTTTTTTTTCAATTCAGCAGATGTTTATCGATGTCCTAAGATTAATAATAAACATCTGTTAAAATAACAGGTAGGTACTATAAGAGGGGGGAAAACAGATGAATAAATTATAGCTGATACTTCTAACACTTGCTGTTTTACTTATACTTAGCAAGCTGACATGACAAACAGGTAGTAAAGTCCAAAAATATAAATGGAAATGAAGAGTAAAAATTCAGGATAGTTGAAGCAATGACATATATGGCTCTCTTTTCTGTTTCTTTGTTTTAAATCAGATTCAGAGATTTTCTCAAAAAAAAAAGATAGTAAATGAAAGAACAAATGTTTAAAAGAATTAATTTAAATTCTTAAAATTTTTAAAAATCTTAAAATTTTTAAACAGGATATCCACATGGAGATGGCCAGGAACAGGTTGGAATAGCGAATCTGAAAGTTAAGATAGGACCTAATTTTAAAATTTAGGATTCTACACATCTATTTAGAGATGAATAGCTACCCATCAGACTGTATGAATTTGCTACAGAATATTATTTTAAAAATCAGGAAAGCTAAGGAAAGACTGAGGAATATCTATATATCATGGCTTGGCAGAGAAGGTAAATCTAATAGGAGGAAGAAAAATTTCTATGTCATTTTTCAAGGTTAGAGGGGATGAAGAAATTCTGGGTAAAAAGATAAGATTTTGGGGCTATATGAGAAGAAAGCAAATTTTTTTTCACTGAGAAACTGTGAATGAGTTCAAAGTAAAATGACTAGAGAAATTAGGCACATTTGTATAGAAAACTACTATATGTATGGATCAGAGAACATGAGTTTGGAGTGAATTCAATTGTCACTCATCAGTTTTTCTAGAAATACCAAGCAAACCTGGAGCAACTGTAAGAAAAATGATTAACAATTATTCCACAGGTTATCAATCCGTGAGATTGAGATGGCAAGCAGATAAAATCAAATGCTCAGAAAATCTAATGTTAGACCCAAACCTAAAATTTCAGCCTTCCTTATACTCCTATATATATCTTGGGCCCAATCCAACTACATATGAATCAAGGACACTTCAGTATTGTTTCATGTGAACACCTGAAATTCTAGAATCCCTTAAGATAATAGCTTCCATGTGTTCACTGTATGTTCACACATTAACACCTTGGTGTAGCACATATTTATCTGGCATCTCCCCTCCGGACTTGATGATAACATGTCACTTCTTCAATGTAGACCTAAAACATACTTTCTCAGGATTTGCTTTGTACTCTCTTTACATTCTTTCTTATATTTTCAATAGAAATGTGCATTACCTTTAGCCCCTCAGATAAAAAAATCCCTGGGACTGACTGACCTATCACAGGGAAGATTCCTTTATCAAAGATGTCTATGATAAGAGGCATCTAGGAATGGAGGAAGTAAAGTCAAGAGGAGAAATCATAGGGAATTATGAAAGAGTTAAACTAATTGTGACTGTTAGTGAAGTCAAATAATAGTGAAATCAAACATTTTTAAAAAATTAAGGTTTAGGGGCCCCTGGGTGGCTCAGTGGGTTAAAGTCTCTGCCTGAGGCTCAGGTCAGGATCTCAGGGTCCTGGGATCAAGCCCCACATCCGGCTCTCTGCTCAGCAGGGAGCCTGCTTCCCTCTCTCTGCCTGCTTCTCTGCCTACTTGTTATCTCTCTCTGTGTCAAATAAATAAATAAAATCTTTAAAAAACAAAAATTAAGGTGTATATGTTGAAGAGAGAAAAGTTTTGGCCACTTTTGAGTATAGTAGGAGAGTAATAACTTTGAGAATAAAAATTAGTGGGCAGTTCAAGAACATGTATTAATCTTTAAGTTCCAAAAAAATGATGATAGGACAAATGTAGAGAATATAATTGTCAGCTGTATAGTACTTAGATGTCCCAGAGCATATGAAGAAGTATCTTAAAGATAAATGGATAATGACAGTAAGGTAGGCGAGAGGTTGGCAAGTCCCATGTTAAGTATTGTGCAGGAAGAGCAGTTATTAGGAAAGAGTTATGGAACGATGACTTGGTAATAAGTAGTGAAAAAAGATTAACTCCTGTAAATTTCTGATACCCATGATCTTGAGGAGAAAATGTTGTTACAAAAGAGGGAAATGACAGGAGTAGATTCACCACTGTCTGTTCTATTTTCCCTATTTGAGTAATTCCAATTCACTCTTCAAGTCTTAAATTATATTTTACCTCTCCCTGGAAGGTTTCCCTGCTCGCTGCCTCCCTCAGAGATATCCAGTTAATTTAGATGTGCTTCTCTGTTTACTCTTGACAACTGATGTTGTCTGCATCAGCTGTGTTCCTAGCATCTAGTTGAGGCTTGGAGCATGGTATATAATGCATAAATATTTGTTAAACTAATGAAATAATTTATCAATGTAAGTCTATCAGATTTAAAAATGGTTTAATTATGCAAAATCTGCAGACAGGTTATGTGTAAATAAAAGTTAGGTCAATCAATTTTGTTCAGCATTTTAAAAATTACTTTGCATTTTTCGCACATTATAAGAAGATAGGAAGGAGCAACAAGTACTGGCCTAAGGTTTCTAAACATGATTTAATGATATGAAATCCTGCAAACATATTGCTTTTCCTAAAGCTGATTTCATTTTTTTAAAAATTTGTGATAAATAGTAAGATATATTCTCTTCAAAAACAAACAGATATAATCATTCTACACAACAAAGTAAATATAACAGGATAGGAAAATGACTACTCTTAGATAACTACTGCTATATTGGAGAAGAAAAGGAAATCAGTATTAAAACATTTGTGAATAGCTATGACCTAAGTGGGGGCTTGGATAAGTAAGATTTCAAATAGATAAATTCATTGCACCTGGCAGTGATGAAAACATAAAATGTATTCGAAGAAATCTCTCCACTATATATCAAAAGTCACAGAAACAAAACACTTCAAACACAGCTACTTTAGATAGCTGCTTTTCCAGAATAATAAAAGTATTTAAACTAAGAATATAAAATATATAAGTCAAAGGAAAATCTGCAATGAAAATTGACTATAATCTTGACAAAGACAGATAAAAACATTCTATAAGAACTGTTGGAGTTACTAGATCCGATTTTTTCTTTATCTGATTCAGAAATACATTCAAAGCAGAATTCCTTAAGCTTTTAAAACAATTTTGCTTTGTTAATTTTGCTGTCATTTTAGATCAAATTTCCCTGGAAGGTTTTCTTGTCAAAAGTGAGAATACTCATAAGGTCAAATAAATAAGCCACAAAAAAGTAGAATGACTGTTTCATAAAACGGTAGAATCTTGGATCTGAACATAATCTTATCAAGCTTAGGCATATCTTTTTAAAAATCAAGAGGCTACAGAACCAATAATGTGTAGAGCTTTTTTCACGACAGATATTCAGGTGGTAAAACTGGGTCAGAACTTGGTTCTCCCAACCTTCATGATAGTGCTTCTTCTGTTATAGTATGCTGCCTATTGCTTATAAATAAAACACAGCAGATAAATATTATGTCTAAATTAACATATAGAAAATAAAATATGAGAGTCTGATGAACACTAATATCCCAAATTGTTACATTTTTTAAATAAAGTTTTAAAAGCATCTCTCTCAAAAAAGAAAGATGTGGGGGCGCCTGACCTCTGCCTTGGGCTCAGGTCATGGCCTCAGGGTCCTGGGATCAGGATCCTGCTCCCTCCCCCCCACTGCCTACTTGTGATCTGTCAAATAAGTAAATAAAATCTTAAAACAAAAAAGAAAGAAAGAAAGAAGTGTTCCATAACATATAAGAGTATATGGTCAAAAGATATGACCTATCAAATTATTCAATAATCTGGAAAAATGGACAGAAAATCACCTAACATTGTTTCTTCATTTGATATTCAATTTTGATGTACATTAATTCCATCAAAGTTCACACAACAGTAAATAAGAAATTGCTAAATTAAAAAGCAGTCAAGAAATAGGAAAAATGTTTCAGCTCAGTGCATCACTAGTAATTCATCAAATAGGGAATAATTCACAAAGCATTCAATGAGATAAAAACTAAAATAATAATAATGACAACAACAGGCCCTTCCACTTCTAGAATGATTAAGTAGATATACTTTTTACAACTCCTGTTACTAAGTACAACTACAAACAACAGTGATTATACTAAAATAAAACAGCTCTTGGAAAGAATAAAGCAGACCATCAAGGAAGCTTGAGACTGAGCAGCTATGTGGCTGTGGGCTTTGGGGGATTTCTTTCTGTCTCCTACACAGAAGACTAGGAGCTGAAGAAGCCAGCAACCCAGAAATGACAATGAGTACAGACACACACACACACACAAAGCAACAGAAGTCTGCTCTCTCCAGGTTAAAAAACAACAGGGAAAGGGGCAGCCTAACAAGGCAGAAAACTAAACAAGTAAAATAATTCTGAAACCATCCAGTGAAAGTCATCACCTTATTTATAGGGGGTTAACCATTAGAAATACAGTGGTTGTTATTCATAATAAACAATAGAGGTCAAAAGGAAGTGTGGCCCAAGAATTTTCAAGCACTCGAAGAAAAGAACTGACAACCCAGAATCCTACACCCAGTGAAAATATTACTCAGGATGCTCAGGAACAGAAGCATACCTTTAGAATCGCTAGACAAAATTTTATCTCAAAAAAGCATTACCTGTTTTACTTGCAGGGTTAAATTTCTCCTGTTGAACACATTCATTGTGCCGCCTAAACTGTAAACTATGGCAACAGATACAAGACCGTGAAGCTGCAGGCATGTGACACCACAGCGCCGCAGGCGACTTCCGTGGGACCAGACGGGGCGTGCGCAGTGTGGAGTTCAGGGAGACCAGGCAGGTCGTCACGCCCTGCCAGTCACCTCGGTTTACGGCAGCCGAGGGGAGAACTGGGGAGCAGATGAGGAGATGGGCTTCCAGTAGAGGGCGCCCGGCCCTTTATTCCCCCCCTTCCCCTCGTCCCCATTGGCCCTGTCTGTCCCCGCCCTTCCCATGTTCCTACCGCATGACAGCACCTCAGGAGGATTTCAAGCACGGGAGGCGTCTGCCTCACTTTCCCACTCAGGTCTCAGTCTCTTGGCCAGTCCCACTCACTGCTGCCCTGGCCCCAGCCACGTTCCAGTCAGCAAGCGCTCAGAGCTCAGGCCCGCAGTTCCTTGACGAAACGGCCTTGCCTGAGCCAGCTCTGTTCACAGGCTGAGCCCCAACAGAAGGGAGAAGAGTGGCTTTTCTGTGTCCTGGGCTCTTTGGCCTATGACACGAGTAGGAAAGACAATGAGTGTCAATACGTGGGTCTCACTGGGACCTGGCCAACCCACCCCCCTGCTGGCTGCAAACAAGCTCCCAGGAACTTGGGGGGAAGGGAATGAACATGTGTGCTCCAGGCTCAGTGTCACTCAGCCTTCCAGGCCATTGGCTAGAAAGGACCTCCGTGCAATTCCCTGTATCTCAGGCCCCTTGGTGTCCCTCTGTCCACTACCTCCCTCCTACCACCCCAACTCTGCACTCCATGCCCAACCTGCCCCACACCAGTCTACTCTATGTGCAGGTGCCTTCATGACCACTGGAAAAGCAGAAAAAGCGGGTGCACCGGCCCCCTCCTTGGCCCTCTGCCATTATATCCGCAAACAAGAGGGAGAAAAAAGTCAGAGTATTTATTTAATCTGTGTCCTCCATTAGATTGTAAATTTCAAATTTGGTTTGCATGTGTGCAATATGTAAGATTGTGTATATATTCTGTATCACCAAAACCTGGCATAGTGCCTGTCACATATTAAGAACTCAATGAACATTAGTTGAATAAGAGTGTATTTAGATATGCATTTGTCTCAACAGAACTTACTCCAGTTTAAACCGTAGGCATAAGATCCAGGCATCTTCAAAATCACTGGGACTGCCACTTTGAACTCCCTGCCATCTAACAGAACTGTTCAAGAGGATTGATTGTTCCAAAGGATGCTGCAAAATGTTTGCTACCTGGTATTTTATAACCTGGGAGTGACTTCGCTTTCTATCCATAATACTAGAGTTTCAAAATTATCTTTCCAGATAAATGAATAAATTTGACAACTAAACTGAATAACAACAACTGTGACAGACATCCTGCTGGGAGCTAGAGTTACAATGGGGATTAGAGTCACAATGGGAATTAAATAACCCACTAACCTTGCCTTCATGGAGATGACCTTCTTTTGAAGAGGATAGAATAAATCAGAGTTTTCACAAAAAAAAAAAAAAAAAAAGAGGGTTTTCTCAGCCTTCTGATGTCTCTGCATTATTGTATTCAATGCATTATCTCTTTTAGTATTATTCCCTAGAGTAGGAATAACCACATATGAAATTAGATTTTCATTGTATAGAGTTTATGAAATTTGATTTTCATTTGTATTTCCATAGTATAGAGTTTAGGATGCCTTGCATCTCTTGTGCTCACTATCATTCATCCTCCCTTACTATATGACTAGCACTTGCTCAGTATGGTGTCTTTGAAACTGTACAGAAACACAAGTACAGAAGACTTGGAAAACCATTTTCCCATCATCCCTAAAATGTTTTTTAGGTTAATGATTTCTAAGTATATTATAAATGCTGAAAAATCATAGTCTAACTTTTTATCCTGAAAATATCAGCACCAGATTTCAAATGGTGAACCACTGGCTCAAGTATACATTGATTAAAAAAGAAACTATCTTCAAAACCATATATACCTTTAATGATTGTGTAGACTTTGACTGTATTTCTGATTTAAAAAAAAAAAATCAGGGGCGCCTGGGTGGCTCAGTGGGTTGAGGCCTCTGCCTTCGGCTCAGGTCATGATCCCAGGGTCCTGGGATTGAGCCCCGCATCGGGCTCTTTGCTCTGCTTGGAGCCTGCTTCCTCCTCTCTCTCTGCCTTCCTCTCTGCCTGCTTGTGATCTCTGTCTGTCAAATAAATAAATAAAATCTTTTAAAAAAATTTAAAAAAAAATCAATCTCTTTGCCTAGCCACAGTCAGCTTCATCATGCCAGCAAGATAATTACATGTCTTTGGAGTTTTTTCCAATTCTACTTTGCCCTTATTATTACATATATCACTCTGTGTGGAAGCATCATGTTTGTATAAGCATGAGCCTGAGAACTAAATTAACCTAGATTCAGAGTCAGTCTGCATGATTTACTAATTTACAAAAATGACTTGGAAAATTTTAGCTTAACTTCCCATTCTATAATCCTCATTTTCCTCATCCATAAAGACAGTATTGTTCTTACAGATCATCTAATCTAAAACACCATTTATTGTAAGGCATACTTCACTTACCATCAAGAGAGAATAAATGGTAATGAATAAGTGTGACAAATGTGCAAAGTTAGTAAAATAGATTCTAATTTTAGAGATGTGCTTCCTAAAAAATTTCAACTTAAAACATTTCACATGTTTGCTAAATAATACAATATGTAATTTAATTTTAATATTTGTAAAGTACATAACATGTTTCCTTAGAGATTTTGAAGGTTAGTTTCTTTTCCAATTCACTTTCAGTTAGGTTCTTATTATAGTGGTTTTGATGATCAGATTAAATGTGGTTTATAACCATAAGATCCTACAAATCCATTGCCAATTCTCTTGCTTACTGTTGCATTATATGATCAGAATCCATGAATATTTACTCAAGCACTGCTATTAATTTGTCTTGTAATTTTAGAGAAGTAACTTAATTTTCTTGACTCAATTTATTAATTAGTAAAATGGCAATACAAGCTTACAAACATTAAGTTTAAAATATACAGTAGACTCTAAAATAATTTCCAAATATAATATGTAAAGTAGTAGTGGAAAGAATGCCTAAAGCAAATGAAATCTATGTAGCACTGTTAATTCAAAAACATTTTGCCTGTGTAAGTGCCACTGAATGAAGAATCCTCTCAAGAGAAAGACAAAGGCAAAGAGCTTGAAAAATCCTCTCATCCTTTATAGGTAAAATCTCCAGAGCAGTGGTTTGAGCAGATGGGAAATTTTTACTCCCTGAGCTGTATCTGTTCAATTGATAAAAAGAGGACTTTGATCTTTGCGACTGTCAATCCAGCTCTTTTTATGAAAAATTTGCTTAAAGTAAACAGTAATAGTAGCAAAGAAGTTATTAAAATTCCACCTCAATTGGCTATGCTCCCAGTTCCAAAACCCGACACATAATGCCCACTGATTATTCAGATTATCTTTAAAGCTTTTTGTGTGTGTTTTAAAAAAATTACTATAAATAACCGATCTAGTAGAGAAAATTACAAATCTTCCCTTTCAAATTCTAATCATATTAGATGAGTTGAAGTAAGATCCAGCAAAAATCCTTTCAGTGACATTTCTACTGATACAAGCTCCAAGTACCAAGTTCTGAGCTGCATTCAGCCACTAGAGTTTTGTGCATAAAACTATGAAACATTACATTTGAGCTTAAAACTACTGGCTGTCAATCACCCAGAAAGTACACCCATCTGTATAATTCTTTTGTATATACAATATGTATTTTTTTAAAGCTTGATATGTTAATCTGTTCACGGAGGCGTTTTTTTCTCATTTTTGAGTCTCCTTCAGACCTATTTCATTTTTTGCTGTTGTTGATGCTGTTTTGAGAGATGCCCACTGAGATTTAAAAAAAAAATTACCAATATATAATGAAATAAAACCTCCACTTAAGACATCTGTTTGAGAACCTTTTTACATATAACTATACAGTAGATGCATTGGGTCTAATAATTCCATTGTTTGCTATTTAGAGAAGATGGAGAAGATAAAAACTATGTTTCTTAATCTCTGTTGCGGCAAAGTTTCTAGAAATAAATGAATGAATTCCTTTTTTTCTGTCTTACAGAAGGCAGATGTGTAGCAAGAGCTACCTTGCTACTGTTTTGGCTAGTCACCAGGCCATGAGTGTGAGCACTAAGGCTCAGCATGCAGGCTCTTTGCATATCTGGAGACAGAGCTGCAGTTGTGAATATGGGAGAAGTGGCATCCTCATCTCTGAAGCATTCTTCTGTCTATACTTGTAACACTTTTCAGTCCCCTGTATTGAATTCCTTTTGTGGGAAATGCCTGAAATGGTTTCTATTTCTTCCACTAAATCCTGACCACAAACCTGTTAATGGAGAGTACTTTCAATTTTCAAAACATTTCATTAACATATGTAGGCATAAAGGGGAAATTTAAGATTGATATATGTATTTGCATCGAGAATGAAAGAGTACTAAACCAAAAGACTCTCTTATGTTTCAAAGGAATTCATACTACTAACTATGTAAACTTCACTTGCGGTTAAGTAATATAGCATAGTTCTTGACCCAAAACTAATCATGTCGTTTCAGAGGGAGAGGGATCACACCACCAAGTCATTTAGATTAGATTGCAAAAATCTAAGCCGAAAGCCTGATGTAACTATCTTAATATTACACAGTGTCATAGATATTACTAAAACATAGTTCCTAACTTTTGTTAAGACCCACAGTTACTTTATAAAGATTCCCAACTTTGAGAGTTGCAGTTCACTTCAGTTAAAAAAAAAAAAGAAAGAAAGAAAAAGGAATTAGCAAAGAGCATGGAGATATTTAATAATTTAGTTAATATCCCAAAAAATATTTGTTAAGTTTCTTTTAGGTGAGAGGCATTTTTACAAGTATTCTATTAGGAAACCAAAACTGAAAGCAAATGAGTTATACAAATAATTTAAAAAATTGCCAGAAAAGTGATAGGGGGGAAAAGAAAAAAAAAAAGATATGATAAAATAATGGAACTAATCATGGAAACTGGAAACAAACTAGAAAAATAGAGAATATAAACAAATCAAGCAGTTTTCTTTACAAAGAAAAATGTATGGATCTGAATATAATTATCAGGAAAAAGGATCCGAAACTGATATGTGGAAAAATTAATAAATAGCTACAGACAACTGAGATTTAAAAAAATAAAACTTTATGTTGAACAAACACAGGCAATGCACACTTTGCATAACAGTGCAAGATCATAAAAATGAAACCACATTGCGATACCACCTTACACCAGTTAGAATGGCCAAAAATAGCAAGACAGGAAACAATGCGTGTTGGAGAGGATGTGGAGAAAGGGAACGGTCTTATACTGTTGGTGGGAATGCAAGTTGGTGCAACCACTTTGGAAAACAGTGTGGAGGTTCCTTAAAAAATTAAAAATAGAACTTCCCTATTACCCTGCAATAGCACTACTGGGTATTTACCCCAAAGATACAGATGTAGTGAAAGGAAGGGCTATCTATACCCCAATGTTCATAGCAGCAATGGCCACGGTTGCCAAACTGTGGAAAGAACCAAGATGCCCTTCAATGGATGAATGTATAAGGAAGATGTGGTCCATATACACTATGGCGTATTATGCTTCCATCAGAAAGGATGAGTACCCAACTTTTGTATCAACATGGACGGGACTGGAAGAGATTATGCTGAGTGAAATAAGTCAAGCAGAGAGAGTCAATTATCATATGGTTTCACTTATTTGTGGAGCATAACAAATAGCACAGAGGACATGGGGAGATGGAAAGGAGAAGGAAATTGAGGGAAATTGGAAGGGTAGTTGAACCATGAGAGACTATGGACTGAAAAACATTCTGAGGGTTTTGAAGGGGCGGTGGGTGGGAGGTTGGGGGAGCCAGGGGGTGGGTTTTATGGAGGGCACCTATTGCATGGAGCACTGGGTGGGTGCATAAACAATGAATTCTGTTATACTGAAAAGAAATTAAATAAATAAAAAAATGTTTTAAAATGACGGCAAGCTGAAACCATGCAAAGCAAGCTTAGTAATCAGTGGAGAAATTTACAATAGTCCTACGACCTTTCAAAGTAAAGGTTAAAAAATTAAAAATTCTCTATGGTCAATTATTAATATACAGCAATTTTTTTTATTTTTTTTAAGATTTTATTTATTTATTAGAGAGAGAGAGAGAGTGAGCACAGGCAGACAGAGAGGCAGGCAGAGGCAGAGGGAGAAGCAGGCTCCCTGCTGAGCAAGGAGCCCGATGTGGGACTCGATCCCAGGATGCTGGGATCATGACCTGAGCCGAAGGCAGCCGCTTAACCAACTGAGCCACCCAGGCGTCCCAATACACAGCAAATTTTTAAAACAGCAAAATTGATATATTTTAGCTAATTGTAATTTAAAATACTTAAAACATTGGAATATAAAGTGTTGTATTCCCTTTTAAAAGTAATGGAAGGAACTCTGATCATTGCTTACTTACCTTCTAATTCTCGTTCTATAGCTTATGATGTGGGGGAACATTTTTTCTACACTTTGGCAAATTGTTATGCTCATTTTTAAGTTTGGATCAGCTTCCAATACCTCATCTTTTGCATTTTCAGTGTGTGGAATATCTGAGAGTTCTGTTAATATGATGTATTTTATGGTGTCACTTCTTTTAAGACATCTTCATATTTTTTGTCATGATCACTTTCCCCATTTATGTGGATTAATTTAACCCTCATTAAATTCCTGGGCCTGTATATCTAGTCTCTACAATAGTGGCAGTATCAATATTCCCAAGGTCAGTGTTTCTTTTAGAACCACTCCATTGACATTCAATTCAAATGTCACGTTTAGCAATATCATTTTCTGTGTTTTTGCTGCACTTCTATGTATTAATTCCCTCAATTGATTGTCTCTTTTGTAAAATGTCATTTGAGTTTATTAGTGGGAGCCATGAAGGTAACACAACTACATGCTTTGTAGTCTGCTTGAGATACAAATAAACGTACAGTTACCAATCACTAACTTGGGGAAAAAAGTGATGATTTATTACAAATAGTATTATGCATCTGTTATTTGTATAGTGATACATAAATTGAAGAGTGAGCAGCAAAGTTCACAGGTACTCAAGTTAATACACCATAACTGAAATTTGAACTGTGTGAACTTATGTAACTAAACCCTGGTAAATAAAATTTGTGCATATCAGAAGCATGCAACATGAGGACTTCCTGTATGTATGAATCAATTTGAAAATTTGGACAAAAATAATAAAACATTTGTACAGACCAATTAGTATTAAAGATTTAAAACTGTATTCAAAGCTCCAAGAAACAGATGCTTTTATAGTTGTGTAAGACACCTGCTTTCGTGTTGTAACCAAAAGTACAACAAATCAAAAATCATAGTTTTCTATGGAACTAGGAAAGAACATTGGATCTAAGAAAATCTTGCTGAACTGAATTAAAGAAGTAAAAGCAAACTGTGTTTAGGTAAGCAGAAATTGGAAGTGCTCTTTGACCTTGCTTACCTACTGGGTCTGGGTATGGAGATGTCACAGGTTATAAAAGAAACAGGATTTTTTTTTTTTTTCTGAATTTACTGAAGAAAACTAAAAGCATTTGTCAAGTGATCAATAATAGTTGAATGAATGAACAAACTGGTATATCCATCCAATTGGATATTATTAGCAATGGAAGGAATGAGCTACAGATGCATACAACAATATACGTGCAAAATAATTATGTTCAATGAAAGTAGTCAGAAAAACTGCATTCATACTGTGTGATTACATTTAAATAAAATTCTAGAAAATGGAAATAAATCCACTGTGACAGAAAGCAGATCAATGCCTAGGAATAGAGAAATGGAATAGGGAGTAATGGATTACAGTGTCACACAAGGAAATTTGGGGAGAATAGACATGTTTCTTCAATTGCATAGTTTAAATCTACACAGTGTATCATACATCAACAAAACCTCAATCTGTTTAAAATGTAGACTGAGTTTGCAAAAGAAGTAGAATAAGTCCTATATTAGCATACTATCCATGGAAATTAAAATCAACTTCAAAAGAATAATACACAATTTGCAGTAATATATGTAATACTGAGACATGAATAACACATTAAAATGATTGTTTATAAGAGAATGGTGTGAAAAGTTTAATTAATAAGCATACATCAAAATATACATAAATGTAAGCATGAAAGAGATTATTTGCAGACCAATATTGCAGTTATAATGAAGTTAAGAATATAGTTTACTTGGGGTGCCTGGGTGGCTCAGTGGGTTAAGCCTCTGCCTTCGGTTCAGGTCATGATCTCAGGGTCCTGGGATTGAGCCCCCCATCAAGCTCTCTGCTCACCAGGGAGACTGCTTCCCCCACCCCACCCACCACCTCTCTGCCTGCCTCTCTGCCTACTTGTGTGCACACTCTCTCTCTCTCTCTTTGTCAAATAAATAAATAAATAAATAAATCTTAAAAAAAAAAAAAGAATATAGTTTACTCAATTCAAGGTCCAAAATTAAAACAAGAGCAATGGCACTTAAATAAGTCAATCTTTCTAATTCTAAAAATGTCAATTCTTCCCAAATGTTAAAGGAAGTAGTCATGGTGATGAGAATTGAAGTATTTAAAAATTCATTTAAAGTTTTGCTCAGCAAATATTTACTAAATGCCTCTTGGATAATGGCCACCATGCTGGGGTCAGGGGTACATGGAATCATTGTGGTTCTTTCTCACATTGAGATTTTATTTGAGTATAAAGAGTAGATAGCAAATGCATTCTTTCCTGTTTTAGGACCTTCTCACTCCTGCTATTTCTTCTGCCTGAAACTGCATTTCTTCTGGTTTTTGCATAGGCTGATAATGTGATCTTTCTGATTTTAATTTAAACATTATCTTCTCAAAGACAATGATCCTGATGACCCTTATTTTCTTCCTTACCTGCTGTCTTCTCAACTTTATTACAAACTCCATAAGGGAATTACATATTTGCTAACATACAATGTCCAGTACCTTAGAAACTGGCACTCATGTATAAAATGTTTTTTTTAAATAAATGTATGACATATATCTAAACACATAACATTAAATTGCTATTAATAATCAAAAAGAAAAAAAAAGTATATTGTGGTTTTGAACAATGGTGGAGAAAATAGTATAGTGGTCAATGAACTATTTGTGGAAGCATCCATTTATTTTCAAGACGGGATAATCCCTGACCAAATATACATTTTCCAAGTGCAAGGTTAACTTAAGGTTGGGGGAGGATATTGTAAAAGTTTAAAGGGCAAAGCATGGAGAAATTGCAATAAATGTCATCATAGATCAGAGACTTTTTTTCTCATCAGCTCATATAATAGACCAAAATGCACTTCTTACTGGTGGGGATAAAACTAAATGAGGAAATGCTTCGATACAGAACCAAGAAACTCTCCCACACAGATATTTTGATATTCTTGTAACTTTGAGATTCCTAGAATTTTAAAAGTACAACCACATGCCAAGTACTTCACAGGTTAAATATGCATTAGGTTAGAGATATTTATGATTAAATTCTGTAACATGAATCTGTAGACTGAACAAAAATAGGCCCCTGTGGACACATTTCCAGTAAGTGTCTCTAAATGCCTATTTTCTTAGTTCCTGCACAAATAAATTGTCAAAAATTTTAATTTTGTATACAGTGATTATGCCCACTAAAGTTGTGAATTTTATTTTAATGTATCTTCATTGTGTAATAGCAACTGAATCTCTGAATGTGGCAGTCAGATTTGATTTTAAAAAAGAGCAGAATCAATTCTTATGTAAATTGTAGTGTGAGTAAAATTCATTATACTCATTTTACATGCAATTATTAAGGATTCATGCACATGCTTCCATGTACACATACTAAAAGCCAATAGATCTATTTGTGAATTAGATATACTGAAAAAACTAAAAAAATGAGTGTGTGTATACACACATATATTCCCACATTCACACGTATATCCAATCAGTATAAAATCATTTTTTTTGTTCATCAGAAAAATCCATCTCATTAGAAAATAAATAGGAATAAAGATTAAACAGTAGTGGAAAGATAGGTGATTTTTAGTAATTGAACAGAGAAAAAAATACATTTGCTGCATATGGTAACTGCTTTACTCCTTAAAACAACCAAATAAACTCTAAGAACTACCAGATAAATATCACATACAGTTTCTATTTGATTAATATTTGGTATGACTAGAATGAGCCATAATTATAATTTAACTTCATTCCAACAAATAGGATTTTTAAAATCACTAGGAACAACTAGCAAAAGAGAGATCTCTAATGCTACTAGTCTTGAACTGATTTTACTTCAGGAAGATAAGTGAGAGAATTATGAAAATTTTGGAAAAATAAAATATATAGATACATATTTTTCATAAAGAGTTAGATTTTTTATTAAAGTATTCATTTGACAGCAAAGTCTTAGAATTTCATATGGCTTAAAGGCATGCATGTTTGTCTACTCTCTGTAGCTGCCACATTTTAATTGAGACATATGTGAAGTTTCTGATTGGGCACTTAATACTTCTAACAGCTTGCTATTCTAGAGAAATTCAATTACAGTAAATATAGCAGTGTTAGTAGGCTAGCACTCAGGTACTACATGAATGAATGGCAGAGAGCTACGGCATTTTACCAAATGAATACTTAATGATTTCATAAAGATGAAAAGATATATCTCAACAGTAGCAATTTACATTAAAATAAATGCTGCCCTTAGAGGTGGGTGAGTTAGAGTAGAAACTAGATAATTTTATAGCTATTTAAACATAAACAAATAACTGATGGATTTGCAAGTAAAATGTTGCCTATGTTTTGTCTTATTTTCAAAATGTACTTTGAAAGATTTGGCCTAATAGCAAGGACAGAGAGTAAAAAAACAAAACAAAACAAAAACCCTAGATTCAAGCATTCAAAACCATCTATTTTTTTATAGGTAAAGAAATCTGTGTATAAGTAGGAAAAAATCACCTGTGTGATCAGCATGAAATAGCAGTTTAATTTTCTTTATATAGGGAGATTACATGGCAGAGAAAATAGCCCTTGGTGGAAGATTATAGTTAGGTGTAGGCCCCTATATTAAAAAATATAGATACCAACAAACAAAGAATATAATTCAACAATGTGGGGTTTCATGACACTAGACTTGGTACAGAAATTTAATGTGAAAAAAATTTTAATATGAAAAAAAATCATAATGTCAGACCTCAAGGACAGCGCTGTCTGGCATGAGTTTTTACACAGTTTGGAACATACACATAGAGATTTTTTAAAATCTGTTTCCCTAGATTGTGAATTCCTTAAATATATGAACTCTGCCTTACTTTTATGATTCCAGAACTTTATGATACTTTGTATCAAGGCATTAGGAGGTATTAAAAATATTTTTGATATACCTTAAATTATTTATGCTATCTGGGGTGTTATGATTTTGAATTTGATAAACTGTCTTTTCACTATTAAATATTCATCTATACAAGTACTGAGATATTTTGTTGGGGGTATTGACTAGCATTTGTTTAACACCCATCATCTATCACTTGATGCATTATTGATTCACTCATGTAAAAAACTCATTGGGTGGGCATTGATCTAGAGGAAGCAGAAGTTTACAAAACAAGTAGAAAACTTTTATAGAGTTTATGTTTTAGTGGAGAAAATGATAGTAACTTTTATGCTGGTGATGATGAGTAAAGCAGGATGAATGATAAAGAATGATAGATGGAGGAATGCTTGTTCAAGAAAGATTGTTGGCCAAGATATCACTGATGAGATAATGTTTGAGCAGAGACCTGAATGGAGTGAGGAAGGAAGCTACATGAACATTTTGTTCAAATCGTTCCAAATGAAGATAACATTAAGTCCTAATGTTCCAGAGTGAGAGTGAGTTCGGCACATTTTTGGTGAAAATCAAGAAGACAAGAATGGCTGGAGCCAATTGAATAATGGGAAGAAACAGAAAATGAGATCAGAGAGCTTGGAGTGGGCAGGGTTAATCTCTGGTCAAAATATAACTTTGGTCTTGGGGCACCTAGGTGGCTCAGTCAGTTAAGCATCTGACTCTTTATTTCAGCTCAGGTCATGATCTCAAGGTCATGATATAGAGCCCTGAGTCAAGCTTCATGTTCAGCAGAGAGTCTGCTTGAGATTCTCCCTCTCCCTCTACCCTTCCCCCTGAACTTTCTCTCTCTCAAATAAATAAATAAATAAATAAATCTTTTTTTTTAAAAAAGATCTTAAAATATAACTTTGGTCTAATTTGACCATAAGCATTGTATTTTTCACTGAAATTGAACATATCATGGAGTCAAATAAAAGCTAGAGTTCTTGAGTCAAAACAGTCAATCCTCTCTATTTCAGAATGCGATAGAGAACAAACTACTGAAATAAAAAATGAGCCTTTATAATGTTAGTTTCCCAAGACAGATAGGATTTTCCCACAGTAAGCTATTGAAGCGCACAAATAGGAATACTTAATCCAGCTGGAGAAAGATATTCATGCAAAAGAAAAAAATTAAGGAAAAATTTCTGATGATAAAATGCAGCCAAATAAAGCATAAAGAAACCAAGGTAAATGGACGGGTGAGGAGAAAGAAAAATTTTTAAACATACTACCAAATCAAAAACAACATGAAAATTTTAGTGAGAAAACATACTCTGATGTTATAATATTTATTTATTTAACAAAAGTTTTTGAGGACATAAAAAAACTGTTCTTCCATGAAGCTTGCAGTTTACTGTGGGAGACACAGAATAAGAAAGAAAAAATAATAAATATGATATCAGATCACCAAGAAATAAGCTTATAACTTGTCAAGCCATATCTTTTGCTCAATTTGTTATAATGTCTTAGTCTACTCTAATTAATTCAGCAAATAACATACTGTAATAGAGAAAATAAAAAAGAAACCATCAAAAAGAAAGCATACTATAAAAGGAAGTGTCAGACCTCAGACTATTGAATGTCATTTCAATAAATGTAAATGGAGTAAAGTTATCTATTACTAGGGGAAAAATCTTTTTTGAAGTATATGTTGCTCAGAAATGATAAAATAAAATAATTAAAATATAGACAAAGATCACAAAATGCAAACAAAAAGAAAGCATGATCCATAATACTAATATTAGAAGGATGATAAAATTAACTCAATTTATGAATCATGAAATTGTATTATGTATATACAGAGAGATGAACACTAAGGGAAACAATGATAGAAATATAAAATCATTCTGTTTAGGGAGTGGGAATCAGCCAAGAGTTCCTTATTTTTCATTGTAAAACTTTCATATTTTCATTATAAATTTTTCATAGTTTCAACAAAGTTAATGTTTTGGTTAAAGAATAACTGGAAAAAAAGTTCCATTATTAAAACTCCCACAAAACACCATCAATATACGATGATAAATATCAAAAAAGATTTAAACAAATTCAAGAAAGATACTTCATTTATGTTTAAAATTTTTCATACAATAAAAATTTGAGAAAATTCCATATTCTTTTACCACAGTGCAATGAATTTAGGAATGAAAATTTTAAATGTAGAATTATAATAAAAAACTCATAGCTAGCAGCACATTGGAAGGATAAATAGAAAATTCATTTAATACTTAAGAAATTTTACAAATATGTAAAGCAATCAACACTCCAATAGAAAATGTGCACATGGCAGTAATAGGCTGTTCATAGGAAATATATGACTAGCTTATAATGGCTTGTAAAATTATTACCACATTCATAAATAAATACAAACTTAAATAACAATGATTTATCTGTTCTACCTGTTGAATTGCAGAGTTTACAAAGTTTTAATGCAGAGAAATGGTAAGGTAACTTCATGGGAATATAAATTGGTCTAAGCTCTTTTTGAGGAAAATTTGGTGTTATTTTTCAAAACAACCTCAGTATTCCATTTTGAAATATTTCTATCACTGATATATTAATGCACCCATTGAATTGCTAGTTAAAGAGCATGTCTATATACTGTAAATAAAAAATAAGAGAAGAGAAAAATTGTATTTATGTCTATCAATATAAGATTCTTTAAAAATCATAGTATTTTCATACAATAAAATTTTATTTAGCAACAAAAAATAATGTGACTAATGTTTATAGTCAGAGAAAGAAAGTTATCCAAGAAATATCAGAAAGTAAATAAACCAAATGTTTGGTACCTATTTGTCTTCAGTACATACATAAATAATATATGAGATAAATAACTGCAATCGAATAAAATTTTTCTTTAGGAATAAAGAAGTGATTATGGATTATAGTTAAAGGAACAGAAGCAGAGATTTAGTGGAGGGATGTTTCTCTTTTATTAAATCATTTCAATATTTAATTTTTCAGTCTATAATGAATTGCTTTTTCATAACATTTTTAAGAGGCAAATATGCAAGACTCACTGATTTCAAGAAAAAGTGAAATTCTCAAAATGCCCAGTGTTTCTCGTGTATTTGTGGTGTAGATGACAAGGTCAGAGATCAGGTCTTTGACAGAGAAAATAATGTATATAGATGTTTGCAGAAAAGAAATTTGAAAAGCGATATGATTAATTTATTAACACATTTTGCTTTTAAACATCTTAATAAAGACACAACAAGGGTAATATAAGATACTTACACAGGGACGCCTGGGTGGCTCAGTTGGTTAAGCGGCTGCCTTCGGCTCAGGTCATGATCCCAGCGTCCTGAGATCCAGTCCCATACCAGGCTTCTTGCTTGGCAGGGAGCCTGCTTCTCCCTCTCCCTCTGCTTGCCTGCCTCTCTGTCTGCCTGTGCTCGATCTCTCTCTTTCTCTAACTAATAAATAAATAAAATCTTAAAAAAAAATGCTTACACAATGATTTCTTAAGAATATTTAACCCATGGCACAAAACACAAGAAATGATAGGTTTCTTAATGGTTACAGGAAAGAACTCCTTCCTTTCGAACTTCTTCCCTTTGCACCTCCTCCTTCCTCCTTCTCCCTCTGCCCCACACCTTCCCTTCACCCTCTTCCTTCTCCTCCTTTTCCTACCCCCCCCTTTTCCTCCTCCGTCTCCTCCTTCTCCTCTCTCTCTCTCCTAATGGCAAAAAGAATATAACTAAGCCCCAAATTCTTTAAAATGCATCAAGCTTATGACAAGTCGTTAAAATGCCAGTTGAGAGTAATATATTTTAGGGGAGATGGCATGAAAGATGTAGATTTCATTCCCTTTATTTTGCTTTATAATGCATGCTCTTACATCGGACCAGTTCAAAGAAACATTGGACGTAGTTATTGACCACCAACATACTTTCTTGTAAAATTCAAGTTGCTTATGTTGTGGGTCAATGTAAGTGGAATATATAGTATTTTCTTTCCTAAAAACCATTTATTTATTTATTTTAGAGAGAGAGAGAAAGAGAGCGAGCACGAGCAGGGGGAGGGGTACAGGGAGAGGGAGGGAGAATCCTTGAGCAGACTCCACACCCATAACAGAGTTCAATTTGGAGCTCCATCTCATGACCCCAACATGACCTGAATCGAAACAAGAGTTGAAGGCTTAACCAATTGAGCTCCCCAGGCACCCCACAACATTTTTCTTCCCCGAAAACCCTGAAGAAAATTCCAATCGTATCTTGCTGCCAAAAATAACATATTTCTCCTGAGAAACTCTTTTGTTGTTGTTGTTTTTAATCTCACATCATTATGAATTATTATTTGACTAATGAGTTTTCCTTTTTCGATTTGTCCTTCAAAGGGCATGGGCCCAAATTTAACATCCATAAAATCATTATGTTTAATCATTTTAGCCTTACTCATTCGGATGAAGTTCTAGAATCTAGGTGAGGTTCGGTGGGGTGAGGTCCGGAGCTGACAGCTAAGAAAGAATTCTTAAGATGTCTCTGGTGCAAAAGGTGGTTTATTAAAGCATGGGGACAGGACTTGTGGGCAGGAAGAGCTGCTGCCCAGGGTTGTGAGGGATGGCAGGTTCTGTGCCCAGAGGTTCAGGGAAGGTGAGGCAAAGGGAGGTTTCCACGGAGCTTTCATATGCTAAAGAGAGCCTACAAGGTGCCAGGATACCAGAGGTTTTGTGGCTTGATCAATGCTGTCTTTCCCTTTTAGCAAGCCATTAACATCAAGATAGTTGGGAGATTCCTAAAGATTGTCACATTTGTCCCACCCAGGAGTGGTGGGGGTGAGGGGGAGATTGAGAGGTGTCAGCCTTTTTTTTTTTTCTTTTTTAATATTTTCCTTTTTTTTTTTTTACTTTATTTAAGCTTTATTTAAACATATGATGTAACCCCACCACCCTCACCCAACCCCTCTTCCCCCCACCCCCCTCAGTTTGTTTTATGACATTAAGAGTCTCTTTTGGTTTTTCTCCCTCCTGATCCCATCTTCTTTCATTTTTACTTTTCCTACCACCTTAACTCCCACCCCCGTTGCATCTCCACTTCCTCATATCAGGGAGATCATGTGATAGTTGTCTTTCTCCAGTTGACTTATTTTGCTAAGCATAATACGCTCTAGTTCCATCCATGTCGTCGCAAATGGTAAGATTTCATTTCTTTTGATGGCTGCATAGTATTCCATCGTATATATATACCACTTCTTCTTTATCCATTCATCTGTTGATGGACATCTAGGTTCTTTCCATAACTTGGCTATTGTGGACATTGCTGCTATAAACATTCGGGTACACGTGCCCCTTTGGATCACTACGTTTGTATCTTTAGGATAAATACCCAGTAGTGCAATTGCTGGGTCATAAGGTAGCTCTATTTTCAATTTTTTAAGGAACCTCCATGCTGTTTTCCAGAGTGGTTGCACCAGCTTGCATTCCCACCAACAGTGTAGGAGGGTTCCCCTTTCTCCACATCCTCGCCAGCATCTGTCATTTCCTGACTTGTTCATTTTAGCCATTCTGACTGGTGTGAGGTGGTATCTCATTGTGGTTTTGATTTGTATTTCCCTGATGCCCAGTGAT
>RCUC01149254.1:0-43302 GCA_003697995.1 Taxidea taxus jeffersonii
CTCATCATCCGAAGCCTGCACACACATAAAACTTGTAGCATAAAACTATCCATAGCTGACTGAATTCAGGGGAAGTGTTAAATTTCATAAAGGCAGACTAAGTATATATCACTTAATAAGATATATGTAGTATAGTTTTATAACATATGTTTAAATAAGACAAAATATAAGCTTTCCACAAAATCAATGATGTTGTCATAGATTTCCACTTTATTATTTTAAATTTTTAATAAAAGCAAATCATCATAAAATTACTGATAGGAAAATCCATTACAGGATCATATATTCCCAAAAACTGATTAGTGTATTTTGTTTTCAATGTTTATGTCCAAATTGCTATCACATATTATCACTGAGAGATTATTTCAATACAATAAATATTATCCACATAGAGCTACCTTATCTTAGGGAGAATACCTCAACTCTAAGACATTTTTTTTCTCAAATATGAATTACCAACTATTAAGCTTGGGGGCAATTAAGATATCTGTCAGGAAATCAGTGAGGAAGCCAACATTTTTTTTTAATTTCTAAATATACTTATTATCAAATACTACCTTATAAAACATTCATATTTATTTTAATGTCATTTACAAGTCATTTATCTTCTGACTTGATGTGTCAAAAGTGTAATCTCAGAAAATTTTCACCTATATTAACCTTAATGATTTTGTGTTACTGAGAAAGACAGTTATAATTAGATGTCGAGATTCATAAAATAACATGAATGAGGCATTGCAATCCAATAAGTGATACAGCAAGCTTCCTCTCCTTAGCAAGTTTTTACTGAATTTAAAAGGGTTCTTTTTTTGTTTTTTCTCAGTATATTTGGAAAACAATTTCTATTGCAAAGAATGAGCATTGGTTTATCCCAAGCAAAATCAGCATTTGCAGAACAAATTGGATTTGCTTTCTGCCTATTTTTCTATGACAGATACGTCCAAGTAGGGAACTTGAAGTAGACCTTTAGGCTTTTCCTTCTTTAGAAAGGTATTTATTAGATTTATAGTCCTCTCCCTACCTCCAAAAAACATAACAAAGAAACATTATGACCCTCAATTAAAAATTAAATTGAACAAGTTTAATGTGTTCCATAAACATTGACATGCAACAATATTGACTCTGTCTTAAAGAAATGCTGTGTTGTCCCTATGCTATTTGGAATCTATGTCTTTAAAATCCTTAGAAGAAGGGGCACCTGGGTGGCTCAGTGGGTTAAGCTGCTGCCTTCGGCTCAGGTCATGATTTCAGGGTCATGGGATCAAGTCCCACATCGGGCTCTCTGCTCAGCAGGGAGCCTGCTTCCCCCTCTCTCTCTCTCTGCCTGCCTCTCTGCCAACTTGTGATCTCTCTCTCTCTGTCAAATAAATAAATAAAATCTTTAAAAAAATAAAAAATAAAAAAATAAATAGAATTAAATCCTTAGAAGAAGATTCATCAGATATTTACATCTATATAAAAGAATCACTTATTTCTAAAGTAAAATCTGAAGTTTTCTAAGTAAAAATATATATTTTAAAGTAAAATTATTATTCTAAAATCATTATTCTTATAAAAATATAAGATATATACATGTAAAATGTTTTATGTACTTCTAGTTAGAAAACAAAAAGATGGGGATACCTAGGTGGCTCGGTTGGTTAGGCGGTTGCCTTCAACTCAGGTCATGATCCCAGGGTCCTGGGATAGAGTCCTGCCCTGGGCTCCTTGCTCAGCGAGGAGCATGCTTCTCCCTCTGCCTGCCCCTCCTCCTGCTTGTGCTCTCTCTGTCTCTCTGTCTCTCTCTCTCTGATAAACAAATGACTAAAATCTTTAAAAAAAAAAAGGAAAACAAAAAAAAAGTCACCAAAATTTCAGAAAATTTAAAAATAGACATATATGAAAGCATGAGGTATTCTGGAATGAATACACCAATTGACTCAAAGGTGAGGAGACTGTGAAGGTAAATAAGGTGATGACTGCTCATCAATTGAGTTTCAGTGAAAACAATTAGCATTCTGTCAACACTGATTTGGTAACTATCAGTTTTAGAAATTGAAAAATATTTCAAAGACAAGAAAAGGCTCAGAGCTCTCACAGAACGAGAATAATTCACAAAGATTGCTTTGTTTCCCATTGAAGAAATTCAATGATCTTTCGCTCTATTTCAAAGCCGCTGCGATCGTTCCTTTAATGCCCTTCTTCAACATTATTTACCAAACAAACAGCTTCTTCAAATTCAAAATATTGTGAGTAGACCCTTCAGTATTTTCTTTGCTTAAAGTTCATTACGGGCTTCTTGAGCATACTTTAATTTTTTTAAAAAAAAATAAATTAATTAATTAAAAAAGAGAACCTATGGACTCTAGGAAACAAATGGAGAGTTTTAGATGGAAGGAGGGGTGGGTGGGATGGGTGAGCCTAGTGGTGGGTATTAAGGAAGGCACAGATTTCATGGAGCACTGGGTGTTATATACAAACAATAAATCATGGAACATGACATCAAAAACTCATGGTGTATTGTATGGTGACTAACAGAACACAATAAAAAACAAACAAACAAAAGCAAACAACAACAACAAAAAACTAACCCACTGGGATGCCTGGGTGGCTCAGTTGGTTAAGCAGCTGCCTTCGGCTGGGGTCATGATCCCAGCGTCCTGGGATCGAGTCCCAAAGCAGGCTCCTTGCTCGGCAGGGAGCCTGCTTCTCCCTCTGCCTCTGCCTGTGCTTGCTCGCTCTCTCTCCCTCTCTCTCTCTCTGACAAATAAATAAATAAATAATCTTTAAAAAAAACAACAACAAAAAACTAACCCACTAAAAAGAAAAAGAAAATCCTACCCATTACCTTAACACCAAATAATATTTAATATTTTCATTTTTATTTCATTTTCATTTTTTATTTTTATTTTCATTTTTATTTATCATCATTTCTACATCATCCTACCTTTTTTCTGACCAATCTAACTGAGCACATATACAGGACATTTAAATGTTCATAATCAGCTTCCCATGATGTGTTCTCTTCCCATACATCTGCAGTAGAAAATTGTGCTTTACCTCCTCCCCTAAATCCTCACCAATTATCAATCCATTCTTAAAGTTCTATTAGTTTCGCCTATATTTTCATGTAACCACTAATCTCCATCTTGCCCAACTCACATTTTTTTTTACCCCGGATTATTGTTCCCCTTCACTAGATTCTTACTCATCATTTCTCCAAAACGAGTAATGCTATTCCTTTGTAGTATAGTACTGACCTTGTCACTCTTTTATTTAAGCATGACATTATTTTCTATTACTTTTAGAAGAGATGAAGTCTTAAGCAACAAAGTATTATTTAAGCCCTGTCTTCTACCTATTGCATCACTGCCTACGATAAAGATACTGATTTTCTTTTAATAATTTATTCATGCCAGGTTCATTCCTCTGCTATCTGGAGACTTCCATCCTGCTCTTCCCTAATATACAAGCTTTCCCCTTCTTTGAGCTAGTTTAATTCCTATTCATCTTTCGCATTTCATAGCAGCTACTGTTTTAGGAGAAAATTTCCTGCATTTGCCAGAATAGAGTATGTCTTTCTGTCTTTCCTGCTTCATCTCTTGCCTTTTTTCTCTGTGTCTCTATGTCTCTGTCTCTCTCTCATCTATGTACATAAAATATTATATAACATATTTTGGTGGGTGGAAAATCAAATTAGTCGACTTTTCTATTAAGCCTCTTTTTCTAATTATTCTCCTATATCTCATTCTCTTGTTTTGGCTTAAGGTTCTAGCTGATTCCTTCAATTTTACTTTTATGTTTTCTTGGATTTCAAATTTTTTCATCTCTGTGAGTCCTTCATATTTTCTTATTTCACTCTGAAAGGTGAGATATAGTTATAATCCTTCTGAGTATAATAAATAGAAGCTTTTTTTTTTAAATAGAAGCTTTTGAAGATTTTGTTGTCTGGTTTTTCTGTTTCTGTTGCTTAATTTTTCTCTGTTAGACATTTTCAGAAAAAAAAATATGGGTTCACTCTTGTTTTGCACTCATATGGGTCTTCCTATTTTTTACAATGGGTTTCTCCTATGATGCCTGGCAATCACATCTTTTATCTTTTTATTGGACAACAAGGGACTAGGTATTCCTACTGCTTTCCTAAACTCATTATTAAAAAATTTATTTTCAAATCCCCAGATTAGGAAGTCTGATAGACCTTTCTTAAAGAACAAATCATTGGGTTTCCAAGTTCTTTAATTCCAATACACAATACTTGTTATTGGTTACCCGTAGTCCATAAGATTGTTTCAATGTACTCAGAGATGGGCCCTTTGGTTTTCCTAGAGGTAAGTGCTGACTATGAGATCCTAATGACTCACAGGGACAATGGCCAGACCACATATAAAAATAAAACACTGGCTCCTAACTTCTGCGGCAACCAGTTTGGGAAGCCAAAGTCCTGCTGCTGCTGCTGCAATTTTCAGCCCCAAATAGCCAGGACCTGATCAGCAACTGCCAGCTTCCTTAATTTCTGCCCCTGTTTCCAATTTAAGATCTAATCGGAGAAAGCAAGATATGCTCCTGAACCAATCACTGGAGGCCTTTCTCCTTTTTGGTCCTTCTTTAGTGTTCCCAAGCCAACAACTTCCAATCATGACATATGTGAAACTTTTTCTTTTTTATAAAGCTGTCCCAGTTCTCTGCCTGCCTTTGATTCTCTGCCAAATGCAAGTGATGGGGGCTGACCCTCCTGCTATAGTAAGCTCTGAGTTAAATAGCCTTTGTTTATTCTCTTTTGGGAGGGCTTCGTTAATTTTCTTAGCTAACAGACATTATTCAAGTAAGAATACAGAATTTAGGCAAGCATGGTATTAGAGGAAAATAACATATTTGTTTTGAATAAAAATTTTTAGTGCATCCTCTTAATAAACCACAATCTCACCTTCTGTACTTCCTTCTGTACTTCTGTACTTCCTTCTAATTGTAGGCCAGGTGGTCTCTCCAGGGTTCTTCTTGGCAGGTGGTCTTTCTTCAGTTTTGGAAAGCAGATCCAGCTCCCATGTCTCATTCTCTTCCTCTCGTTTCACTCTGTGTTTCTTTGAGAGGCTATTTAGATGAGAATGTCTTTCTATTACATTTATAGTTATGTGCTTATTTATTTATGCCCTTATATATTTCAGGTGACTTCTCTTAATAATCAGTATTCAGTTTTTTTAAATGAATTAATTAGATATTTGTGTAAAATTGAACAGATTTGTCTCTCAGAGATTTGCTTCCTTGTTTGACTACATTAATAGAATGGGTTTGAGTGTTTCAAAAAGGTTACTTTTGCCCAACCCTATATTGCCAAGCTAGTGTTTCCTCTTAGGTGACTGAAATTTCACATCTAAAAATAAAAATAATAATACCTCCTTGGCTTCATTTCAGAAAATTATTGAGTTTGAAGTACTAGAGCCATATTGTCACTTTGCACATTTTAGTATTTCCTGTTAGTAAACAACAAAAAATCATAGATTACTTGAAATGAATAATATATAAGTTGCATTTAGAAAATAAATATTTCTGGGCCACATGGTGTCTCAGTCAGTTAAGCATTGGACTCCTAGTTTTGGCTCAGGTTGTGATTTTAGCATTGTATGATCAAGACCATGACAGGTCTGTATTGAGCTGAGCATGAAGCCTGCTTGGGATGCTCTCTCTTCTCTCCCTCTACCCTTCCTGCCCTGTCCATGGGCTCACTCTCTCTCTCTCCCCCCACCACACTGCCAAAAAAATAAATAAATAAAATTAAAAAATAAAAAGTTTCCATTTAAAAGATTAATTGTTAAATTCAAATTATTTTATGTGTATCCCCTTTATATTGCATTTATTTTTGCATTTTTTTTAAGATTTTATTTATTTATTTGAGAGAGAAAGATGATGAGCAGGAGAGGAGAGGCAGAAGGAGAAGCAGACTCCCCACTGAGCAGGGAGCCAGAAAAAGGTTTCAATCCCAAGACCCTGGGATCATGACCTGAGCTGAAGGCAGATGTTTAACCGAATGAGCCATCCAGGTGCCATTATTTCTGCATTTCACTTTACCTGTGTTTTTCTTTATACAATACCTAATTCACAGAAGTTTATCATCTCACACTTCATAATCTGAGAAAGATAGAGAGAGAGGTCCAGTATGAATCTTATAACTGTACCTCGATACAAACCATTAAAATAGAGACTCATCTTGTAAAGAGCCACAATATTATACAATTGATGGTTTCCTCGGAAAAATGATGATAAAGGACAAACCTAGAATTGAGCAGTCATGGTGGAGTGGTGACCGTGCTATACAAACAATTACAGATACATTTCTATATAAATCTAAACTCTATAAGAAAAATGTCAAAGTTTTTGTCTGTCCTAAATTTTCTTTTTTGTTTTGCTAACCCCAAAAGACTAGCTATTTCCAAGTTGAAGTGCATCTATATTTTAAAGGCAATCTGTATTTACTATAATTCCATGTGTACACAATTAATATTCTACAGATCCGTGAAGCCTTCAGAACTTGTAGTAAAGAAGAGAAATGAGGTTACTAAGATGCTTAATAAGAACAGTTCTTTATATTGTCTAACTTAAGAAATTGTCTAAATTCAGAAATTTCTAAATGAGATTTCTCCTTTCCAAACGTCATAACATGTGTCAATCTATGTTTTTTTAAATTGTTTTGATGGTTACACATGGTTGTGAACGTTTTATTAATAAAATACTACTACTATAGAACATGCAGCTTTAAAGTTTTCCTGCGTTCTCTAATGAAAGGCTTAAATACGTGTAGGTGGAATTATTTTCTCCATAAGCACATACTCTATTTAAAATGTTTCTCCATAGACAAATATGTTTTTAATAAAATAAGAGTTATGTGTATTCATACAAATCTTATATTTTGTATAGATTGATGCATTACATATAATAGACATTAATCTTGTAGCTGTTAAAGAATACATGCTCAAATTGTCAAAAATAAGTTTTACAAATTAGTAGTAGGTCAAGAGTAGAGCTGATGTCAAGAATACAATGAACTCATGGCTGGCATCTATAAATTGGAAAGGGCATACAGACATTAGAATAAATTCACCTCTTGGGAATCATGAAGCCACACTTTATAGCAAAAGTATTAATAAAGTGATTTATCCTTAAAGTTACTAGAGGAGCATGAAATGAAGTAGAATGCAAGAGAGTAACTTTACAGGAGAACATAAGTTTTGACTGTTTATTCATGAGATTCCCAATCCAGTAGCATGCCAAAGCTAACGATGATGTTTGATTAAATTATCCCCTGAATATTACAGAGCATGTGTGTGTGCAGTTTACCAGATATGATTTTGTACAAACCAGAGCTTATTATAAACTAGTTTCTCTCTGTTCCAAATCTCTCCCTGTATACCCTGCTTTGTGACACTAGGGTTGTGGCTCTGCAAATTACAATTCCATTTACCAGCTGACTTTCAGTTAGTCCTCGTTAATAAATGACAGAGAGGGATACTGGCAGGCAGGAGGAGAGGGAATGTCTTCTGATACAGAGATACATTCCAAAACCCCCAGTGGATACCTAAAACCATGGATAGTACCAAACCCTAAATATATTACATTTTTCTTTATTCATATATACCTACGATAAAGTTTTATTTTTTAAAGACTTATTTATTTATTTTAGACAGAAAGAGAGCAAGCACGAGAAGTGGGGAGGGGCAGAGGGAGAGAAATCCTCAAGCTGACTCCTCACTGAGCACAGTACCCTCCTCTCCCCATCACCCCATCCCCGCCCCCGCCCATCAGAGAGCTCAATCCCAGAACCCTGAGGTAGTGATCTGAGCCCAAATCAAAAGTTGGATGTCCAACCGACTAAGTCCTAAAGTTTTGTTTTTTAAATTAGGCACCCCTAAAGTTTTCTTTTTAAATTAGGCATAGGAAGAGATCAGCAATAACTGATAATAAATAGAATTACTTTTTTTAAAAAAGATTTTATTTATTTGACGGGGGGAACACAAGCAGGGGAAAAGGGAGAGGAAGAAGTGGGTTTCCCACTGAGCAGGGACCCCCTCAACATGGGGCTTGACTCCAGGACTCCAGGATCATGACCTGAGCCTAAGGCAGATGCTTAATGACTGAGCCACCCAGGTGCCCTTAAATAGAACAATTTTAACAATATACTGTAAGAAAAATTCTGTGAATGCAGTTTCTCCCTCTCACAGAATATCTTCTGTACTGTACTCACCCTTTTTCTTGTGATGATGAGAGATAATAAAATAGCTACATAATGAGACAAAGTGGGGTGAATGACTTAGCACTGTAACATAGCATTCAGCTACTTTGACCGTCTGACAGTACAATACAGCAGTACATCGAACCCCGGCTGACTGTGCGTAACCACAGAGAGTAAAACCCCAGATGAGAGAGGACCACTGTGTTCCTGATGTCCTGTCAGATTCACCTTAGCAAAAGCATTTTACCACAATGGCACTCACCAAGCTAGCTTCACTGTTTCTGATAAGAGGTACTAGCAGCATCTGAACTCTCTTTGAGAGATCTGGATCTAAGCTCAGCTGAGCCTCTAGATTCTGATCATATCAAAACCTTCCCTTTGTATCCTCAGTCCTCAAAATAGAGGCTTCTCTGCGTAGCTATTACTTTTTGGATCACCTCAGTGTTCTCTTTGCGTATGTCCATCTCTTTAGTCATAATGTTACCAACCCTTATACAAAATTCACTGTGTTAAAACATCTAGTAGTGTTTATGTCATCCTCACCATATTATATGTAGCGACTAATGATCTCTTACAAAGTTAATTAAATACCCCAAAGTCCCAAGCTCATGCAGGCCCTGTCATTTATACAGCTTGGAAAGCAAACTGTCCAGATGTGTTCTGCATGATTCAATCTACTTTCATCCTTCCTATAAGACTGCATCTCCTAATTAATTATGACCAATAGTTTTCATTTCAGAAATATTGTGCTTGTTTTGGTTTATTTTGCTCTTTATAATTGATCTGCTCAGTGACTTAATAATTCAAGTTTTTATTGTTTAGAAATAAGATACATTGTCAGTACCTCAGCTATAAACTATAGTTAGGTGTCTTAAATACATATAAATACAATAAATAAGATTGCTCCAGAGATTACGGCAGTAGTAATAGAAGTATGGGTACAGTGATGGAAAAGTTGCATGTAGTCCAGTTTGCATGGAGAACAGTGTTTATTGTGAGATATACTGAATGATAGAGCTTAGAACATAGAACGAGGTCAAACGGCAGGGGATCTTTGGCGGATCTCAAACTAGTTTAGCAAACACAAAAAATATTGTTGAATAGCACAGACTTATCAATCATTACTCTCAGAAACTGATTAATATAGAAGACTGATAATAAAAAATAAAGTTTGTATCTGTTATGGGGATGTAGCACGTTCTAGATCTCTCCTTCCAAGATGGAGACACTCATGGCTGACTGTCAGGATTGTTGGCTGCTCACACCACAGACCTGATTATTGTTTCTGTTCCCACACCCAAGGAAGCTCCCTCAACCAAGTTAACAAAAACCTTCCCAGACCAGCCCACACCGATGGCTGATTAATAGGAAATATGAAGAACCAGCTGTCGTGACTCAATTTGGAGGTCTCTAAGAGACAGCACGGAGTGCTGTGTGTTATCAGCTGAAGATCCTGTTGTTTGGAGATCTCATTCAAATTTTTCCCTCTGCCCCATTTTTTGTCCCAGTACTTAGAGGGGTTAGTTCAGATAACATTGGGCCAACTGGATCTGACATACAAATCTCTACCTCGGGATCTGTTTTCCAGGAAATCACACTTAAGACATTTTGAGGCAGCCTTAGGAAGAAGACTCTAGAATGCGACTTAGGGACTAGAGCACCTGCAAGAGACTGGCAGTGAAGATCTCAGCCCCAGTTGAGAGTAGAGTTGAGAGTAGGACACTATTATAACCCAAGTCATGCTGTCCAGGGAAAGCTGTTAACATTTTCACCGTTGCAAAATTGCACTGGTGGAAGGGGAAAGAGTGCCTAATGGATGGGATTTCTTGGGTGTTCAAGCAATTAAGAGCATTGATAATTGCAAGGACTGAAGAATCAGAGAGCTCTAACTGGAAACTGTCAAAGCATTGAAGAAAAACAATGGAAAGTTCAGGGTGGTTAATCAAAATCTGAAATCAAAATGTGAAATTTAGAGAATTTCCTCCTCAGTTTATAAAGAAACTCTCGTCTTCTGTACTCAGAGGGCAGGAAAAATGAGAATCTGATCTAGGGCAAAATATAGGGGTTATAGAACTGAGGAGATTGAATTATCAAAACAAGCAAGCCAGTTATGAAAATGTCAAGGTTCTAATGTTACATGTAATTCTAAAATTTGGGTGGGAAGAACTGGGTTGAGCACTTGAAATTATTGAATCATTAATTTCCTGTACCCTTTGTACTTGAAAACATGGCCCATTCCTTCTTTTAAAAGTGAAGGGCTCCTCTTTTGCTGGAAGATAATGCAGAAAATTTTACATTACAAGACAGTATGCATCCCCCTTACTCTTATCTCTCCTCTCTGCCACCAGGTCATTAACTATGGTGAAATGAGAGCATAACCTTGTCATGGAACTGGTGGATGGGCTAAAAAGAAAGGTAAATGTGCCATGAAGGTGTCTCAGGACCTAGTCAGCATTGACCAGCAGTATCTTATGGTGTACACATGTACACCTGGATTTTGATTTAGCCAAAACAAAGGCAGGAGGCAGAATATAAAGTTGGGTTAAAAAAAATTTACAGTATGGAAACATTCGCCCATAATACAGAACTTAAAATTATGACAAAATCTCAGAAGTCAGTGCAAATATGGTGCAAGACGACTTTGAAAGCTTAGAAGAAGTGATGATCCCCACTAAGTAAGTTGGTGTCAAAACTACCATGGGAGAGAGTAGAACAAGTTTTCAAAAGAACATGGAATACTATTTAAGATCAGTACATCTGTCATGCAAGTATGTCCCTTGGTAAGGCCTGAAGGACAACACATTTACCATAATGATTAGTGAATCACAACTGAGAGGGGCACCAGTGTTGCTGACAAGCTCATTAGTGGCTCTCCCTGTAAGTGAGGGCTGAGGGAATGAGATGTTATTGAAGACTTAGATTCCTTGATAGCAATAAGTAGATCTCTGAAATCATAGAGGTCAGGAGGTCGTGGTTATTCATCAGAAGTAAGACGGACAAATTATTTAAATGAGTAGCAGCATCTAATTGACATCAAAGGATGCCTGGCTTGCAAAGAGCTTTTAGGAAGATTTAAAAAAAAGACAGTAACCCTAGGGTAAAAACGATGTGCATTCAACAAACATAGTGTTCCATCTAAAGGAAGAAATTACACGGACGATCAGGAGGTTAAATGAAGCTGACTCAGTTAAAATAATCACAATAACTTGTCCAGTTTTTTTTTTTTTATGTGTTTGTATTTGTTTTTGAGGCAGTTTTCAGACTTAAAACCCAATGAGGACAAAAATGTCCAACTCCCCAGGAGGAAGATTCCTACAATACCATAACAAGTAAATATGATAATCTAACTCATTCTTTTACAAAGGGAGATACAACCTTTACAAGAGTATCTGTAAGCTAGGAAATGGCAAATATTCAAAGATTTCGAGACGTGTGGCTAGAAGGTTAGAGTTGACATTACTACACAAGAAATGATACATCATCATGGTCTCCCAGTAGAAGGGTATATTAGTTTTCTATAGTTACTGTTACAAATTATTATAAACCTGCAGGCCTAAAACAAAACAACTATCTTACAGTTCTAGAGATAAGAGGTCTGAAGTGAATCTCAATGGGCTAAATTCAAGATTATTATCAGGGCCATGTTCCTTTCTAATGGCTTTCAGGGAAAACCTATTTCTTTGTCTTTACCGTCTTCTATAGGACACCACATTCCTTGGCTTATGGCACTCTTCTTCTATCTTCAAAGCAATACATGGTTGAATTAAAACATCATATTCCTCTGGTTTTCTTCCACAATGCTGTCACATCTCCTTCTATGACTCTGATTCTCTGACTCTCTCTTCCAGCTTATAGATCCTTATAATTACATTGGACTTACCCAAATAATCCAGGATAATTGTCCCTTCTTCAGGTCACCTGATTAGGATTTAATTTCATCCAAATCCTTAATTCCCTAGTACTATATCAGATATTATAGGTTATAGTGATTAGGACACAGACATCTTTAGGATATTATTCTTCCTACCTAATAACATATGGATTTAGTGACAAATCAAGAACCATGTCTGGTCTGGTTTATGGAAAGTCCAGTGGGTCCGCAGAGCAAGTCATTGGTCCTTTTCTTGGTCTCCTGGCATGTAATTGGAGTAGACACTGTAGATGGCTGACAGAATCAACACACAACTTTCTTGGTCTATGAATAAAGAACTAATGTGGTGGGGAAGGCAAAGTAGAGATGACAGTCTACTGTTTAAAAGAATAGATCCAAAACAACATCACATTCAGGGAAAATGGGTCTGTATGTCACTAACCTTAAAGACCCATATGATTCAGTGATGGTGGATCCCATTATATCCCACATTTAATTCAGTCTTTTGGCTCCACAAACCAAATGGCTCTAGAAGATGACAAAGTACTACAGAAACTCAACCTATCTGAAGTACTCACTGAGATCCTCTCCCAATCAATATGGATTTGCATGTATAATGTACAGGCATTCATCTTCTCCTTCCCAATGAGAAATAATAATCAGAAGCAGTTGAAAATCATCTGAGAAGGACAGCAATATACGTTTATATTGCCTCAGAACAAATTGACTCTCTCACTTGTTGTAATAATTTGCTTCAAAAGGAGCTAGATCAAATATTCAATCCACAGAATAATACAGTGGTTCAACACTTCATTACATCGTATTATTTGGACCAAATATTCAATAACCATTCTATTAAAGTTTTGGCAAGATAAACATGCTCTGAGATTGAAAGATGAACCCCAAGAAAATTCAGAAAATGAATAAAGTGTTGGAGGAATCACTGCTTGGGAGGGCTGAAAAATTCCCTCCAAATGAAATTCAAATTATTACATCTTATATTTCCCTTTACTAAGAAAGAAGAAAAATTCTCAATAAGTTTGGCAGCAACTCTTCACATACCTGGGAATATTGTCCCAAGCTGCCAGCTTTGAGTGAGACACAGAAGAAAGCAGTCAACAGTAGGTCCAGGCTGAAATGCAAGGACGCTGACTTCTGAGCCACAAAACCTGAAAGACTGTATTATAAGTATGGTATCTCTGGTAGGATATGATGCTGTTAGAGTTTATAGCAAAAGCCAACAGTAGAGGCTACCAGGAATGAAGGCAGAATAGGAAGGCCCTGAACTTACCTCACATCACATATACAGCTAAATAACATTCACATCAGTGTAAATAACTCAGAAAATCACCCAAATACTGACAGAACAAACTCCACAACTAAATGAATATAAGAAGCCTTATTGAAGATAGTAGTAAGGGTGGAGATGTGGTTGGGAGCTAAAGGGACCCACAGTTCACTATGAGGGAGGGAAGGACCATAGTAAAGCAAAATGAGTGCCACCAGCTTGATTTTCTCAATGACTATGCCTATTCCCAGAGTACCACTTTTGATGGAATGGCCATTTATTCTCTCTGAAGAATATAACTGATAGCTCACATGCAGGTAATGAATTCTTATAGTCAACAGTCTTTTCCAAGGGTTTCTCCAGACTTCTGTCCTATGGTAGCATTAGCAGGTTTATTTCTAAGGGTGTCATCCCAACAATGTGTTACCCCTCCAACACCCTAACAGCAAATTATGAATGTGATGCAGAGCTTTCTATTATGCCCTCTCAGATCCCCTTTGTCATATCAAAAGCTAGCTTATTAACTTACTCCTCTTCTTCAAAAGTATGATGCATAAATGAGGGGAGAAGGTTTTGAAGCTATGGAGTGGAAAAGAGTTTGGGTGGGACTTAACTTCTTTTTTACCAATCTTCTAAGTACCTGTCTCTCTTGATGGCCAATGGCTTAATAGCTAATCTACTCTACCATTCTTGGAATGACTACTGTAGTCAAATAATATGGTTTTCTTGATTGGTTCAAAGTTATATCTGATACACACATGTCTGACTTTAATTTAAGGTAAATAAATTTTCTTTTTCTTAAAAAAAAAAATTCTCCAAGAATTTGCATAGTCTGCCATCTGCTTTATAGTTTTCAATCCTATCAGGATCTCAAAAAGAACATTTGTCCTACATTATGGTCATACTTTACAAGTGCCAGGTGACTCCACTTCAACATTTGTACAATAGACCAAAATCACGACTCCTCCATCATTTGAGAAGTTGATGTCTCTTTAATAGGACCAAGGAACAAACAGAAAGTTATATAATTCTAGATCAAATGTGACTAAGCATGTACACATTTATATTCATTCAGGTGGCACGTCCATGTAGATAGGTCAGATGCAATGGAACACCTTTTCCAGAAGACACTAAACTCTCCCTCACTAAAATTTCTTTATCTTGATAGAATTGATGGTATTATCTCCCTCTTTTGTTTCTAAAGCAAGACTATTTGCACCAAGCAGCCGACATAAATATTCTTTAAAGATCTCCTTGGTCACATTCAAAAGAATATCTTACTTCTTTAGAATTACAAAGAATATCTTGGCAACCTATTAGCAATGTGGACCTGAAGAAAAAGTGAATAAATATCACTAAATTTAAATTTTCTCATTTGTAAAATAGAGACTACAGTGACTAACTAGCAGTATTACAGTATTTTTTTTATTTTTTTTATTTTTTAAGGATTTTATTTATTTGACAGAGAGAGAGGGAACCCAAGCAGGGGGAGTGGGAGAGGGAGTAGCAGGCCTCTGTTGAGCAGGAAGCCCAGTGCTGGGTTTGATGCCAGGACCCTGGCTGGGATCATGACCTGAGCCCGAAGGCAGACACTTAATGTCTGAGCCACCCAGGCACCCTTATAAACAGGACTAAGTAAACATTGCTGACAAATAAGGAAACAGAGTTATCTCCTTTATCATTTTTTTGTTAGGTTTCCTTAAGGCCGGAGAGCTTGAGAACACTAGCATATATACATATAGACATCAAATTTTTCTGCTTCTTTTCGCTACGCTCATTAATTTCAAACAGGCCTAATCAAATACATATGTGTATTATTTAACTCATGCCTAAGACCCCCCCAAAAAATGAAAAAGAAAAAGTCCTTATGTTTCTAGGAAGTTTGAGAAAATAGGCAGGAATATGTACACACATATGGGCATGGAATATTTGCAGGCCAAACAACATATGGAAAACTCTAAGCTTTCATATAAGCTGTTAGGCCACCTACAGGAGACAGAAAATCAGATTAACATTGTCCTTTCAAAAAAATCTTGGGTGGCTCAGTTGGTTAGGCAGCTGCCTTCGGCTCGGGTCATGATCCCAGCGTCCTGGGATCGAGTCCCACATCGGGCTCCTTGCTCGGCGGGGAGCCTGCTTCTCCCTCCGCCTCTGTCTGCCTGTGTTCGCTCTCTCTATATATAACAAATAAATAAATAAAATCTTTTAAAAAAAATCTTGTTTCCATTGTAGGTATTATTTATCTGTCAGAGGGGAAACTTCTTGTTTGTTTTCTTTTCAAAGAATTGTGTATCTGTTCTCCTTATGGAATGAGAACAGAAAAAGTAAACAGGGTTAAGCAATAAATCCTGCAACATAAATACTTTAATTAAATTGCTTTTGATGCCCAGAGTCTGTCCCCAGAGATTTGGGAATTACCTCATCAAATATTTGTTTCTTTACTATGTTTATAGGTGAATTGGATGAGAATCAGGGTGGATAACCATTAAATAAAATAAAAACAATTAAAGAACAAAATGGACATAAGCCAGTTTATGCTAGTTTAGTCTAGTTTAGTATTCAATACATGTTGCCAGAAAAGTTTAAGGATACATTGAGGGGAAACCAATTATCAGAAGAAAGAAAATATAGTTGACCCTTGAATAACAAGGGGATTAGGGATACTGACCCCCACAAAGTAGAAAATCTGCATATAACATTTGACTCTGCCAAATCTTAACTTCTGATAGCCTCTGTTGACCACAAAGAAGCCTTACCAATAACATAAACAACATATATTTTGTATGTCATATGTATTATATACTGCATCTTTATAACAAAGTAAGCTAGAGAAAAGAAACTGTTATTTAGAAAATCATATGGAAGTTTAAATACATTTAGAGTCCTTTATTTGACACAGAGAGAGAGAGATCACAAGTAGGCAGAGAGGCAGGCCGAGAGAGAGGAGGAAACAGGCTCCCTGCTGAGCATTGGGCTCTCTGCTCCACAGGGAGCCTGCTTCCTCCTCTCTCTCTCTGCCTGCCTCTCTGCCTACTTGTGATCTCTGTCAAATAAATAAATAAAAATCTTTTAAAAAATACATTTACAGTCCTGTACTATAAAAAAAATCCACAGGGGCGCCCGGGTGGCTCAGTGGATTAAGCCGCTGCCTTCGTCTTGGGTCGTGATCTCAGGGTCCTGGGATCGAGCCCATGTCGGGCTCACTGCTCTGCAGGGAGCCTGCTTCCTCCTCTCTCTCTGCCTGCCTCTCTGCCTACTTGTGATCTCTGTCTGTCAAATAAATAAAATCTTAAAAAAAAAAACATTTAAAAAAAATCCACATATAATTAGTCCCATGCATTTCAAATCCACAGGTCAACTGTACACATTCTTCAAATATCTGTCACTATAAAGGGAAATTATTCACTTCACCAGTCTTTGTGACATAAATTAGAAATCATGGAACAAAACATAAAGAAATAAAATTGAACACCATAAGCAGCCTTTACAATTCCAATGGAGGAGATCAATAACTTATAATAGAAATAAGCAGTTCTGTATATGTGTGTATTAAAAAGAATAAATTGATACAACATATCATATATATACATATATAATATATACATATACATTGTTGGAGATTGTAATGGTTATTTTTTTTAAAGAAAAAGAGAACAGAGTGGAAACTAATTGGAAATAACTAAAGACAGACAATAATTCAGAAGCACAAGTCCACAAACAGTTCTGTGGGCAGAAGGAAGTAGTAAAGCCAGGACAAATCTTTAAGAAAATGTGATATAGGGGCACCTGGGTGTCTCAGTCAGTTAAGTGTCTGCCTTTGGCTCAGGTCATGATCTCAGGATTCTGAGATCGAGCCCTGCATCAGGCCCCCTTCTCAGTGGAGAGTCTGATTCTCCCTCTCCCTCTGATCCTCCATCCCCACCCCTGCTCGTGCTCTGTCTCTCTCTCTCTCTGAAATAAATAAATAAAATCTTTTAAAAAAAGAAAATGTGATATAAAAAAAGTAAAAATGACATCAAGAAAATAAACAAATGACAAAACAAGCAAATGAGAGGGGGGAGAGAGGAAGAGAGATAGAGATGGAGAAAGAAATGACACAGAATAGTTCCAGAATTAACAAAAGATAAAAGTCCTCAGCTTTAAAGAGTTTAAAGAGTGTCATCCAGGATAGAGGAGAAAAATGCACAGCTACTCTTAAGAGGAACACTTCAAATGCTAGAGACAAAGAGAAAACTGTAAAAAGAGAGTCCCGAAAGGAATAAGAATCATATTGATATCAGAAATTTCAATAGCAACGTAGAAAATGTCTTGTGAATATAATTAACTCACCAAATAGGAAAAAAAAAAAAAAAAAAACAGTCATTTTTTTTTAAATAATGGAGAAAGTGAATTCTAAACACAGATTATTTTTTTAAACACCAAACTTACTTAAATGTGAAAGACAATAAACGTATTCTCAGACATACACATCTTAGAATATTTAACAAGCAAAAATCTTTTTTGGATAAATGAGAAGATAAGAACAGTACTTTGCAAAGAAGAGCAATAGTTCAAGGAAGTTTCTGGAAGAGATATGGATGTAAGTATTAGCCAGAAGATGTGAAAATTTGTGAAAAGAAACCGGAGGATCACAGGTAGAGAAAAAACAGGCAATGTTCCAAACCATTAAATATCTAATATGTAAAATACACAAGGAATCCCTGCATTTCAAAAAAGGAGAAGCCAATAAACTATCCATATTACATTGAAATCTCAGTGAAACATGGAAATATTTTCAATATTGCACTGAAGAGGAAACAGAAATAAGAGAATTTATGTCAGTTTTGTAAGACCACACTAGTAGCAAGTGATTTGGGATTTTGCACAATTTAGGATCATTTCATTTGTCACTTCAAAACTTGCTAAGATTAAGTTTACTTCTGTTTATTGATAGGATTTTTTTTAAGGGAGGGAACTTGAGAGGGGGAAAGGAAAGGGAGAGAGAGAATCTTAAGCAGGTTCCAGGCCTAGTGTGGAGCCCAACGTCAGGCTCAATCTCACAATTCTAAGACCAGGACTTGAGCTGAAAACAAGAGTCAGACACTTAACCAACTGAACCATCCAGGTGCCCCTATTGATAGGAATTTGGGAAAGTTATTGGGCAATGAATATAAGGGAAATTCACAATCCACTGTACAGTGTACAGATTGCTCATTGATCCACTCATTAAGAATGTCTTCTTTGAGTCCAGTCAGTATCCCCGTTGTGTAGTATAAATGTGAATGATACAAAACTCATGTGGCATGGGGGTGGGGCTCAGAAATTGATGTCTTCAAAAAGGAGGTGGGAGAAGTCCAACTGTACCTTGTAGGCTGATGAGGAGACTTCTATTGTAAGCAAAACAGGAAAGGCTAATTTTAAGAACAGAAGTGGAACTTGAAATCATATGAAACCTATGAAATGTTAATTGGAAAAAAAAACATGAAATATAATTGATTTGACTTTAAGATAAACCTCAAACTTTGTAAATATAAAAAAATGGAGAGTCTTTTGCATAGTAACTGCTTCCTGGATAAGGCAGTTTTCTGAGTTTGACTCAGTAATACTTACAGAAACAATAGGAAAAAAAAGTAGCAACAATCAGTAAATTCTACTCTTGAAAGTAACATTACACTATATGTTAACTAATTAGAATTTAAATAGAAATTTGAAACAAAAAATAACCTTCTTAAGATTAAAGAAAAAAAGAATAAATAAAATGATAATGCTCCATTTTAGCAAGGATAGGTACTAATAGAGAACAAAAGAGTGAATGTATCCCTAAGTTATAAAAGTGAATATGAAAGGGGCACCTGAGTGGCTCAGTGGGTTAAAGCCTCTGCCTTTGGCTCAGGTTATGGTCCCAGGGTCCTGGGGGTCCTGGGATCGAGCCCTGCATCAGGATCTCTGCTCAGCAGGGAGCCTGCTTCCTCCTCTTTCTTTGCCTACTTCTCTGCCTTCTTGTGATCTCTCTCTCTCTCTGTCAAATAAGTAAATAAATCTTTTTTTAAAAAGTGAATATGAAAAAAATGAGTAAAAAAATTATTAATGCAATACATGCAAAAGAAAACAAAATAGCAATATTCACTAAAATTACAGTAAGACCAGCCAAGACCAAGTTTACTTACCAAAGAGAACAGCGGAATTCCAGAGGAGGAGAAAGCAAAGCATGGAATTCATGGCTTTCTCCCCATGAATATTTAGTCTTGCAAAGTTAATTAATTTTTTATTTTTTTTCCTCTTCTAATTTTTTTTAACTTTTACCCTTTCCTCTTTTAATGTTTTTTAACTAGTTTATCTTAATAACTTTCTTAAAAAATATTTTTGAACCTTTATTATTATAGTCATATTTTATCCTTCACTGTATCTAATTTTATTCTTTGTATACACACAGGGTTTTTTTTTCTTCTAAAAAATTTAGGGTACAACTTCTTCTAATATACAAAATACACCTCAAATCTATCACTGGGCTTGACCTAGGCTCCAGCCCAAGCAAGTTCTCTCCACTTTTTTTTTTTTTTTTTTTTACCAACTTATCAACTTCTTTGTTAGGAAAAAAAATTTTTTTTCTCATCTTCATAGTCATATTTCATCCCTTCATTGTGTTTACCCTTATATATGTTTTTCATTATTTAAAATTTTGGGAGGTAGTTTCTTCTAAAGGACCAAAATACTCCCCAAATTAAGTGGGTGACCCTGTTCTAGTCACCAGTCTAATATATATATATATATATATTTTTCTATTTTTTTATTTGTGTTCTTTCTATTTAAATTTTTTTCTCTTTTCTGAACTTCTTTTTACCCCGTTCCTCACCCTTATGATTTGGGGGTCTCTTCCAATTTGGTTAAAGCACATCTTCCTGGGGTCTTTGCCACCCTTTCAGTATTACATTTGCTCCTTCATATATTCTTATCTGGACAAAATGACAAGGCAGAAAAACTCACCACAAAAAAAAGAACAGGAGGCAGTACTGAAGGCTAGGGACCTAATCAATACAGACATTGGTAATATGTCAGATCCAGAATTCAGGATGATGATTCTCAAGGTTCTAGCCGGGCTCCAAAAAGGCATGGAAGATATTAGAGAAACTCTGTCCAGAGAAATAAAAGCCCTTTCTCGAGAAATAAAAGAACTAAAATCTAACCAAGTTGAAATCAGAAAAGCTATTAATGAGGTGCAATCAAAAATGGAGGCTCTTACTGCTAGGATAAATGAGGCAGAAGAAAGAATTAGTGATATAGAAGACCAAATGACAGAGAATAAAGAAGCTGAGCAAAAGAGAGACAAACAACTACTGGACCACGAGGGGAGAATTCCAGAGATAAGTGATATCATAAGACAAAACAACATTAGAATAATTGGGATTCCAGAAGAAGAAGAAAGAGAAAGAGGAGCAGAAAGTATATTGGAGAGAATTATTGTAGAGAATTTCCCTAAGATAGCAAAGGGAACAAGCATCAAAATCCAGGAGATACAGAGAATCCCCCTCAAAATCAATAGGAATAGGTCCACACCCCATCATCTAATAGTAAAATTTACAAGTCTTGGCTACAAAGAGAAAATCCTGAAAGCAGCCCGGGACAAGAAGTCTCTAACATACAATGGTAAAAATATTAGATTGGCAGCAGACTTATCCACAGAGACCTGGCAGGCCAGAAAGAACTGGCATGATATACTCAGAGCACTAAATGAAAAAAACATGCAGCCAAGAATACTATATCCAGCTAGGTTATCATTGAAAATAGAAGGAAAGATAAAAAGCTTCCAGGACAAACAAAAAATTGAAAGAATTTGTAAACACCAAACCAGCTCTACAGGAAATATTGAAAGGGGCCCTCTAAGCAAAGAGAGACCCTAAAAGTATTATCAGAAAGGAAGAGAGACAATATACAGTAACAATCACCTTACAAGCAATACAATGGCACTAAATTCATATCTCTCAATAGTTACCCTGAATGTAAATGGGCTAAATGCCCCAATCAAAAGACACAGGGTTTCAGAATGGATAAAAAAACAAAACCCATCAATATGCTGCCCACAAGAAACTCATTTTAGGCCCGAAGACACCTCCAGATTGAAAGTGAGGGAGTGGAAAACAATTTACCATGCTAATGGACATCAGAAGAAAGCTGGGGTGGCAATCCTTATATCAGATCAATTAGATTTTAAGCCAAAGACTATAATAAGAGATGAGGAAGGACACTTCATCATACTCAAAGGGTCTGTCCAACAAGAAGATCTAACAATTTTAAATATCTATGCCCCTAACATGGGAGCAGCCAACTATATAAACCAATTAATAACAAAATCAAAGAAACACATTGACAAGAATACAATAGTAGCAGGGGACATCCCCCTCACTGAAATGTAAAAATCATCCAAGCAAAAGATCAACAAGGAAATAAAGGTCTTAAATGACACACTGGAGCAGATGGACATCACAGATATATTCAGAACATTCCATCCCAAAGCAACAGAATACACATTCTTCTCTAGTGCCCATGGAACGTTCTTCAGAATAGCTCATATCCTGGGTCATAAATCAGGTCTCAACTGGTATCAAAAGATTGGGATCATTACCTGCATATTTTCAGACCACAATGCTCTGAAGCTAGAACTCAATCACAAGAGGAAAATTGGAAAGAGCACAAATACATGGAAACTCAACAGCATCCATCTAAAGAATGAATGGGTCAACCAGGAAATTAAAGAAGAATTGAAAAAAAATCATGGAAACAAATGATAATGAAAGCACAACGGTCCAAAATCTGTGGGATACAGCAAAGTCAGTCCTGAGAGGAAAATATATAGCGATACAAGCCTTTCTCAAGAAACAAGAAAGGTCTCAAATACACAACCTAACCCTACACCTAAAAGAGCTTGAGAAAGAACAAGAAAGAAAGCCTAAACCCAGCAGTAGAAGAGAAATAATAAAGATCAAAGCAGAAATCAATGAACTAGAAACCAAAAAAACAATAGAACAAATCAAGAAACTAGGAGCTGGTTCTTTGAAAGAATTAATAAGATTGATAAACCCCTGGCCAGACTTATCCAAAAGAAAATAGAAAGGACCCAAATAAATAAAATCATGAATGAAAGAGGAGAGATCACAACCAACATCAAAGAAATACAAACAATCATAAGAACATAGTATGAGCAACTCTATGCCAACAAATTTGACAATCTGGAAGAAATGGATGCTTTCCTAGAGACATATAAACTGCCAAAACTGAACCAGGAAGAAATAGAAAACCTGAATAGGCCCATAACCAGTAAGGAGATTGAAACAGTCATCAAAAACCTCCAAACAAACAAAAGCCCAGGGCCAGATGGAACAGAGTTTCCAGGGGAACTCTACCAAACATTTAAAGAATAATTAATTCCTATTTTCCTGAAACTGTTCCAAAAATAGAAATGGAAGGAAAACTTCCAAACTCATTTTATGAGGCCAGCATCATCTTGATCCCCGGACCAGAAAAGGATCCCATCAAAAAAGAAAATTACAGACCAATATCCTTGATGAACACAGATGAGAAAATTCTCACCAAAATACTAGCCAATAGGATCCAACAGTACATTATAAGGATTATTCACCACGACCAAGTGGGATTTATTCCAGAGCAGCAAGGTTGGTTCAACATCTGCAAATCAATCAATGTGATACAATACATTAACAAAAGAAAGAACAATAACCATATGATACTCTCAACAGATGCTGAAAAAGCATTTGACAAAGTACAACATCCCTTCCTGATCAAAACGCCTCAAAGTGTAGGGATAGAGGGCACATACCTCAATATTATCAAAGCCATCTATGAAAAACCCACCGCAAATATCATTCTCAATGGAGAAAAACTGAGAGCTTTTCCGTTAAGGTCTGGAACACAGCAGGGATGTCCATTATCACCACTGCTATTCAACATAGTACTAGAAGCCCTAGCCTCAGCAATCAGACAACAAAAAGAAATTAAAGGCATCCAAATCGGCAAAGAAGAAGTCAAACTATCACACTTTGAAGATGATATGATACTATATGTGGAAAACCCAAAAAGGCTTCACTCCTTTTGGGAGTGCTAGAGCTTGTACAGGAATTCAGTAAAGTGTCAAAATCAATGCACAGAAATCAGTTGCATTTCTTTACACCAACAATAAGACAGAAGAAAGAGAAATTAAGGAGTCAATCCCATTTACAATTTCACCCAAAACCATAAGGTACCTAGGAAAAAACCTAACCAAAGAGGCAAAGAGTCTATACTCAGAAAATTATAAAGTACTCATGAAAGAAATTGAGGAATACACAAAGAAATGGAAAAATGTTCCATGCTCTTGGATTGGAAGAATAAATATTGTGAAAATGTCTATGCTTCCTAAAGCTATCTACACATTTAATGCAATGCCTATCAAAATCCCATCCAATTTTTTCAAAGAAATGGAACAAATAATCCTAAAATTTATATGGAACCAGAAAAGACCTCGAATAGCCAAAGGAATATTGAAAAAGAAAGCCAAAGTTGGTGGCATCACAATTCGAGACTTCAAGCTCTATTACAAAGCTGTCGTCATCAAGACAGTATGGTACTGGCACAAAAACAGACACATAGATCAATGGAACAGAATAGAGAGCCCAGAAATAGACCCTCAACTCTATGGTCAACTAATATTTGACAGAGCAGGAAAGAATATCCAATGGAAAAAAGACAGCCTCTTCAACAAATGGTTTTGGGAAAATTGGACAGCCACATGCAGAAAATGAAATTGGACCATTTCCTTACACCACACACGAAAATAGACTCAAAGTGGATGAAGGACCTCAACGTGAGAAAGGAATCCATCAAAATCCTTGAGGAGAACACAGTCAGCAACCTCTTCGATCTCAGCCACAGCAACTTCTTCGTAGGAACAACGCCAAAGGCAAGGGAAGCAGGGAAAAAAATGAACTATTGGGACTTCATCAAGATCAAAAGCTTTTGCACAGCAAAGGAAACAGTTAACAAAACCAAAAGACAACCGATAGAATGGGAGAAGATATTTGCAAATGACATATCAGATAAAGGGCTAGTATCCAAAATCTATAAAGAGCTTAGCAAGCTCAACACCCAAAGAACAAATAATCCAATCAAGAAATAGGCAGAGGACATGAACAGACATTTCTGCAAAGAAGACATTCAGATGGCCAACAGACACATGAAAAAGTGCTCCACATCACTGGGCATCAGGGAAATACAAATCAAAACCACAATGAGATACCACCTCACACCAGTCAGAATGGCTAAAATGAACAAGTCAGGAAATGACAGATGCTGGCGAGGATGTGGAGAAAGGGGAACCCTCCTACACTGTTGGTGGGAATGCAAGCTGGTGCAACCACTCTGGAAAACAGCATGGAGGTTCCTCAAAAAATTGAACATAGAGCTACCTTATGACCCAGCAATTGCACTACTGGGTATTTACTCTAAAGATACAAACGTAGTGATCCAAAGGGGCACGTGTACCCGAATGTTTATAGCAGCAATGTCCACAATAGCCAAGTTATGGAAAGAACCTAGATGTCCATCCACAGGTGAATGGATAAAGGAGAGGTGGTATATATATATACAATGGAATACTATGCAGCCACCAAAAGAAATGAAATCTTACCATTTGCGATGACATGGATGGAACTAGAGCATATTATCTATCATTATCTATCATTAACTATCATATGATCTCCCTGATATGAGAAAGTGGAGATGCAACGGGGGTGAGAGTTAAGGGGGTAGGAAAAGAAAAAATGAAACAAGATGGGATCAGGAGGGAGACAAACCAAAAGAGACTCTTAATGTCATAAAACAAACTGAGGGGGGTTGGGGGGAGGGGGGTTGGGAGAGGGTGGTGGGGTTACATTATATGTTTATATAAAAATAAAAATTAAAAAAAAATAATAAATAAAATCACAGCAAGAAAAAAAGAAAAAAATGTTAACAAATAAAAGGGGAGAATTTTGTTAGCAAAGAAGCAAAATGTCTATTTTCACATTTAATATTATCTGATCAAATGCTTCATTTAAAAACAAATTCTGAGGAATAAATAAGGAATGTTTGATTTTGCTTGTATGAAATATCTAAGGTAGGCAAATTCATAGAGACAGAGAGTAAACTAGAGTTTACCAGGATCAGGATAGAAATAAGAATGGAAATTGCTGCTGAATATAAGGTATAGAATTTCTGTTTCAGTTGAGGAAAAAGTTATGAAAATAGCTGTGATATGTGCACAGAATTGAAAATGTAATTAATGCTGTTAAAAAGCACACCTAAAAATGGTTAAGATGCAAATTATTTATATATACTTATATATTTTTTACAGCAAAAAATGTTAAAATCAGATGCGTGTGAGTAAATGTACATCAATAACAAAAATAATTTCAGATATTACTCTTAAAGCACTGTGGTTAAAATAAATGTCACAGAATGGTGGGCTATAAGGAACATTTAAGTTAGAACACAAAGATGCTGACAACAAAAAATACATGGTTATATTATTAATATTTTAAAGGTAATTTAAAATAATCAATTACATCTTATTTCCAAAAGGAAATCTTTTATGGAGTTCTAATAGTCAATAAATTGCATATATTTTGTTTCATAAATTTTCAAAATAAAGCAAACCTACCAAAAATAGACAACGTAGTTTTAAAATTCATGCTATAGTGGCAAGGTAGATTTCATATAAAATATCCCATTTTTTAAAAATATTTACCTCTTTTTTAAACTCAGACCTTTTTTTATATTTAAATCATATTATTATTCTTAATATTATGAAATGGTTGATGTACATTTTCTCTCCTTGTATTTTTTCATAGCATATCAAATACCTCCTTAGACTAAAACCCAGCCCCAGCCCTCTCTATGTATATTAATTTAAATGATTTATTTCATGTTCCTGAGATAGATATATATGCAAGACGCAAAAAGAATAGAATCATCTATCATCTCTTTTGGAAGGGAAAATTAGTGAGGGAAAGCTTCACAACAGAGATGACATCTAAAGTGAGTTTGAAGGTTCTTAGATAAGGTCAAGAAAAAACAGTTGGTCATCACTGGCCATTCTTTCCTTTTCCCACCTCCGCTCATTAACAATTGTCATTTATTTCTTTGCAGTTGTTCTTATTAAAATATCCGTTCATGTCTCTCTGGATAGATAGAGAACACAATAAGAGTTTCACGGTCATTTTCCTCTGTAGTCAGTGATACTCAAAGACAGTTTTACAGCAAACAGGGTGTCCTCTCTGTAAAGCAGTATCAAACTATCAACAGGACTCTTCAGTAGAAACCATGCAAGGTGGTCTAAATACCAATGGGGAAAAAATCCAAATGTTCTGTCATCTTTAAAAATGTTTGTCAAACATTAAAATCTCTTTTACTGTTGCTTATGAACATATAGAAAACTAGGGAAAAAAGTGGAGTTAGAACCCTGCAATTTAAAACATTGGAAACATTAAGAATCAAGGTGTTTCAATTCTTTGTGAAAACAGTATCAAGAATAGTTTGAAGTACAGCATAAGCAATATGGTCAACAATATTGTAATAACTTTGTATGGTGACAGACAGTAACTACACTCATCATAATGAGCATTTCCTAATGCATATGATTGTCAAATCACCATATTGTACACCCGAAATTACAATAAGATTATATGTCAACTCTACTTCAATAAAAAAGTTTGAAGCCTTCCTCTCTCCATACAGATTATGTTATGACACTAGCACTAAGTTTGAATTGACCTTAAACATTTTCTCTTTTGTGCTGTAAATCTCTATGAAATATTTTTGAGGATTCCTTTAGTGTGCAGTATTTGCTGGCTCACTCACTCTGGGATATCTCTATCCTTTTTTCCTTACAGCCACTTTCTCATACACACACATATGCCAATAATTTTGTCTTTACTCTCCCTCTGGTTGCCTATCATCATGGTCAGCTATTTCTTCTACAGCTCCATTTACATTCTATTAAAATTTCATTTCCAGAGTCATCACTTTGTATTCCTTTGCTGCACTTTCTTCTTTTTTGGACTATTTATGTATGTATGTGTATATGTATTTATATTTTTTTAAGATTGATTTTTTTTTTCTTTTTTAGAAAGAGAGAGCAGGGAGAAGGGCAGAGGGATACAGAGAATCCTGAAGCCAGAGCCTGACACAGGGCTTGATCCCCAGATCCTGAGATCATGTCCTGATCCAAAACCAGGAGTCAGGCCCTTAACCAACTGAGATACCCTGGCACCCCTAATTTTTTTTATTTTCAAAATGTCATGTGTGTTTATTGCTGTGAGGCAAGGAGGCAGTTCAACTGCACACTTTGCTCTCTGTGCATGAAGTAAATTAGATGCACTATGATGCATCTTATAAGATGACCAGTCATTAAGATGTGGCATGATTAATCATTGATCATCATGCTAATCTGTTATCTGCATAGTCATTTATGGACTAAAGAGCTGGCAGTGATATTTGTACTTTATGCAATTACTCACACTTTATGTACCATGGCAACTGAATTCAAATTATATTATTGAGGGTTTGGTATTATTTAAATAAACTATGGTGGTGCCTGGGTGGCTCAGTGGGTTAAAGCCTCTGCCTTTGGCCAGGTCATGATCCCAGGGTCCTGGGATCGAGCCCCACATCGGGCTCTCTGCTCAGTCGGGAGCCTGCTTCCCTTCCTCTCTCTCTGCCTGCCTCTCTGCCTGCTTGTGATCTCTGTCTGTCAAATAAATAAATAAAATCTTTTAAAAAAATAAATAAAAATAAATAAATAAACCATGGTAGTTGAAATCTATGTATGCCAGAACAGTACAAAGGGAGGACTGCCTACCAAGTGGCTTGCACTATCCTCCAATACAACAACATAAACATTTTTAAACCTCCAAAAGTTAAAAGAAATTTATAATGAAGTCCTGTATCACCACCTCATAGTTTCTCAAAGATACATTTTATCTATTTATCTTACTCATATCTACCCACTTAGCTATCCATCTACATATTTGTGCATCCATCATTTTATGTAAATTTATTTTAAACTAAACTGAAGACATTAAACTCTTTCCTAAATATTTCAGCATACTAATCATTAAAAATAATTCAATATTTGCTTATAGTATTTCTGACTTTTTATATACACTTTATGTAAGTAAAATACACACATCAAAAGTATACATTCTCTGGGCGCCTCGGTGGCTCAGTGGGTTAAAGCCTCTGCCTTTGGCTCAGGTCATGATCTCAGGGTCCTGAGATGGAGCCCCGCATCATCGGGCTCTCTGCTCGGCGGGGAGCCTGCTTCCTCCTCTCTTTCTGCCTGCCTCTCTGCCTACTTGTGATCTCTGTCTGTCAAATAAATAAATAAAATCTTTAAAAAAAAAAGTATACATTCCCTGAGATATAACATGTATACACCTTTGGAACTCAAACGTCTAGCAATATAGAGAACATTCCTATTCCCTCAGAATTCACATGCAAATCTGAGTTAATTCCCATACCTATTCACAAGAGACAATGACTGCTGGTCATTTTTGCATGATAAATTAGTTGTGTCTATCCTAGAATTTATATAAATGAAATAAAACCGAATACACTTTTTTGTGTCAGTCTCTTTTTACTCAGTAAAATATTTTTGAGTCAGCTATGTTTTTACACATATTAGTAGTTCATTCTTTGTCTATCCTGGCTCGGTAGTATTACATCTTAGGACTATACTGCAATATATTTAGCCATTTTTCCTATTGATGGAATTTCAGAGTGTTTCCAGATTTGGGCTATAATAAAAATACTTACAATAATCATTCTTGTACAAGTCTTTTTGTGGAAGCATTTTCATTTATCTTTGATAATTCTGAGAAGCAGAATTGCTGGGAAGGGGTATACTTATTTTTTTCCTCTTTTAATAGTCTAGCATAGTTAGTTTTATGAGAAGCTTCCAGACATTTCTTCACTGTGTGAATAATTTTTCTTTCCTGTCAAAAATGTGTAAGTGTCCCAGCTGTTCCATAATTTCACCAATATTTGATGTTGCATATGTTTTCATCTTAGATATTTTAGTAAGAATGTACTGATATCAAATTATGGCTCTAAACCCCATGTCCTTGATGACTAATGATGTTGAGCATGTTCTTGTGTTTTGGGCTATTAATATAACTATTTTTATGAAGTGTATGTTTAGAAGCTTGCACATTTTTATTGAGTTTCTTGTATCCATTATTGAATTGTAAAGTTCTTCATATATCAAAACGGCAGGGTTTTTTTTTTTTCAAATAATATGGTTTGATGAGTATTCTTTTAATGTTGCTGAAGTTAAATTATTAAGTTTTAATTTGTTTGTTGATTTTGTTTTTGTCTAAAAAATTCTTTGCCCACTCCAAAATCCCAAATATATTCTTGCATGTTTGCCTCTAACATCTTTATGGTTTTGACTTTAATATTTATGTTTATGCATTATCAGAACTCATTTCCTTTGTGTATGGTATGAAGAAAGGGTCCAGAGTCACTTTGACTTTAATATAGGCAGCCATATTTTTTTAGCACCATTTGTTGGAAATACTTACTTTCCCCACTGTATTACATTAGTGCCTTACTAAAAACCACTCTGACCACATAAGAATAATGCTGTTCCTAGTCATATATTCACCTGAGAGCCAATGACACTGATATTTATCCTTAGTTTTAATGTTTATTTTGTAGAGTTCTAAAAATTTTTTTACATAAGTCAAAATATCATCCTCATGCAGAATTATACTTCTTCAATTCTGAACTTTAAGTATACTATATTTTTTTCTTTCCTCAATAAAAGAGCTAGAATCTTGAGCAACATTTTCACTAGAAGTAAGAAGACTGAGAGTCCTTACCTTTATTCTTCTTCTGAGAGTACCCAATATACTCACTATTACATGTGATGTTAACTATGGGGCAGTTTTGTTACTGTTCAGAAACAGAAAGAGAATTTTTAAAATTTCTTGAAAAGATAATGTACATATAATCATAATCATACATATACCTAGAGTCTAAGTATGATTCAGAAGTCACTTATAAGTCATCTTGCTAGAATTACAGAAGCAAAATAAAGATTTGTGTTAAAACGATAAAACCACAAAGAGACCACTTGAAAGGAATGCAACTTGTATGCATTCTTGCAACCTTCTAAAATGGCCCCTTTAGAAAAAGTGATAAAATAAAAATAAAAAGAAATAAAAGGCATCTACACTGAAGAGAGAAAAGTAACTGTCACTATTGCAAATGACATGATGCATGATACTATTATATAGAAAACCCTAATGACTCCACCAAAAAACTACTAGAACTGACAAATGAGTTCAGTAATGTTCCAGGATACAATATTAAAACACAGAAATCTGTTGCATTTCTGTACACTAATAATGAAATTACAGAAAAAAGAATTAAGAAAACAATCCCATTTACAGTTGCATCAAAAATAATAAAATACCTGGGAATAAATTTAATCAAGGTGGTGAAAGAACTGTACTTTGAAAACTAAAAAACGTTGACAAAAACAACTGAAGATGACACAAACATATGAAAAGATAGTCCAGACACACACACCGGAAAAACTAATATTATTAAAATATTTATCCTACCAAAGAAATATACAGATTTAATGCCATCCCTATAAAAATACCAACAGCATTGTTCACAGAACTAGAACAAATAATAAAATTTATATGGAACCACAAAAGACCCTGAATAGCCAAAGCAATCTTGAGAAAGGAGAACAAAGGTGAAGGTATCACGATCTCAGATGTCATGATATACTATAAAGCTATAGTAAACAAACAGTATGGTATTGGCACAAAAATAGACACATAGATCAATAGAACAGCATAGAGACCCCAGCAATAAACCTATGCTTACATAGTCAATTAATTACAACAAAGGAGGCAAGAATGTACAACAGGGAAAAGACAATGTCTTCAACAAGTGGTGTTGGAAAAACTTGACCGCTTGACCCAAAAGAATGGAACTGGACCTTTTTCTTACACTATACACAAAAATAAACTCAAAGTGGATTAAAGATTTAAATTTGAGGCCTGAAACCATAAAACTTCTAGAAGAAAACATAGGCAGTAATTTCTTTGACTTTGGTCCTAGGAACATTTTTCTAGATATGCCAAAGGGAAGAAAAGCAAGATTATACTATTGGAACTATATCAAAATAAAAAGCTTTTGTATAATGAAGGAAATGATCAAAGCAATAACAAGGCAACCTGCCTCATGGAAGAAGATATTTGTAATGATACATCCAATAAGAGGCTAATATTTAAGATATATAGAGAACTTGTACAACTCCTCATCAAAAAAAAAAAAAAACAATCTATTAAAACATGGGCAGAGGACCCGAATAGACACTTTTCCAAAGACAAACAAATGGCCAACAGACACATGAAAAGATGCTCAATGTCACTAATCATCAGGGAAATACAAATCAAAACCTGTCACAATGGCTGAAATTAGAAACACAAGAAAAAAAAAAAAAAAAGCATTGGCAATGATGTGGCAGAAAGAGAGCCCTGGTGCTCTGTGGGTAAGAATGTATACTGGTGCAGCCACTGTGGAAAATAGTTTAGAGGTTCCTCACAGAATTAAAAATAAAAATACCATATGATCTCATAATTCCACTCCTGTGTATTTTTACCCAAAGAAAAGAAAACACTAATTTGAAAATATATATGCGCCCCTATGTTTATTACAGCATTTTTTTAATAGCCAAGATGTGGTAGCACACACACACACACACACACACACACACACAATGGAATGTTACTTAGCCATAAAAAAAGAATGAGATTGGAACTCCTGGATTGTTCAGTCAGTTAAGTATCTGCTTTGGGCACAGGTCATGACCCCAGGGTCCTGGGACTGATTCCTGCATTAGGCACCTGCTTCTCCCTCTGCCTGCCACTCCCCTGCTCATGCTCTATCTCTCTCTCTCTCTCTGACAAATAAATAAATAATGTATTTAAAAATGAGATCTTGTCATTTGCAACAACATGATGAACCTAGAAGTTATAATATTAAATAAGTCAGATAAAGACAAATGCCATATGATTTCATTTGTATGTGGAATGTAAGAAACAAAACAAATGATCAAACAAAGAAAAAAAATAGACACAAGCAAAAACAAGCTCTTAAATACTGAGAACAAACTGGTGGTTGCCAGAGGGGAGGTGAGTAGAGGATGGGTGAAATGAATGAGGGGAACCAAGAGGTACCGACATCCACCTACAAAATAAATAAGTCATGGAGGTGAAAGGATGGCATAGGGAGAATAGTCAATATGATGGTAATAATATTCTGTAATGTAACAGGAACTACACCATCTGCGTTGATAATGAGTAATGTAGAGAGCTATTGCATCATTATGTTGTATACCTGAAACTAATGTAAGTCTATATGTTAATTACACTTCAATAAGAAAAATCAATCAATAATCAACCAATATTTTGAAAATATTTTGAAAATATTTTGAAAAAAAAAAGACCTTTTTAATCTTCATGTTAATGGTCTGGTAGAATAATTCTCTATTAATTGAATGACTTTTCTTTTTTTTTTCTTACAGGTCTTGGGGTTATATTTAGGCTATGAGTGTATATTTCATATTTTAGAAATATGTTGGAAAAAGAACACTTGTTGCCGTTTGTTGTTCTTCAAGTACCATAGGGTGATTTGTATCCAGGCTTATGCAACACAAAATATAAAATAAAATTATTGCCTTTTCTGATTTGAATTAGCTGATTTATATCCAAATTTCTTGTTTCTTCAACGGTATTTTTTGTTTTTCCTTTGTACGCTCCAACAGCACATTAGTTAAGCTTGCATTATTTCCTTCAGTTACTTTTCACTGTGGAAATTAAAGCTATACATGACTTTAAAAATCTCCTTATCAGTGTACACATCAGTAAACCCCAACTGCAAATGTCTGGAACCAACCTAATCAAGATTAATGCATTCATTTAACAGATGGTTACAATGTTATTAAAATGCAAATCATTGGTTTCTGCTAATTGTTCAACATCAGAAACAATTAATCAGGGGATTTTTTTCATTTTCTAATAGCCTTTATAGAGTTTACCTTCAGAGATTAACATAAAAGACAAATATGTAAATTTCTCTCACTAACCTCAGGAGAGTCAATCAACTTGAAAGAAGAGTAGAATAATGATTATATATTTATAGCAATGGGAAGAATCCTTTTAGTACTGTAATTTGCTTCTGAATTGTTTTGCACCCAATTTAACCAGTTTCCATATAATTATGTTTACTGGAATATCTATTCCAACATGATGGGATTTGGTGCCTTACTGTGAGTCAACAAAAGAAAAAAAAATCTAAGTGTTTGAAGTAACTAAACTGAGATATGATGGTGGTTCTCACCTGAATAGTAACATTGTAACGTGGAGGTAAGTAATATTGCAGACACAGTAAATAATGTGACATTAAAGCCCAAAGTATTTCGTCCATTCATTCTTCCACTCAGTAACTTTCTTTTTTTTTTTAATAACTTTCTAATGAATGATTCATTTATTAATTTTGTTCCTCTGATAATTATAAGTCAAAATATCATGAGATGTGCAACAGATTTATTGGGGGAAATATTGGCAGACACTAAATGGAAGAGGGGTGTAGAGTAAGAAGGGAGAGTCTCAGACTAGAACACAGGTCTGGAATTTGTGCAAGGAGAGGTGGAGGAATTAGATAATAGGAACCACACACTGTCACACAGCTATGAGAAAGTGGTGGCATGTGGACCACATGCAGAATGAAAACTGATCAGAGGATCCCTATGTAATTTCTCATGGAGTACACAGTTTCAAGCATTAAAAATCAAATAATTAGATCTAAGCTCCCAAACTTTCATTCCGTAGCCTTAACTTTCTAGCCATTTAAACATTTACTAAAAATGGTGATTTAAATTCTAATTAATGTTGTGAAACAATATAGTGTATATTAAGTCTGTACTGAAGGGTGTTTTTCCCAATTGAATTCTATGCTTCAGATATACTCAGGTCATTAAATATTACAGCAAAACTATTATATCTTTGTCTAAGAGTCTATTTATCTGTTATGACAGCTGAGGTTTGTTTTCTGAAGGAGAAGATTTTGCAAGGATTGAGAAAGCAGATACACAACTCTGTAGCTTATTTTGGCTTTGTTTAATTTAAACACATTCATACATCTTGCTTTTAGATTGTTTATTTCCTGACCTATTTTAGGACAACTGAGCTGGTGCTCCTTGGTATCTAAATAAAATAAAAATGACTGAAGATTATTCCAAATGATAACCAAGCATTTAAAATTAAGGATCATAGTCACCTGCAAAATTATATCTTCACACATAAAATGATAATTTGACTTGTCCTACTACAGAAAAAAAGAAAGTCATATAATTAAGGATATATACATTATATCAAATTGACTGCAATTTCTCTGCAACCTAGATTTGCAAAAATGTATTCTAAATTTTCATTAAAAAATAATATTAATACATATTCAACTTGGCAATTGTTTGTATATTTAAGAAAAGACTAAAAGTGTCTAAGTATAATGTGCATTAACTTTGTAGCTTTCAAAATGATCAATATAATATCAAAACCAAATGTATTTTATATGAAAATTATGATGTTAACACTATATTATAAAGATTTTTTTAACCAAAATAATGGATTCTTACCAAAACTTCAAAATTTTAAAGTATGTACTTATACTTATTGAATTTATATACTGATTATATACAAATTTTAATTTTATAATGTTTGCTATTAAATATTAAATATCAGATAAAAGTAATATCTATATGTAGTCAGTATATTAAAGATCAAAATATATTATTATTCTTAAAATATATGAACAAAATTTTAAATTCAATATTTAATTTGAATATATAAAATATAGAATAAATAAGCCACTTGATTTTTTCCCCTTTTTTTTCATTTCCTTCTAATTTTTTTCACATAATTAGAGATAATACATTCTGTGTCTATTTTACAGATGAAATAGTTGTATTTTAAAGCAAGTCAGTATAATATGCATATTAACACAGGTAATAAATTATTTATCCAGAATATAAAGCTACTTTTTATGAGTTTATTTTTTTTTTAAGATTTTGTTTATTCTTTATTTGACAGAGAGAGAGATCACAAGTAGGCAGAGAGGCAGGCAGAGTGGGAGGGGGAGCAGGATCCCTGCTGAGCAGAGAGTCTGATGTGGGGCTCGATCCCAGGACCCTGAGCTCATGACCTGAGCCAAAGACAGAGGCTTAACCCACTGAGCCTCCCAGGTGCCCCTAAAGCTACTTTTGACCACACTCAGTATTTTATTAGTTTGTTGCACATTTTTTTAAATTTTAAAATAGTCTATTTTTGCTTTATATTTTACTGAAAGCTGATTGACAACTTAAGTAATAATATATAGCTCTCTTTTTATATGTATCTAAAAGACATTGTTTTCTAAGACTGAGTTAATATTGTTCAAAAATTTCTGGTGATTATTTGCAGAGTGAATATAATTTACATTTTTTACTGTAGCCATACTACAATGGCTTTGATAAGGAAAAGATGTAAAAAAACTGGCTAGGGGATGCCTGGGTGGCTCAGTGGGTTAAAGCCTCTGCCTTCGGCTCAGGTCAGGATCCCAGCGTCCTGGGATCAAGCCCCATGTCGGGGCTCTCTGCACGGCAGGGAGCCTGCTTCCTCTTCTCTCTGCCTGCTTCTCTGCCTACTTGTGATCTCCATCTGTCAAATAAATAAATAAAATCTTTAAAAAAAATTGGCTAGGATTATTGCCCTTGGGATGGCATAATATTTTTATGGAGCAGATAGACACTTGAACAAAGAGTTTTATAATAATTAGTGTCATACAGTTTTACAATGATAATTAGTACCATGACAAGCAAAACACACATTATAATAAGCATGAGTCACGTATTCTTATTCTCTAAGGAAGCCTATATAGGAATCCAAATCCTTATCAGAGCGTGAGTTGTAAGCATGGAACTAAAATAAGAAATTTAGATTTATGTTAAAAATAATCTGAAAAATAGGCCAATTCACTGAATATATCTATCTGAAGAATAAAAAAAAACTTTAAAAAAAAAAACTTAAAAAAAAAAAACAAACTTCACTTTTTCGTATTTCTATTACTCAGCATTAATAACAAATCTTTTGACTGACATATTCTTTGTTTAGGTGTCTAAATATTTCAAAGTAAATTTTCTCTAAGAGTCATATTATATTTCTAGAATATACAAAATCTCTATGGATATACTTAAATTTGCATTCTAGTTGTTATGCTGATCTAGCCACCCAGATACTCACAATTCACAAAAACACTTAAACTGAGGCTTTTTAATTTAGACTATGACCTTAAAAATTTAAAAATTTGCATCTTTGTCTGTATTCATGACATCTAGTGTTATATTAATTGTTTGGAGATAATGAGAAATAAAGATAGGTGGACTTAATTAATACAGCAAGGATTATTTCCAAAGAAGGCAGATCAGCTTCAAGGCTAATTGACAATAGTTCAGGTAGGGCAGAAATGGCAGACCTGTATCTCACAGGTTAGGCATATCCCCAGTTGTTTAATTTGACTCACACAGGATTAAAACAATGAATAATAATTGGGTGGATACTACAAATACAAGAAATTTCCAGAAAATTCTAGACTTTTGGTATATTCTGAAAAATGTAAATGATCAATATTGGTCTCTTGTACCCACTTGGAAACAATGTGTTGTAACTGTCACCTATTCCATTTGTGTTAATAACTGTTTGTTTTTCAGTTATTATTGTGTGGATTGCTTCATTAATTTATCTTATAGACATTTAGGATGATGTTCCATAAAAAGAAAATACATTTTGGAATACTTAACTTATACAGCACACTTGATTGTAAACATGCTGCATTAAAAGCAAATTTTATTCTGCTAAATAATACCCTTCATTTATTTTAAAAAATTGCTGTTTAGCTTTATTCATTTTATAGTTTGGTTTGATATTAATATACTTTTCTTTTTGAGGAAATTAGTGTTTACTTTCAGCCTATGAATGTCACTGAACTTAAAGTGAGTTTCTTGTAGGGGCACCTGGGTGGCTCAGTCAGTTAAGCATCCAACTCTTGATTTCAGCTCAGGTCATGATCTCAGGGTCATGAGCCCTATATTGGGCTCTATGCTTAGTGGGTAGTCTGATTAAGATTCTCTTTCGCCCTCTCCCTCTAACCCTTCCTTTTCCCACTGTCGCTCGCTCGCTCTCTCTCTCTCTCTCTTGAATAAGTAAATAAATCTTTAAGAAATCATAAATGGAAATAAAGTGAGTTTATGGTAAACAACATATACTTGAGCCATGGTTTTTGTTTGTTTAAGCCACTCTGCCAATCTTTGTTTTTCAAGTGGTATATTTACACTGTTTACATTTAAGGCACTTTCTGCCATGTTAGGGCTTAAGTATGCTATTTTATCATGTTTTCTATTTGTTTCCTCTGTTTCCATTTTGCTGTTTCTATTTTCTTACTTTCTTGTGCATTATGTAAATATTCCTTTTTTTTTTTAATTTATTTATTTGACAGAGAGATCACAGGCAGGCAGAGAGAGAGAGAGAGAGATGGGGAAGCAGGCTCCCTACCAAGCAGAGAACTTGATGTGGGGCTCGATCCCAAGACCCTGGGAACATGACCTGAGCTGAAGGCAGAGGCTTTAGCCCACTGAGCCACCCAGGCGCCCTCTAAATATTCCTTTTTAAGACTCTGATCTATTTATAGTGATTTTGAGTGAGTCACTTTCTAAGTTTTTTTTTTTTTTCCAATGGTTGCTCTGGGTATTTACAAATTAGCATAAAGTAGGTGACTTAAACAACATTTTTTTCTCACAGTTGCGGAGATTGGGAAATCCAAGTGAAGCCTGAAATTCCAGTGATATAAATGATGGATCTCTTTTATTGCCCCAAACATCCCAAGGTTCTATTTATTTTTATCTAATTTTTTTATTTCTTTATACTTTCTTTACTTTATGCATTTTCAAGATGGTTTTTAATGATTACCTTACTTTTATTTTTTTTGAATCTGTTATATTTTCTAATTCTATAATTTGCATTCCTTTAGAACCTCATTTTTCCCCAGAGTTTCTAATTTTTTTTCACTTTTTTCACTTTCTCAAGAGAATTCATAACTGCTTGTTGAATCATTTTTATGATTGCTTCTGTAGTGTCCCTGTTAGGTAATTCCAATATCAGATTCATCTCTAGGTTGGCGGCCCTTGATTATATTTTCTAATTCAAGTTGTGATTTTCCTGGTTTTTTGCATGATGGGTGACATTTAATGATAGCATGGACATTTTGACATTTATTATTCAAGAAATTTGGGATGTATTCATTCATTCATTCATTCATTCATTTATGAAGTATTTGCCCTATTAAATTTTATCATGCAGATCATGGCATAATTTTGTGGGCTGTTGCAATAATGACAATCAATTTGCAGAGCCTTTATGGTACCATTTTGGTCTGATTAGCTTACCCCCTGCTGCTGGTCCTTGTTCATTCTGCTGGAGAGGACAGGAGGAACTCTTTTGATCCAGACCTTGTGGAGAGTAAGAGTCTCCAATCCACAAAACTAACAATGCTTCACTAGCTGGTACTTCTTGTATGAGAATATTTTCCTAAGTGTGGGGGACAGAGAGTTCTTTATGAGCTGAACATTTATGGAAGTTTGATCACCTCCACCAGGCTATAGAATATCATTGGTTAGAAGAGAGGATTTTTAGGTGTGAAGATAAAGGACACTTCTTCTTCCAGCTGCTTGCTATAAGCAAAGGGCCCAGGCAATCCTCATTGTTCATTCAGCTAAGCTTGCATGGCATCGTTGTCAAGATGCATACTCAGTTTACCAGACAATGAGTCCACCTGGACATATCTTGTTGTCAGGTAGATGTCCAAAATGCCAGCACTGGCTTCTCTTCTTCCAATGGCCATACTTACCTTCAAAGTACGGGAAAGATTCTAAGATGTCTTGCCACTATGTTGTTCCAGTTTTTGAATCCCAAATCAATTTACCATCTTCTTTCCACTTTTCAGGGGTCTCTTTTAATTGTCTTGCATTATTTCTAGGAATTATACCTCTTCTTAGAGGAAAGAAGCAAGGAGAGTCAAGTCTATGCTGTCTGGGATGGACCAAAGATAGCTTTGTCCAAATAGCAATTGAACAATAACTGTATCCTCTGCTTTGCTTTGTTTGTTGGCTGATTTGGGGAGTATTTTGTATGTTTTGTATAAGATATGTATGTCAAATCTAGATTTAATTTTTTTATAATTTATTTAAAATAATACTGGTACCTGTTAATCTTCTTTCTTTTTTTTTAAAGTGTTAATCCATTCCCTAAGTGTGAGAAACATTACATTAGATGCAGTAGGTGTATTAAAACTTTGGCTTTCTCAATATATTAAATCATATTACAGCAAGATTTTGCTGACCTAGGAGACATTTAATGTCTTTAAAGTGACTCAACATTACTTCTCAGTTCTATCATGCGTATATTTTATAGTTGAACTCTCAAAAATCAATAATGCTTTCTTCATTTCAACTGTCTTTAACTCATACTACTGGAACCATTTATTACATATAATACCATGTTTAATTTTAATGACCATTCTATGTAATGTTTTGTTATGTAATTTTCATAGACGTTCAAAAGAGATTAAATAACTTCCTTGTGGTTGAACAGAGATTGATATACATTTCTTTCATTTTAATCCTCTTACTTTTCCCATGATAAATTTTAATAAATATACCTGTATAGAAAATTACTTAAATTTTGTGATTATACCATCTTGAGAAACTTGGAAAGAATAATTGTCAATTGTGTTTATAAATGCCTATTACTTGATAAAAAGTCTAGGACAACAACTTTTACTCATAACAGATGCCAGCAATGTTTTAATTCCTAGTATTAGTAATCTTATTTCTATAAGCAAAATAACAAAGATGTAAACACTATAGAAAGTGTTTTCCTCCATTATATGATATTGCCTCTTCTTGTTCAGAAGAGGCTAATGTTAATTTTTGACTCGACAGTAATTTCAGTGGAAGCCCTTCTTATTTATTTCAATCTAAACAAATCCTAGACTAACTGATGTTCCCTTTGGTTTCTAAGACAAATACTTTGGTTTCTAAGACAAGTACTTACTTTAATAGTAATTTTTCTTCTAGTACACCTATGTTTTCTATCCCAGTTATGTGCTTACCAAGAACCAGTTGTTTTTTCCCAAACCTGGTTATACAAATTACCTATGTTATTGCCATTACATATTTAATTAAATGGTAACAAACGTGATCTATGTGTACCATGTATCTTGTCCCCTTAAAAACTACTTTAATATTGTGTAAATATTTATAAATTCAGTCAACCAAATTGCTACTAAATTGGATATTTATTAGAAAACATCACAATATAAGAAAAAGTAATAAGGTCTACAGAAATATGCTTCTGAATGGCTTCACAGATGCTTTTAAGATCTCAAAATATTTCAGGGCGCCTGGGTGGTTCAGTGGGTTAAGCCTCTGCCTTCAGCTCAGGTCATGATCTCAGGGTCCTGGGATCGAGCCCTGCATCAGACTCTCTGCTCAGTGGGGAGCCTGCTTCTCCCTCTCTCTCTGCCTGCCTCTCTGCCTACTTGTGATCTCTCTCTCTCTCTCTCTCTCTGTGTCAAATGAATAGATAAGATCTTTAAAAAAAAATCTCAAAATATTTCAAAGCCATTGAAAATGGAAATTAGACAGCATTGTTGATTTAAGCAAGAAAATGGAGTTCATGAACCAAGGAAACTTGTCTTAAGAATATTTTTTTAAATTAAGAGACAATGTTTTATGCATCCTTATTCAAGATATCTTGTTTAACTGTTCCACTAATCAAATTCAAAATTTGGGCTTTTATTATCTCTTTTTTCTATTAATTTTCACTTTCACTTATTTTGTATTTGCTTGCATTAATTTTCAATTTCTTACTATTTAATATGTAATGAACAAATTTCTATGACAACAAATTTGCTTTAGATGAATTCAATACCAGTTAATCACCAAAAAACAATCTTAGCCATTTTTTATATATGAAAGGATTCCATAAATCTTTTTGGTATTGTTTCAAATAGAAGGCTGAAATAAAGAATATATTCCAAATAATGGAATTGCTGTATCAAAAACTACTTTTTTTTTTAAGTTTTAATACCTATTACCAATTCTAACCTTCAGGAAGTATATACACTAGTTTATCCTGACAGTAATTTATAGAAGTGGAGAATTAGAGTTGGCGACTCTAATAACTTAGTCAGCATGGTTGGTTTCCTTCATTATTTTCTTATTCTCATCAAGCCCAAGGATATTACTGAAATTCAAGATAATCAATCACAACATTCCTTAAGCTCCTCTGATACCAAACTAAACTATAGCCTCCTTTTCTCCAGTTCTTCTCTCTGGATTCTGTATGGTTACAAAAATCTGTGTCCCACCAAACCACCTATGTTCTGTGCCAATTTCTATTTGTATATTTTTCACATTTATACTGATTGGAAAGCCTCCATCTCATGGGTGAATTAATACATAGAATCATATTTTGGATGTTAAACTTTTGACCCCTTTACATTAAATGTGCAAGTATCTTTGGTTCTCACCCAATTAATTATCACTCAAACCATGTGTGAGCCTACAATGTGCTTCAGACACCGTGACATTAACAAAACCTCTCCTTCCTACTGATCAACCTCTGTCCAAAAATTAATTTCCCTTCTCCAAACCTCATTCCATATGCTAGAAAATTAATCATTCCCAGGTCTTCCTTTTATCTCGATTATTTCTATTATCTTTCAGTTAAAATCTACCTTTCTCCTAACAAGGCTTAACTACAGATAGAAGCTCATCCTTAGATGACCTGTAAAAGTTTATGAACACTTCAATTCTAACGAAATACCCAAATATATATATAAATCCCTTGTATAAAATAGATACTGGAATTAAAGGAAAAAAGAAATGCTTCAGATTTCGAGCAGTTCATGGCTTACTAGATAATAACCTTACCACTTTTCTCTTACCAGTTTAGTATTCTCAGAGAATCAAAATTTCACATTCCATGGGTACTAGTAGGTAAACACTGCAATCTGGAAAACATTACCCTATAATTAGAAATGTGCAATGGATTTTAAAACATAAGATAAGAAGGAACTTGTGAATGTTACCTTACCATGAAGAAGAAAAGTTTTCTTCATTTTATTAAATCTTTGTTTATTTGGCTCCCTAATTTTTCTATGGGGGGTATGTGGAGATATCTCTACCTTTAAAAAATCTGTCCTGAGGCACCTGGGTGGCTCAGTGAGTTAAATCCTCTGCCTTCACCCCGGGTCATGATACCAGGGTCCTGGGAGGGAGCCCTGGAATCAAGCCCTGCATTAGGCTCTCTGCTCAGTGGAGAGCCTGCTTCCTCCTCTCTCTCTGCCTGCTTCTCTGCGTACTTGTGATTTCTGTCTGTCAAATAAATAAATAAAATCTTTTTTAAAACTCTGTCCTAATCAACTGAAAGATAATGTCAAACTTGCTGTTATGGAAAAAGGAAAAAAAAAAAGTCCTCCACAAGGACTCTCTTTCACTTCCCAGTCTACAGGGTTTAGCAGATTGTCTGAAATCAGCACTAAGAAAAGTAAATACAAAAAGAAACACACATTCACATTTATCACAACTTAAAATGAGTATTAGTCCCAATCCTTCATAAACCCACACTAACTTACCCTTCCTTATTCTCCCATGTTCCAATCATTTATCCAATTTTACTCATTCAATGTGAGGATTTTATAATTTTTCAACTTTATGTCAATGCTCATCTGTTTCTCGTCTTTTAAGTACCATGAGCC
>RCUC01149255.1:0-45044 GCA_003697995.1 Taxidea taxus jeffersonii
GAAGTGGCTAAGTGGTTTCTGGTCAAGCCTGCCTTCTCTCTGCCCCACGGTCTCCCAGCTCCACACAGATCACACAGGGTCTGAGGACAGGGAGCTGCTGGTAGGAGGAAGATGATCCACAGGAACAATATGGGCACCTAGGTCTCCGGGCAATCTGGGTGTTGTTGATAGTCTGGGGTTTCCTGCTTGAGTAGACCAGTGGTGACGAAAGTGGGGGTGGGTGCAGGAGGAGAACACAGGTGTCCCACTAGTGGGTGTGCATCATAGCAGCTGGGGTGTGGGCTAGATTTCATCCCCCTCGGTGGGGCAACAGCTGGGAGCCTTTCCTCCTGGCCCAGAGTGCATGCTGGCTGAAGTACCTAGTTCCCGGTCCTGGTTTCACAAAGGGCAGTGCCTCCTGGATGGGGGCAGATGGCGAAGGCTCAAGAGGCCAGGAGGAGGGCTTCTGGGGAAGTGCCAGGCCAGATGATGGAGGAGAAGTTGGGTGTTGCAGAAAGCCCTGTGGGTTATCAGGCAGATCCCTCTGTTCTCATATCCCCCCGTACACATGGGGAAACTGAGGCCCAGAGAGAGAAAGGCTCTTGCTCAAGGTCCCACTGGAAATCAATGCAAACCACCCGGCACTGGCTCGGGTCCCTTGCCTGGCCCGCCCTTCTCGGTGTACTGGCCAGTGCCCCTGCCCTCCCCCGAAGCCTGGGCATTCTTGCCTTCCACTTTTCTCCACCAGCTTCTACCCAGCGGCTGCTCTCTGCCTCCTCCCCTCCCTCCCCAGTGACTCTCTTACTCCCCCCCTGCCTCCCGCCCAAACTCTGTCTTTGTTGCAACCACCCACCCACCTTTTGTTTAACATCTCATTTCTTTTCTACTAGGAGACAGTATTTGAACAATTAGGATAATTGAAGTTTTTTTCTTTCACAGTTCTGTCCAGATATATCAACCTTTCACTGAAGTGGGGCAGGACGCCAGTGCCCCAGTGGGGGCCAAGTTCATGTTGCACCACAGGCTGAGGGGGTCAGGGTGCCTCTTACTTCCCTTGCTCGGCCAGCACCCACGTGGTGAGCTCATGTCTCCTGAGACCTGTAAGCTCCCCGCCTTGCTGCGCCAGCCTGTCCCTCATGTGTGCCGGGATATTTGAAGGTGGGGCCAACCTTACTGGGTCTCCCCATCAACCTCAGGAGAAAGCCTGGCTTCTTCCCGGCTCACAGACTCTCTTCATTCTCACCTGCCCTGCTGCCCCTGCCTCAGCTCTTGCTGTTCCCATGGGATCCTCAGTTCTCCAGCCCCATGGCGTTCCTTGCAGATCTGTGCACTGGCCAGGCTGTCTCAGGGTGGAGGAGGTCATAGCCCCTATGGAGAGACCCTGCCTCTGAATCCTAGCTCAGCTTCTATCCTCCCAGCCCCTGGGGCCTGGGAGGTTACAGAGGTGCCCAGGGCCTCGGGGATCCCATCTGAAAAGTGCGTAACAAGGCCCTCAAGATGCCCTTGTCCTGGTCCCAGAACCTGTGAAGCTTACCCTCCATGGCAGAAGGGACTCTGCTGTTGAGATGAAGTTCAAGGAGGTCGGAAGACTGTCCTGGATTATTCAGCGGGTCTGATGTCATCCCAAGGGGCCTTAGAAGGGAGGCAGGAGAGCCCGGGTAGAGCAGGAGACAGGGAAGTGGATGCAGGGGTCTGAGTCAGAGCAGAGCGGGAGAAGCTGCCCCGCTGGCTTTGCAGGGGGCAGACGGGCCATGAGCCAAGGAGCGCAGGCAGCCTCCAGCAGCTGGAAAAGGCAGGGAGTCGGTTCTCCCCTGGAGCCCCCGAAGGGCAGCAGCTCTGTCGGTGCCTTGACTGCAGCCCAGCGGGGCTGGATTTGGACTCCAGACCTCCAGAACCGTAAGCTACCCATACAATGAAGTCGTTTTAAGGCCTGAAGCTTGCAGTTTGTTACAGCAGCTATAGGAAACTAATATAGGCACCTGCCTCACTGGCTGGGATGAATCTGTGAGCTAAGACAGGGGCTTAGAAGAAAACCTGCTGGGGCGTCTAGGTGGCCTAGTCACTTAAGTGTCAGACTCTTGATTTCAGCTAAGGTTGTGATCTTTGGGCTGTGTGATTGACCCCACGTAGAGCTCCGTGCTGAATGTGGAGGCTGCTTGGGATTCTCTCTTTACCGCACCCACCCCCCACTGCTCATACACTCTCCTCTCTTTAAAAAAACAAACAAACAAAAGCTCCACAATAGCATCTGGCCCACAGGCATTCAGGAAATATCAGGAGTAGTAGTAGGAGGGGGAGGCTGTAGTGGTGTCACTTCTCTCCGGGCACTGTGTGTCCCATGTGGGATGCCCGCCTCTGCTGTCTCCCTTCCACCCAACGCCCAGCACTTGACTATTCTGTTTGCCTTTCCTGATACTGCTTGCCTATCACCTCCTCCAGGAAGTCCCCTCTGACCTCTTCCTGGTGCTGAAGCCAGAGCACTGCCTTCTCCATCTGCCCTCAGTCGCCTGTGCTATGCCTCCCAGCCCCTGTCACCCTGTAGTGTCATGCTCTGTTCTCATGTCTACCTTCCCTCACATGGGACCATTCATGCATTCGACAAGTGCTTATAACGTGCTCATGACACACCAGGCACTGTTCTCAGTGTGGGGGATACATTTCACCAAACAGATAAGGATCTCTGCCCTCATGGAGTTTACATTCTACTCCGGTGAGGACAGAGAAGAAAACCAATCAGTGATTGAGACAATCAGAAGTTATGTGATGTAGACAAAAAGACGGCATGTAGGGGGGATGTAGAGTGTGTGAGGGGTGGTGGTGTTGCCATTTCACATGGTGTAAGTGATTGTAGAGTCCATAATTTCTGGAAAATTAATAACTAAAATATCATTTTTTAAAAAATGGAGCCATTACAGCATGCCAGCTGCTGTGCCTAGCGCCTCACACAAATTATGATGTTTGTTTCTGATTATGAATTATGTGCCTGTGAGATAGACACTCGTGTTAGCACGCCCATTTTGCAGACAGTAATGCTGAGAGTCATGCCGCTTGGAAAGGAGGATTCGGACCAGGCTCTGTGTGACTTTGAAAGCTCATAAGCCTCAACCCCCTCCATGGGACTGATAATGGGTCCCAAGTTGGGCCAGCTCAGGGCCTGATTCTAGATGATGCAACAAACATCTGTAGGAAGCTTCAGGCCCAAGGTCATCCAGAGCCAGTGGCTTGGAGAGGAGTTGAACCCAGTTTCAAGTGTAAGTATGACCAGTCTTCTCTCTGAGAAGACTGGATTTGAGCAAAGACTTGAAGGGCATGACAGAGTGAACTGTGTAGACACCTGGGGTAAGAGCTTTTGACACAGAATGGCAAGTGCAAAGGTCCTGAGGTTTAGTGTACATTATGGGTTGAATTATGCCCCCGCCAAAGATATGTTAAGTCCTAACACCCCAGTATTTGTGAATGTGACCTTATTTGGAAATAGAGTCATTGCAGATGTAATTAGTTAAGATGAAATCATATCATATTACCCTAATTAGGGTGTGCCCTTAATCTGATATGATTGGTATCCTGTAAGGAGAGGAAAAGAGACAGAGACAGAGACACACGGAAGGACAAGGGATTGGTGTGTGACCACAGACACAGGGATTAAAGTGATCCATCTACAGGAACAGGAATGTCAGGGATTGCCAGCTGTCACCCAGAAGGTAAGAGAAAGGCATGGAACTGATTCTCCCTAGAGCCTTATGAAAGGACATGACCCTACTGAGACTTCAGACTTCTAGCCTCCGGAGCGGGGAGAGAATACATTTCTCTTATTTCCAGCCCCTCGGTTGTGGTGATTTGTCACAGTCGCCCTGGGGAAGGAATGCAGAGGTATTGGATGTGTGTGTGTGTGTGTGTGTGTGTGTGTGTGTGTGTGTTCAGAACAGAGAAGAGGCCAGCCTGGCTGAAAATGAAGGGAGGGGACGCCAGAGGGAACCTAACTGGGGCCAGGCCAGGTGGGACTGGGGGCCACTGCCAGGGCTTTGACCCCAAGTGAGGGAGGGCCCCACAAGGAAGGTCATGAGCGTCAGAGTACCTGGGTCTGACATAATCTGTTCTTCAGCCTTGTTTCTCTAGCAGCTTGCCCAGACCATGGCATGTGGCTGGTACCCAGCAAACATTCTCTCCTTTCTGTCCCAGCTAGAGGTTCTAACTTGGTGGCTGTGAAATACATATGCTATGGGTGGGATGGAGGAGGGGTGACCAGGCTCTTGCAACATGGAGTGTGCTCTGATAATTATAATATTTAGGTTGATAAAAGGATACATTTTTCATTCAGGATGCCCATTTCTGTGTGTGTGTGTGTGTGTGTGTGTGTGTGTGTGTGGCAAGACACAGTTTTCATCTTAAAACCTTAGAGTCAGTTGTTTTGTATTTTGATTTAAAAATTGTACATTTTTAATGCAAGCCCATAAAGCATTGATTTTCAGATTCTTGATGTGGCTGATGTATCCTACAGATAAGCTTCCATTCCTTCTCCATGAGGCTTTCAGGACCGGATCTCTGTAGGCACGTTATTATGGGGAAGCATTGATTTTTGCCTAGGACACTATGCCTCCTCTTTGAGGAAATGAAAATTATGACCAACAAAAAGCCATTTGTCAAAGTGACTTTAATTCTTGTTGTTTATGATTCAGAAATGAAGCCGGGGAGAAGGGACCCTACTCTTCCATGCTAACTCTTTGGCTCTGCATGTAAAGGGACACATTGCTCCTGAAGGAGCCCTTCCTTAGTTGGCCCACAGGGGTCCGGGGCTAAGTGACCACTGTCACTCCCACTCTCTAAAGCTGTCTCCTGCTGGGACCTGAGGTTTCACATTCCATCCTACACCTGGCAGACAGAAGCTCAGAGGAGCACAATCCCCTTTTTGTAGTCCTAGAGCAGGTGGCCAGGTTTGACTGGACATTCAGATGGGATGAGATGTGTATTCTGAAGGCAGAAATGATAGAGGGATGCACAATGTTGGTGCCATGGAAACAGAGCAAGAGCTCAGAACAGGAACGCAAGACAGGATGGGGCCCTTCTGAGTCTGGGTTCTGCAGCCGGCTGGGTATCTTCAGCCCACATGCTCAACCTCTCTGAGACTCAGGTCCCCTCTCTGAAGTGGGGCAAACTGTCCCCCAAGTGGCCACCTCCTCAGACTGCATTCTGCAGGAGATAATAGAAAAAGTGCTTCATCGATGGTGAAGGACCCTTCATAAGCCAAAAGCAGTTGCTGTGCAGATAAGAGCATTGATTGTAGAGTCCATAATTTCTGGAAAATTAATAACTAAAATAGCATTTTTTTTAAAAAATGGAGCCATTACAGCATGCCAGCTGCTGTTTCTAGCGCCTCACACAAATTATGATGTTTGTTTCTGATTATGAATTATGTGCTTGTGAGATAGACACTCGTGTTAGCACGCCCATTTTGTAGACAGTAATGCTGAGAGTCATGCCGCTTGGAAAGGAGGATTCGGACCAGGCTCTGTGTGACTTTGAAAGCTCATAAGCCTCAACGCCCTCCATGGGACTGATAATGGGTCCCAAGTTGGGCCAGCTCAGGGCCTGATTCTAGATGATGCAACAAACATCTGTAGGAAGCTTCAGGCCCAAGGTCACCCAGAGCCAGTGGCTTGGAGAGGAGTTGAACCCAGTTCCAAGGTTTCCTTCTTGCTTCTTCTGCCAAATTACCACCTGCTTTTTGTCCCTGCTTGCTCTGGAGAGTATCTTTGTTCCTATCCTAAAAAATCAAGGGGGCACATTGACAAAGAGAAATTGACAACCAAATGTAATGTGTAAATTTTTAAAAAATGGAATTAAAACCAAAAATGACATTTTGGGGACAATGGGGAAGTTTTAAATACAAATTCTATTTTAAATAATATTTTTTTATGAACATTACTTTTTTAGGTGTACCGTGGGAATGCTGTTATGTGGGAGAGTATCCATATTTCTAGGAGCTACATCCCAATGTGGTCTTACGTTTGCAACCCACACTCAAATAATTTAGGGGTAAAAGCCAGAGAAAGAGATAAAGAAGGAGATGTGGGAAAATAATAATGATTTGTGAATAGATGAAAAGTATATGGATGTTAATTGTTTTATTCTTTCCAATTTTCTGTAGATTTGAACATTTTTAAAAAATGTAACAGTGGAAGGAAAATAATTCAAGGGGCAATTCCATTTGCTGAAAGTCTTTTGTGGGCTAGGCTTTGGGCTGGATGCTGGCCTGAGCTATCTTGTACATTTCTCCCAGCCTCTCTGTAAAGTAGGTGTTGTTATTTTCATTTTGTGAATAATCTAACAAAGCTCAGAGAGGGTAAGTAGCTAACACAAGTCACACAGCAGGTGAATGGTGAGCTGCAGGTCAGGTCATTGTGAAGCTTTCAATTAGAGGACAAATGAACCCTTCCTCCTTCCCCCACTCCACTCTACCTCTCCTGGATTTTTTTTTAAAGATTTTATTTATTTATTTGATAGAGAGAGAGAGAGAGATCGATCACAGGTAGGCAGAGAGGCAGACAGAGACAGAAAGAGGGGGAAGCAGGCTCCCCGCTTAGCAGAGAGCCCGATGTAGGGCTCGATCCCAGGACCCTGGGATCATGACCTGAGCTGAAGGCAGAGGCTTTAACCCACTGAACCACCCAGGCGCCCCAACTCCTGGCTTTTTTTCATGATGGGCATACATAGAGTAGAAATTACTTTTCATATCCTAACAGGAAGTTCAAAGCTTGGTGAAAAAAAAAAAGAAACAAAACAAAACAAAAACACCCCACAGAACTGTGCCTCAGAAGCAAGGAAAACAGGAACTCCAAGTATCAAAAACTTCATTTGCTGACCAGAGTCCCCATAGGAAGGAGAGTTCTAGAAAAATAAATGTTGACATTTGACACCACAGGAGCACCAATTTAAAAAGGCTCTTTAAACCAAAATTGACTTCACAAAAATCAATATTGAAAAATCAGACTTGGATTCCAATGAAATATCAGTCTCTTGATGTTTATTGACTTGGGTAAATGTTGGCATTTTACAGCCCAGAATTAAAATAATGGAATTTTAGAGCTAGACAAGACCTCTGAGATCATCCTGTTACTTACTAATATCTCTTTCTGGATGCTTCTTTAGCTGGACATTGTTTGTATTATGTTTAATTATCCCATCTTAAACCGTGTTTAATTTTATAAATCTCCTCCAAGTCTTGGTCCTACAGGCACAAGTTCTAGTAACTATTTTCAGGAAGAAGAGCCAGGGTAGGCTTAAACTAAAGCTGGCCCTTTAAAGGGGAGGAACTAGGGTCCGGGAGCTGGGGACAGATGAGGCCAGAGCCCTGGTGCTCACTTCTTCACCATGTTCCCTTCTCTTCTGGATCCCATCCGTCAGATGGCATCAAGGAAGTAGTTGTCAGCAATGGCTTATTCACTAGAACACGGTAGTGTAGTGAGGCAGGAACCCCGTTAACTGGGTGTCAGCTGGGTAAAAAGAGAGAGAAGGAGGGAAGAAAGGAGGGAGACACTCTTTTCTTTCAGATGGAAGCATCCTTTGTTACCGTTTTAGGGATAAGATACACAACAGGCCATTAAGATAGAGATACTATTGTTTCATTCCAACATGCATTCATCTGCCTAATTAAATATCGCACACAAGGCCCCAGCTACTGTGATCAGACAGTCCCCACAAAGTCAAGATTATAAGGAAGGCATGAGACCGGTAATTAGGCTGTGCCTGGCTCCCCTTCTGAGGGCCTCTGTTATTGAGCTGTTGAGAGGGAGCTCGTGGAAGAAAGGTGGACGCCCTTCCTAAGGTCTGAGACCAGAGAACTGGGGTCACAGGGTCAGTGTGCTCCGAGGCCTGACTGCCGTGGGAATGCAGGCCTCTGACATGAGTGAAAGACATAATTCTCAATGATGGCAAGGAGATAGAAGTGTGATTTTTTTTTTTTTTTTTGGAGTGTTTGCTACCTGGGGACTGGGCTAAGCTTTTATTTATAGTTTCCAAAATATATTTTTTAAAGATTTTATTTATTTTTGAGAGAGAGAGCGGGTGCATGAGCTGGGGGAGGGGCAGAGGGAGAAGCAGACTCCCAGCTGAGCAGGGAGCCTGATGCAGGGACTCAATCCCAGGACTCCAAGTTCATGACCTAAGCCGAAGGCAGATGCTTAATGAAGTAAGCCACCCAGGTGCCCCTGGGCTAAGCTTTTTATCTACATTTCTCCTTTTAGACAACTCAATACGATGGATGTCATCCCATTTTATAGATGCGGAAATCCAGACTTGGAATGGGAAGGGGGCCTGCTCCAGGTCATAGGGCCTGTAGGTAGGTAATGGACCCAAACAGGACACCGGGCTCTAGCTCCAAGTCTAGGTCTTGCTGGCCATCAGTGCTTCCAGGAGGGTCCAGCACCTGTCAGCCACACTCCTCTTTCAACCCTCATCTAGCCCATCAGTTGGCTTAGTTTGCCAAGTATGTCGGGCCCTGCAGCCTGGGTTCCTAACCAACCCCTCCCCTAGCCTCCTATGCAGGAACAGCCCTGTGAATGACACCACCGCTCCTGTGCTCAGCCTGTCCCCGCCGTGACTTTAGTGCTTGCTTTACTGAACCTTTTTTTGGATAACAAACAATCTGGTTCTCCCAGATTCACCAGAGGAAGGGTAATGGTTTTGAGGTGATCTAATCAGGGAACGGAGGCCAGAGAAATCCATTTCGGAACCCGAGTTATCTGATTGTGCAAAGTAAGTGGGAAAAGTCCCATGTCCCTTGTCACTCCTGCTGAATCTTGGTACTTCGGCGTGGCCCACAGTGTGTGTCTGATGCTTGTGAGTTCAACCAACACACGAGTGGGACTTGGATATCAGAGGTCTTAGTGGCCTTAGGGGTCCCAAAGCATGCTGTGTCCCCACCTCTCCCCAAATTGCATGTGGACCCCGTCCTCCAGACATCCTCAGTCTCCTTTTTGACTCCCTCGCAGAGGTTCACACCTTTTATTTCTCTGTGCCCTGCTTCCCAACACTCTCCAGACGCTCTATCTCTTCCAAGGGCGGCCTGGGTCTCACCTGGTTGGTGGCCCAGGGCTGGGTCCAGAGTAGGGGCCCGGGACGCGTTGGCCCTTTGATTCACAGCAGTTTGGTATTCAGACATGCACGTCTGACTGCAACCTGCGACCATCCATACTGAAGAGGATTTATTGTGGCGAGTTGGGAAGTTGTTTAAATGCAGCCTGGCACCTGGCGATGATCCTAGGTCCCATGGACACTTTCAGAATGGGAATGGGGGGTGGCTTCTGGGGAAGCCTGGAAGGTGGGTGTTCCGAATAACACACCCAGCCTGGGCTTGGGAGGCAGGGCTCTGCATGCGGACAGCAGGGACATTTAAAAATGCCAAGGTCGGAAACTTTTGTTTAAAATTACGGAGAATCTATTCAGACATCAGTACCTGGCTGAAGTCCTGGGGGGCGATCAAGAACCCAGTCTGGAGCCTGCGGGTCTCTGAGCGGCTGGTAGGGAAGATGTTTGTTAAGACTCGTTCAGTTTTGAATGGGAGCTCTGCTTAGGGCTTTGCGCGTGCCTAGTTGTGCTTGTTTTGTTCACTGTTCTCACCAGCAGTGTGAAACTGGGTTCCCAGCGAGAGCGAGTCAGCCATTTGGGAGCAGGTGTCAGGTTGCTGGAGGCGGGGAGACAGAAGCAAGGAGTGACAGCTTATCACCTGACTCGGAGGGCGAGAGGGGAAGGAAAATGTCAGACAAGGACCTAATGACTAAACAAGCATTTGGGGAACACAGGGCAGAATAACCCCCACGCCCCATACCTTTCGGGGGGACCTCCACACACCTGGTGGGTCCACACTTGATGTCATAATCATCCTTTGGATTTGGTCAGCCCCTTAAGCTCTCTGAGCCTCCGTTTGCTTATCCGTAAGACAGAAATGGTAATTTATTAGGTTTCTATGTATCTTTCTATGTATCTGGCACTGTTTTTAGCTCCTGACCCATGTCTGTTCATTGAATTCTCACAACTTACTATGAAGCAGGCATCACTGATTAGCACTGAGAAACCGAAACACAGAACAGAGGCAAAGCTGCCCCCGCCCACAGAGCCCACCCATGGCAGTCAGGATTTAAAGTCACGAAGCCAGGCTCCAGTCCCCGTCCTTACCATGGCTCTTAGTCGGAGACCAAGAACCACGCCTCCCTCACCGAGCTGCTTAGAGGGCTAGCCTGCACACACCGAGGGGTCAGACTAAAGCATCCGGGCTGTGTGTAGCACCATTCATTTTGGAGAGCGGGGAGGGGCCGTGGTTATTCCTGGACAGCGAGACTGGAGGGAAGGGAGGCGGGGAGGAGCTTGCATTCCCCGCTTGACCAATATATACGCTACTGTATTGTTGGAATTTTCCACAAGCATGTGTTACCTTAGCAGTTTAAAAAAACATTCTTGGGGGGGAAGAGAAAGAATTGTAAAGAATAAGAATGTGTTTCAAACCTGCAGGCATGTCTACATGTGCATTGCATTTTAAAAATGAGTCTATCAAAAAATACTTGGAAGTTTGGGCTTAGGAAGATATATACATTTGGGTTATCTAGAAATTCATTCCTGTGACACAGCGCTGGCTTATGCTTCCACGGTGGACGTTGCTTGTTGCTGTGCCCATGGGCTTGTGGTCTTTCCTAGTTTCCTCTGTAGTTCTCCCACGGGGAAGCCATTCTCCGTGCCTCTGAGGGCTGTAACTGTCATCTGGTCTGTCGGTGTGGGCATGAATGGTACAGGCTGGTGCGTCTGCACCTGCCAGGGCAGGTGATCCGAAGGCAAGTGGGACAGCGTCTCTGTCTCTGGAACCCATAGGGTGTGGCATCACAGGTGGACCCGCTAGCCTCAGGTTGGACTGAGGGAAAAGCCTGGGGGAGCAGTTCGTTCTGTGGGGGAGATCAGGGAAGAGAAGCTGTTCTGGGCTGAGAGAACAACATATGGTAAGGCAGAGAGGAGGTTTATTTACCTTGAAAGTCTATATCTGGGCAATAAAATCCTGTGTAGAAAGAACCAGCCCCTGGGGTGCCTGGGTGGCTCAGTCGGTTAAGCATCTGCCCGAGTCTCGTATCAGGCTCCTTGCTCAGCAGGGAGTCTGCTTCTCCCTCTGCCCCTGCTCCTGCTCCCCACCACCAAGTAAATAAATAAAATCTTTTTTTAAAAAAATGGAATGAAAGAAAGAAAAGAAAGAGACAACCCCTGGATGAACTGAGTTTGTGGTCTCAATTTCTGGTCAAGTTCTATAGGGCTGATCTTCATATATTCATTCCTCCCTCCCTTCCTTCCTTTTCCTGCTTCTGGTTACCTGGTTTGTTTGTTTGTTTGTTTTTAATCAGGTACAATAAGACATGCAGATAAGGAAATGACTGTCACAAAGGGAGGAGCTTACCCTGGAAGTCTCCTAGATGTGGGAAGCCTGTCACGCCAGGCAGGGTGCACTGGGAAGCCCTAGGGTCTGCCAGGAAGCAGAGGGAGTGAGGGGAGACGTGGGCAAGAGCCTTAATCGTGGTTTCCATGGGAAGGATCTGGCGAGGCAGGGTAAGCAGCTTGCAGTTGGCTGGTCGGATAACTTCCCTGGGCTCTCAGGCTTAGGGCTGTCTGTCAGTCTTCTGGTACCTGGATTTAAGTTGACTAGGTCATGTGGCTAGTGGCCCAGAGTGTGAAAGCCCCCCAAAATGAACAGATTGGGGCTCTGGGCTCTGTATCGGCTTGCATATAAAAGGTCTACAGACTAGTTATTTATTATCTTTAGGAATTGTCTAAATCTGGGAGAGGTGGTCTGCAAGGCTCCATATGTCAAACCTAATCCTTCCTATCCTCCCTCCCTCCCTGCCTTCCTTCCTTACCTCTTTTTCCCTCCTTCCAATGTGAAAACATACCACAAAATATTTCAAACATACAGAAAGAAAAAAAAGCAATATAGCAACAACATAGCTTGAACCTATAGCTCCAGTTTGAAAAATGTGAATATTTTCCCTCCCAGATCTCATTTTTCCGAGAACTGAAGCATTGCAGACGCACCCAAAGCCCCCTCCTAGCCTTCCCCCTCCCATTCCCTGCCCTTCCTCCTTCTACAGAAATAACAACTGCTTAGAAGTTGGTTGTATTTTTCCCATCTCTATTTTTATATTTTACTACAGATGTACATGTCCATAAACAATATATAGTATTTTTAAAGCTTTGTATAAACATCACACTGTACATAACATTCTGCATTCCATTTTGTTATACCCCTTTTAGTTTGTCTTTTAATAGGTGGTTTTAATTGGTTTATATTTATTGTGATTGCTGACATATTTCTACCATCTTATTTTGGGTGTTCCTTCTGCCATTCCCTTTTTTCCCTCTGCTGACGTAGTTATACCCTTAACATTTTAGCATACATTCTAAATTATATTTCTTTTTTTCTCCTAAAATCTAAAGTTATACAGTATCTTTCTCTTCTACTGAATTTGACAAGCATTGTCCCAGTGCCTAACAATCCACTAATTTTTGCTCTCCACTAATCCACTAATATTTGCTCTCCATTTCTTGTTTCCTAGAATTTGGGGTCCACTGATTTGAAAAATTAGATGTTTTTAGTTAACAATTACATTTGCCAACAAATGTTACCAACATCTTTGCTCACTTTTTTTTTTCCCCTCCTTACATTTCTTCTTGTAGGTTCACTTTTCTTTTTGCTGAGTTCATCCTTAAGTAGTACTCAGTGCATATGATGGAGGGTAAGGGTAGTCTTACTAGTATTTGAAAGTCTTAAAATGTCTCTGTGTTCCTCTCAGTCTTGTATAATAGTTTAGCAGGGTATTATAGAATTCTAAGCAAACGGTAATCTGCCTTCAGAACTTTATCTTCTGGACCTCTGGTTGCTAATGAGAAGTTTGCTGTCCATCTAGGTATTGATTCATTGTGAACCATCTTTGTCTGGTGCAGCTCCTAAGGCCTATGCCTGGAACCAGCTTACTGTCACTTTTCTTGTATTCTTTTCACCAAATCAAATCATAAGGCCAACCCAGATTCAAGAGATGGAAAAGTAGATTCCAAGCTGCAAAGTCATATTACAAAGGCCATGGGTACAGAAAGGGCTCAATAATAACCTGGGACTTTTTTGTATTCAATCCGTCATTCTGCTCTGCTTCCTCATCTTGCCACCCACAAGCATGCAGCTTTGTGTGGCCTGAAGTGCCAGGCAGCAGTTGGTAGAACTTTGTTCCAGCTTTTCTTCTGAGTAGCAGAAGCTGTTCCCTACCTGCTTTGCTTTAAATAGTGAGCTTGGCTCTGGTTCCCGTTTGCATTGAATGTGGCTCTGTCCCTGCATTTTCTGGGGATGCTATGAATCTCTCTTATCCTGGAGAATTCTCACTGCGAGATACCTTTGACTGTTTTGCACCCAGAGCTCATGAAGCCCACTAAACCCACAACTTCCTCTTCACTTACCACGTGGCGGGGCTTTTTTCTTTTTTTTTCCTTGAGCATTTTATCTTATTTTTGAGTAATTTATGTCTTTAAATTTTCTATTTTTGTTTTTCAGCTATCATTGCTGTATGTTTGGTGCAGTGGGGAGGAAGGGATTTCAAGATGTGAATTTAATTTGTGATACCACCTTGGCTGGGATTCCTGTGTTTACTTTCTTCATAAAACTGAGCTTGTCACATTCTTTAGGAAACAGATGAGGTTGTGACAGCTACATCAGAATGTACATAATTGTGGCAGTGAGAACAAAAGCCCAGACTCTCAGGGTTAGAGGGGGACTTCCAATGCTTTAATCTGTTCTATACCCATCCCACAGCAGGGGTATCCAATGGCTGGCTAGCCTGCCTCCTCTTCATCCCGTCTCTGAAAAGCCCTGGTTTTTAAAAAGTTGTTCTTTTTCAGCTGGTATCTGCCTCCTTATGGATTCTCTTACCCCACCCCCCCGCCCCCCACATAGTTCTGTTTTTATTCTCTGGAATGAAACAAACCATATCTGTGCTTTCTGCTTTTGAGAACCCTTCAGAATATAGAGGCCATGACCAGGCCCCAAGTGGGCTCTCCTCCAGGCTGAGCAGCTCCAGGTCTGCAGCCTGAGCTCGTGTGATCTGATGGCCCATCATCTCCCCACATAGCTCCCGCCATGGATACCACTCATTTTCCCCTTTCTCATAGGCGGAGCCTGGTTGGAGCCTCAACGGTGGATTTAGACAGGTCAGCTGCAATCTGGGCAGGTCCACTTCTTACCTCTTTGATTCTGGGACCCATTCTCCTATAGGTGCACCTGTGAGCCATGTCATAAGGTGGACTCTTATGGCTCCTCAGTCAACCACCATTCATTCATTTGTTCATTCAGACCTTGAGGGCACTGGGGACATGGTGATAAACAAGACTACCATGAAACTTGGGGTCTAGCGTGGCAGACAGATACAGTGTGACCATAAGCATGAGGACTAGATGCATGGTGAAGTGAGCATATATAAAAGAGGACCTCACGAGTTTGGGAGGGAGCGATATGTGCTCTGAGAGCACATCCTCATTTTCTTAACATTTCCAAATTCAGATTCTCAAGACAGGAGATCCCTGCCTTGCTAGCTCATTGTTCCTTGACCTACAAGGTCACAGGTCAAGGGCTAGCCTATGGCTTGGGTTTATGTACCTTGTCCAATTAGCTGTGCCTGGGATGTTCTCAGCATCTTCACACACCGCCCGTCCGTCCGTCCATCCATCCATCCATCCATCCATCCATCCAACCATCCATCCATCCATTCCTTGGGTATGCTGGTGATTCAGTGAAGGAATCTGTGGCAATCTTCATTGCTGAGGAAGCACAAGTAGGAATTACATAGGTCAGGAATGGGGTAAGGATGACAGTAGGTTTGGTGGCCATGAGGTTGGAAAGAGCATGGCGCACAGACTGTGGCTGGAGTCTGGGGTAGGAGGGCAAGCGTGGGGTAAGGTAAGCTCTTCCATTCCCAGCACCAGTGTGGTGAGTGTCACATAGTGGGTGCTTGACTGGATCAGGAAAAGAATGATTGACTTCTGGGAGTCACAAGGTCAGGATTTAGCACCAACCCTGCAACCAACCAACTGTAAGCCCTCAGGAAAGTCACTTAACCTCTCTGAGCTTCAGTTTGTAAAGTGGCCTCATCATGTTTGCTCTGGCAGTGTTATAGGTGACTAGAAGGACCAAAGGGAAAATGCATGACATGTCCTTGTAAGCTGGAAAGGGCTTTGTATATGGAATCTTATCCATATATAATGGTTATTATTTCCATTTAAAAAAGATTTTACTTTTTAAATTTAGATTTTATTTATTTATTATTTATTTTATATATTATTTATTATTTTATTTATTTAAATTTATAGGGACGCCTGGGTGGCTCAGTTGGTTAAGCAGCTGCCTTCGGCTCAGGTCATGATCCCAGCGTCCTGGGATCGAGTCCCACATCGGGCTCCTTGCTTGGCAGGGAGCCTGCTTCTCCCTCTGCTTCTGCCTGCCTCTCTGTCTGCCTGTGCTCGCGCTCTCTCTCTCTCTAACAAATAAATAAATAAAATCTTAAAAAAAAAAAAAGAAATTTATATTTACTTATCTATTTATCTATTCATTCATTCATTCATTCACTTAGAGAGGACACTGAGATCATGGCCTAAGCTGAAATGAAGAGTCAGACGCTTAACTGGCTGAGCCGCCCCCCCCCCCGGTGCCCCTATTATTGCTATTGTCGTCAACACTAATGTCCAGTCAGCATTCCATAATGCATATTTAAGGAAGGACTTGGCAGTGAGTGGCTCTAATCCATGAAGGTGTTGCCAAGTCTTGGCCAATCAACAAGCAGTTTCTGAGGGCCTCTCCTGGTGCTTGGCCTTCTGCACCTTGTAGCTGGAAGAGCAGAACTTGGAAAACATGGTCTTCTGGAACAGAAAGCAACACTAGAAGCCTAAAGAGCAACTGGTGGCCATTGTGCAAAGGGGAAGGGAAATGTTGGGCTGCAGACAAGACCCTGAGAACTTTGGAGAGGCTGCAGTCCTTGGGATCTCATAGCGTCCCACTGAGGTCCTGTCCTGCAAATACAGTTATTCAGTAAAGTCTGAGGAATGAGTGTGTGCATTTTCGTGGGTGGGTGGGGGTGGGGTGTTGGGGGGGGGTATTGGGGGAGGGTGTTGAGTAAATTTCCTTGGCAGAAAAATGAGTTGGCATCTCAAACTTCAGTGTGTACACAGGCCATCATGGCTCCTACTTAATGATGGACCAGCCCCAGGGCTTCCTTTCTGGGGGGTTGTGGAGTAGAGCTTGGGAAGCCACATCACAAGGAGCCCTAGCCTGCCCCAGGTGATGCTGATGTGGTTGGCAGCGTTGTCTTTGAAGAAGCCCACCCCATGCCTGAGGCACACTTCCATGCCCCCCCCCCACGCTCCCACTTGTCAAAACCTAGCCAAACAGAGATTCTTAAAAATGCACAGAATGGGGCACATGGGTGGCTCAGTGGGTTAAGCCTCTACTTTCGGCTCGGGTCATGATCTCAGTGTCCTGGGATGGAGTCCGACATCGGGCTGTCAGCTCAGCAGGGAGCCTGCTTCCTCCCCTCTCTCTGCCTGCCTCTCTGCCTGCTTGTGATCTCTGTCTGTGTGTTAAATAAATAAAAATTAAAAAAAAAAAAGAACAGAACACTATGGGAAAGCACAGATCTGACTCGGAGGTGATATTTTCAAACAGAATGGGACGTTATTTTTGTACCCGTCAGTGGGAAGGTTCTTGGGGGTTAGCGAACCAGAGTCAAGCATGTTGTTTCACGCTACTCTAATTGTGGTCCCTGAAGCTCTCCCTGGGAAGTAAAAACCAGAATATTCCTTCTGAAGATCCCGTGTGCTACCCTGTAAGGTCTGTTCTGCAAAATTAATTAGCTTTGGGCCAATTTCTTGTCCTGAACCATTTGGGATTTCCGAGCTGCAGTTAGAGAAAGTGTAGGTATGGGAAATCATTTCTTCTCCTGGTCTTTGTTCCCATCGCACTGGCTTCGCTCCACCAATGTGCCGGGCCCAGGGCTGAGATCCAAAAATCACAGGCATGATCTCTGCCCTTGAGGGAGGGTAAAAAAAAGCAAACACACAGCTGGAATAGGGAGAAGAGGAAAAGAAGTGTAGTTGGCAGGCTCGGGCAGGGTATTGAGAGACTCATACCAAGCAAGGGGGAACCGGATGAAAATCAATTACAACATTTCCAGGGGTAAACTACTCCCTAAAAAGTAATTAGAAATATTAAATTCCTCCTCTCTCCAGCACGAATGAACACTGGCTAGTGAGGAAACACAGTGGAAAAGTTGTTCCAGACCAGATTCTTTGCTCGAGAATATTCACCCAGGTCTTGGTGGCAGCCAGCAAGGAAGAAGTTGCTGGAAGAGTGATGTACAGCCTTCAGGGATCTTGTTTATCTCCCTGAAACAGGGAATGCCTTTGCAAATGAAGTGAGGTGCGCCGTGTGAGGCAGGCCAGAGAGAGAGGGTAATTATTCGTATGCACCCCGTTTCTTTCTTACTTCACACTTATTAGCAGTCTTGTTAGCGACAGGGACGATGCTGGCAACCATCCCTTGCATTCGCTCAGTCCTGGAATGTCCAGAGCCTGTGGCGCCCACGTCTCGGCTCTCCCTCCTCAGTTCCAGGAGGTGGCTATAAGAGGAATCTGCATCTTACCGGTGAGGCTGCTGAGGCCCAAAGAGGTTGCCCGGCGGCACCCAGGGCCATGCCTGCCGCCGGCTCTAGTGTCTCAGGCTCTCTACTACAGAATGTGGCCCCCTGCTTTGTGGAATCCAGCAGCTACTTGGCGGGGGCGGGGGAGGGGGCAGTTCAAAGAAAGTAAAGACTATGGCAGGTACAAGGTAGTTCGCTTAAAAAAAAGAGAGAGAAACAGAAGCCAAGTTTCTCTAATGAGAGACTCCATTCCCTTTCCTGCATCTTCCCCCTCTCCCCCTGAATTAATTAACCATGGCAAATTGTTCCCAAGTGCTCAGGCAGGTTTGTGTGTGTTTTAGTATTATTATAAGAAATGTTTCCTGAGTGATATTAGGAGGAGCCATTGCACAAGTAAAATCTTTCTAAAAGCAACTCTGCGGCCTTCGCTGTAGCTGAATTGTTTGGGGATGGTGTGTTACTGGAAGTCACATTCTCAGGCAGCGGGGGAGCAGGGATGCCCTGACATCTGCTGACCTGGGCACATTCGTCCATCTGTGAACTCCCGAAGCATCTCCCCTCTTAAGCCACCTCCCCCCACCCCCGGCCGCCCCAGGACTCACCATCTCCCACCAGACATGCTCACAGTGACCGGCCCTTGGCCCATACTGGCCTTGACAGAGCTTTTACAGACCACGGTGAATGAGAAAAAGAAGAATGAGTTTTTCCTAGCGCCCACCTCGTTATTTTAAAGAACATCCATTCCTTGAAGATGCTGTTCTTTCTTTCCCCTCCTCTCCTTCCTCCTCCTCTTCCTTCCTATCATATCATCTTTACAATTAAATCACGGTGATAGAAGATGTTAGGATCTGTTTATTCATTTTATTTTATTCATTAATGTCCTTACATGAGAAAATAAAATATGACAACCTATACAGGCAGTCTGGTTCTTTTGGGGAATTGTGTGCAGGAGCCTGGGCCCCACTGTTACTGGTACTGGTTCCAGAAGCAAGGGAGAGGTCCGTGGGGCACAGGGAGGAGGTGGTCAGAACGGTCCTACTGCGATCAGGGAGGATCTGGGCAGACCGGGGCATCTGAGCTGAGTCAGTAGAAGGCAGAGTGAGGGGGTGCTCACCAGGGAGCAGGCGTTCCAGGAGGAAGGTTGCTGAGCAAAAAGACGGGCAGAGCCCAGGATGCTCTTAAGAACGCTGCTTGCTAGCTTGAGAAGGAGTGCAGACAAGGAGAGGGGAGGCCAGCCAGTGGGGTGGGCGTTGAGCCGGGAGGCCACATGGGGCAGGTGAAGGACTTTGAACAAAGTGCCTTTGGTCCTGGAGAACCATGAAAACATTTGAGCACAGGGACATGATCAGTTTTTCCATTTAGGGAGCTCACTTCTGGGGGAAGGGTGAGCAGCAGCAGAAAGGAGCAGGGCTGAGAATAGAGGAAGCTGCCTGCAGTCCAGGGTAGAGATGACAGGGCCAGACAGGAGCACATGCCAGTGGGACAGAGAGGCTGGCCCAGTTGCACAGACCTCAGCAAGCAGAACCTTCGGGACTTGAGACCAACTGGATGCGAGGGGTCATGTAAACCCGGAGTCCAGGGTGGCTCCTGATTTTCTGGCTTGGGGCCCTGCAGAGGGGAGTGTTAATACTAACACTAATGCAAATATCAATACTAATTGTAGTGATGGCTGACATTTACTGAGCTCTTCCGTGTGCTAAGCACCTGTTAAGCACCATACCTGTACGGAAGGCTTACAGAGAAACGGGTTTCTCAGGGTCTGAAGCTCAGGGTCCCCTACGAGTCCCATCTGCAGTCCAACTTCTGAGACCCTGACCCCATTTAACTTGGTGAGTCTGGATCTGAACCTGGGGGTCAGCTGGGTGGAGGTGTGCCGTTTGGACCTGAAACGGACAGCAGGGAGGGAGGTCAGGATTTGGGGTTCCTGCCTACAGCAGGTGCTTGATGCTGTAGGAGGGATGAAATGGCTTGGACATGCTGGCTGGGAAGACGTGCTTTGCCCAGCAGAGCGAGGTGGGAGCTGTCCTGCCTTTCTAGCCCCTGTGCCTCTTCTCCTAGCTGATTTGGGTATTGCAATGTGTATTTCCTGGAATCACTGGAAAGAGGAGAGGGGAGAATGCAGGGTTTGCTTGGCTCTCTCTCTTCCTTTTGTTCTTTCCTGAACTTTTTATTGTGGATAACTTCAGATACAGCCCGAGCGAGGAGGAGATAAACGGCTTCTGTGAAGCCAGGGCTCACGTTCCTTCCACAGTTACCAAGAGGGTGCCTGTCCCTTTCCCAGCTTACCTCCTACAATTCAGACCCCTGCCTCCGGGCATTCTCCACTCTGGCTGTCTCTTGTACTGTCCACTGCAGCCAGACTGAGCTGGCAGTTCTCAACATGCCTCGTGGTCTGGTGTGTGTCCTGGGTTCACGACTGTGCCTCCTGGGGCCACAGTGTGACTGCACCCCGGGCGAAACCGGTCACTCCCACTGTATACTGTGCATTAGGGAGCTGGGCTCCATGCTCCATGGGACAGAGGTGGCACCTCTTGGTATAGCATTCGAGGTGATTGTGTGTGTCCCTCATCAAAGAGACCTCAGAAAGCCCCCTTGTCCCTTCTGCCCAGTGAGGGTACAGGGAGAAGGCCGTCTCTCTGGGAACCTGAGGGGCCTTCATTAGACACGGAATCTGTCAGTGCCCTGATCGTCGACTTCCCACCCTCCTGAACTGTGAGGAACAAATGTCTATTGTTTGAGCCAACCGGGTCTGTGGCCTTTGTCATAGCGACCCCAATGGTGTATGACACAGGCCGTAATTCAGCCCTCATCAGGTCAAAGGAAAACCCTGGTCCTCTCACCCTGTGTTGACACTCTGAGCGTCTACATGTTTCCTGGAGGTTCAGTTATAGTTTTTACTTTTTGCCATTGTCCTTTAGGCCAAACCTTCCAGATCTCTTCTGGGGCAGAGCATTTTCTGCCAAAGAGGCTGAGCGCACTCCCTGTAGCTGGTGGGTTTCGAAGACTCAGCTTCTGGTGAAGGGGCCGTGTGGCCCGGCAGGCTATGTGGTCTCCAGTCTCCCAGCAGCGGCTCTGCTGCTGAGCTCCCAGACCCTCTGTTTGAAAAAAATTTCCTAGAAGCCCAGTGTATAAAATCAGTAGAAGGGAACAGTGGTGGGGATCCAGAGCCCTGCCCTCTGGGGTCATATGTCCGTGCCCACTTTCAGGGGCCTCCTGGGTTTGAAATTCCCAGGGTGGATTCCTCTGCATCAAGACCCCTCCAGGAGTGAGCCCGTGATGTCTCTCCCTGCCGATCTGACAGCTGAGGATGCTCATCTTATCTCATGCTCAAATGGGCAAAATGGCACAGAGCCCAAGAGAGATGGCTCAGGTCTGCCCACTTGCAGCGTCGGGGAGCTGGCTGTGGCAACAGCAGGCTGGTTAAGAAAAGACTGAAACGTGTGTGTTGGGGGAGGGGGTTGTTGTGCTGTGACCCATTGGGGAAAACCCTGTCCATCAGACATGGCCTGTGGGTGGGCTCCAAGGCTGAGGTGGGGGTGCGGCCCTGCCCCTCAGGGTAACCGCATTCGTCATCCTTGGATGTGCTTTTCCATCCGGGCATCCACCAGCTGTGTGAAAAAACACTGAAGGCACTGGAGGGGTACCCACAGCTCATGCCCCTGGCTAGTCCAGGCCACTGCAGCGGAAAACGAAAGACCACGCCCCCCTCCCGGCCCAGGGGTTGATCTGTTAACACAGAGTCTGGCGATGATGATGCCCAAGTTTGGGAATTTGTGTTTCTTCTTGCACATGTGAGGTTTCAGTGTTTCAGTAAATAGTCATTAAAACTAACGCACACAAAGAAACAACAATGCCACATTTTAATTTATTTATTTCAGCTGACTGCATCAGCCTGCCTCCTAATGAAATTCCTTTGTCCTGTAGCACATTCTACGTTAACACAACACATCTCCCCTTTTAGGTCCTGCTGATACTAGAGAATGTGGAGAATTTAGTGTGGGTGTGGTCTCCGGTTGAAATATTGCAGACTTTGTATCTGGGAAGTAGGTGATGCGCGTCCCCGAGCAAGGGAAAATTCAAGCAGTCCCGTTGTCTTAACAGTCAGAGAGCTTCCTCCTCCAAGAAGCCCGTGCCAACATCCACAGTTGCCCTCACTGACCCTCCATCCCCTACGAAATCCTTAAGCAAGGTGGACAGATGGTGCCATCAAAGGTGCCTGGTTCTGTACATAGCTGTTAGAATGTTTTATAAGTGACTACTCCTTCCAACTCCCCGCCATCTTGTGGGTCCTTCCCCTCCCCTTGCCTTCATTCTCGCTCAGGTCTCTGAGCATATTGCTGGAACTTTCTTGGCAGGTCCCGTCACCCCAGGTGACTCAGGGATGCCTGCTGCCACATCATCCTTGGTGCTCCCCACCTCCCAGGCTCCATGAAGTCATGGGTCTGTGTCTGCCAGGCCCGGCTGGCTCTAAGCCCAGCTCCCCCTCTGCTGTCAGTATGCCCTTGAGTTGGTTACTTAAACTCTCTGAGCTTCTGTTTCCAAGTCTGCCAAGTGGGGGGTGCTCTACCCATTCAGCTACTTGAGGTGACATTTGTGAAACATTGAGGGTTTCCCTGGGCACGTAGTGAGCTTCAGGAGCGGAGAGCTGTCAATAGGGTGATGTCTGCTGTTGCTGTTGTCGCCCCAGTGGACCCTCAGTCCCTGTGCGTTGTCCCTGTCCCCCACAAAGTTGCTGGTTCAAAAATGAAATTCTGTGTGTTCTGTTGTGATGCAGGAGAATCTAGCACATTCTTCCACTGATTTTAGAGCAGCGTGAATGGAATCTTGACGGGGCATGGGGGACTCCTATCGGGGGTTCTGGGTGATTTCAGGGAAGCCACATACCTTGGATTCCCCTACAGTGCAGTGCGTCACTGGGCCCAGACAACCTCTACGAGCCCTCCCTGGCCTGACCTTTCCTAGAATAGGAGTATCGGGGGACTGAGCAGGGCATGGTGTGGACCCTCAGCAGCAGCAGCTTGGGGAAGGCGAGTCAGCCTGGGATTTTCTGGAAAGCTCTGGGATGGGGGTCACCCCTTTCTTTGTTCCTGGTTGTGCTCCATTTTGGGGCTTTGAAGAGCAAAGCTACCGGTTCCCATGCCCACCACACTGGGATGCCTGGCCTTACATCCCGGTCCGCTCTGTCCCAGGGAAGGGTCTCAACAGAATCTGTGCAAAGGCCTCCCCCACCTGGGAGGCAGCTGGTGCAGGACATGCCTGGCACAATGCAAATCCGAGGACGGAGGCTGCATGGCAGGGTCGGGAAGCCTGGTTGTCATGTCAACAGATTGGCCCAAAATAGCGAGGGGCGGGCTCCCATATGGTGCCTGTCGTGACCATACCACTCGCTCCTTCCATGGCAGAGCCGTGCTGGCCCAGGCTTCTAGAGAAGCACGAGTGGGGGACTCGTGAGGCTATCCCACTCTCATTGCCTCAGGAAGGACCAGACAGGGTCGGGACGGTCCTGGGGTCTCCATCTCTGTAGAATGGGAAGCCCCAGGAAGGAACTTGCAGGCCAGTGTCCACCCTGAAGGCTGCCATGACTCCTTTTGATCCCTGCTTGGGTGGCCAGCAAACAGCAAGTGGCCCTTGTGTGCTTTGGGCAGTGGGGTTCCTGAGCAGACTACACTGACTAGAACTGGCCCAAGGTCAATGGGCAGGAAGTGGGAGATTTGAAACAAGTCACCTGGCTCCAGAGGAGGGACCTTTGACTGTGATGCTACAGAGGTACTGGATATAGTGCTGTCCTTAGGGAGCCACCCTCCGGGGCCTGCCCTGGGCCATCCCATTCTGGAAGGTGCTCAGTTAACCCATGGAAAGGGAACTTTACCCGGTGGGGGCTTCCAGAATGAAGCAAGATGTGCTGGGCTTGGCCAAGCACGGGGGAGATGGAGATGGAATGTCTGTTGGGCAGAAGTCGCAGGCAGTCCGAGGAACTGGGGTCTGTTGCGGGGTGAGTGGGGTAGATGTCTGGGGTAGGAGGGTCTGTTGCGGGGTGAGTGGGGTAGATGTCTGGGGTAGGAGGGTCTGCCCCAACTGGCTCAGCCCCATGCTGTCAGCACCTTCTTCCTCTCCACTCTTGTCTCCAGGGGCAGACTAGACAGATGGGGCAGAGGGTAGCTGGGCAAGGAGCCTGCCGACCACACACCAGCCTGCCCTTCACACACGGGGCCGTTTTGTGCTTCTGTGTATTCGCTCTGGAGTTCCATTTTTATTTCTCTTTAGTTTCTTCGTCCAGTACCGTTTGAGGACCACTTTCCTGGCCTGGCAGAAAGCAAAGGCATGTGTTCTCTTTCCACACCTAGGCTCAGGGAGGAAGGAGGGATGGATTTCTCTCCCACTCTAAGATTAAAAAACCGAAGCTCAGGGAGAGGCCACGGAACCTGTCCTGGAAGGACAGTGATCGCTTTCCTGCTTGTTTATTTCAAATTGTGGCAAAACATACATAACATGGAATTTACCATTTGAGCCATTTTGAATTAAACACTTGAGCTCCATGAAGTACGTTCACACTGTTTTGCGACCATCGGTACCGTCCGTCTCTAGAATGCTTCATCTTCCCAAACCAAACCTCTACACCCATCAGACACCGAGCCCCCGTGCCCCTTCCCCACTGGCCCCTGGGAGACAGCGCTCTGCTCTCTGTCTCCATGAATCTGACTCCTTTAGGTCCCTCATCTGAGTGAATCATGCAATATTTATCTTTTTTTTATCCGTCTCATTTCACTTCCTGCTTCCTTTTTTTTTAAAATTTGAAGAACAGCATTCAAATAATTTTTTCAAGTCTCAGAAAGGATCTGTTGAACCTAAAAGGAAAACAAAGTAAGAATTTCACAGCAAGGTTGCCACTCAGGGAAAAAAATAATCATATTTTTTCCTGCATGAAAATGAATAAACCCTGAAAAATTCCTCTATTTGTTTTGCAGGATTTATGAAGGTAATTTTTCTCTGCCCTCCACCTGGGAAAGGGCCCAGGAGGCCATGACAGGTGTTTAAGGAGCAGTGTCCAGGGGAGGGGATGGTGTGGGGGCCATGGGGAGCCTTACATTTCCCCCTGCGTCTGGGCGAGGTGGAGGTCCTCTCCTGGTTAGAACTGGGCCCAGTTTTGGGTGGTGGTTCTGGCAGGATCTACTTTGGAGACACCAAACTACCACCTGTAAAAGACCTCCCAGAACCTTGGAGCCTGGAGACCCTAGAGGCTGTCCCAGGACCAGGATCCTGAAGCTCAGAGACAGGAGGAGGCCAGTCCAAGGTCACCCAGCAGATAGCAAACAAATAGGAGCCCAGGGCTTCAGTCCCAGGACAGGACAGTCCCAGGACATAGCCCAATCCCAGGACAGGCTCTGCCCTGGGATTGGGCTATGAATGGTAACAAAGACCCTTCAACGTGGATGTACTTCCAGGGCCCCTGAATGTATTGTCCCCATCTAGCCTGGCCTGCCCTCTGCCTGGTGAGGAAGGAGGCTCATTAGACCTGTTTTACGAGAAGCTCAGGAGGGTAGAGACCTGTCCAGCAGACAGCAGCCAGGAATTGGCAGAAGAAGATGTGGACCGGGCCGGGGCCCCTGGTTTGGCAGCTGCCCTGATATCCATACCCTGGGCCCTGGGTCCAAGGCTCAAAGACCCTTCCTCCAGCTCAGCAGGTGTCCTGCCTGTTTTTCCATCACCACCTGTGCTGTTCTGCCTCTGACAGGTCACCCTAGCCTGGGGTGAGACCATCTAGAGGGTTCCCGATCCCTCAGATGCTGAGATTCTGAGTGGCTGTTTTCATTGGCAAGGCTTGGATGCTTCTGGCGTTGGTGAGGACCTTTTCCCAAACTATTACGGTTCTTAGTTGCTTTCACCTTCACTAGTGCCTTGGGAACGATAGCAGTGGTGCTGGTTTAATGGTGATTAAGATGATTGTGACTAATTCCCCATGATCCTCTCTGGGGTCTGCCCTCCGCTACACCCCACCTCCCAAACTGGCCTCCCATGCTTCCCGTGACACCCCTGTCCTGCACACCCTCTCACCTTCGCTATGCACCCATGTTCTCATCTGGATGTCGGTCCCCGCTGGAAAGGGAGATAGAGGCCCCAGCTCACTCCCTCCTCACCACCATCTCACACAACGTGTCCCACTGCATTTTTCCTTTCAGCACTCATCACCATACAACACATTTTACTTATCATTGCACTATCTAATGCTAACATTTGACTTGTCCTCCTTATTTATTTCCCCCTTCCCTGACTGGATGGCTGGAATAGAAGCTCTCTAGGATGAGTTCCCTGCTGTGTCCCTGCCACCTATCACAGTGCCTGACACATAGTAGCTGCTCAATAAATTCATGTAGACTGAGTGAGTGAACACTCTTCTCACTGTGGGCCACCCTCCTCCACCCTCTCCATCTGGCTCATTTCTCCTTGTGTTTCAAGACTCAACAGAAGTGCCTCCTCCTGCAGGATACCTACCCTGATTCTTGGTCCCAGGTCCCATGGCCTCTTCGAGGCCCTACACTATAGCCCTTCTCAAAGCATGCTTTCCCATCCCCTGCTCCACACCATGTAGCCCCATAAGTGCCCAAGGGTTAGGCCTTCTCAGCATCGCTTGCCTGTTTCACAAAGAAGGGAGGTGCGGGGCATGAGCTCCCCACCCCGGCTGGGATGGGCTGCCCTCTGAGGGCCTGCACCTGCCCCCAACCTTCCGAAGTCTGCTGCTCTTGGTGCTTTGTCAGCCACCTGGTCAGGGGTCTTGTAAAGGGGCTTCCTCAGAGTGGGTCACACTCCTAAATGCACTGATCCCAAATTGTTGCCCCAAGATCCACAGGAGCCCTTCCTGGGGAACTACCCCTCAAATGAATTCCCCTTATGGAACCTCCCAGCAGCTCCCACCAGGACTTCCTCCCTGTCCTGCTCCTCAAAAGAATTCCTTCTCCCAGAGCCTCCCTGGCTCCCTTCTCAGTATTTGGTGTGGTCTGTTTTCTGGGCTGTCTTTGCAGCTAGGCTTCTAGCTGAAACCCCTTTGCATGCTCTCTCTAGGCAGGGAGAAGCTTCCCCTCCTTCAGAGTCCAGGGGTGGGCACTGGCCTGGGTGGGCAGTGCCATGTGGGCTTGAAGTCCACTTAGCAGGATCTCAGCTATAATGGGGGGCAGGCAAGGATGAGGTCCCAGGGATGCAGGCCTGGGAAGGCGTGTTAGGACTTCAAACTTAGAGACACTGGGGTATGGGAACAAAGTGTTGAGATGGGGACACAACTAGGCCCAAGGCTGCCTGTGCAAGTAGGACCCCTGAGGTCAGCTTCCACGTGAGGTCAGTACTGCACCTGTGGAGTCAGGCGACCGTGAACGAGATGCTGGGGGAGCTGGCCAGGAGTGTCCAGGCATTGGGGAAATTGTCTCCAGAAAGCCACTCTGGAGACAGGTGCCTGCAGCAGAAGTGAAAGGATGTGTGACAGAACTGAAGAATTGGGAAGTCCCCGAGTAAAGTCCCCTGGTCACGGTGGCGAGTGACAGAGGCCCAGCCTCCATCCATCAGGCAGGGGAATGACCTCCATGTCCCCAGCTAGAGGCCAGGAGAGGCACATAATTAACTCCGGCTGAGTTGCTGCTGACGGAGGACGAGTCTCCTGAGTGATGCGTGTGGCTGTGGGCCCAGGGGGTGACGATCCCGCTGGGGCTCAGTCACCACTCACCTCCAAGTGGGTGTCCAGTGAGTGAGTGAGCCCAGGCAGAAGCTGTGTCAGGCCACAGACTTCTGGGGGCGCCTGAGGGACAGCTCTGGCTGTGTCCCAGGAAGGACTATTGGGCTTAAATGTGGCTCCCCAGGGAGAGTCAGTGGAGCAGCAGCCAGCAAGCCCCTAACCTGTACCCAGTCCGGTGCTGGACTCAGCAGCACCTCTAGGGCCCCGTGTCCTCTTTTGGCTCCTCGAGCTCACCCCCAGGTGGTCCCAGGCATGCAGGGAACTAGAGGAAGCTGGGACTCCCCTCTCCCTCTGCGGTTTCCCTTTGCTTTTTTCATCTGACCTTGCCCTCAGCCCCTATAACCACCGGGCCTCTGCTCCTGCCATCTCCTGCCTGGACCCCCACACTGGCCTCATGAGCCATCATCCCCTTGCCCGGGCTCTCTGCCTCTCAGGTCATATCCTTCAAGTGATGGAAATGAATGTCTTCCCGGCTCAGCTCTGATGATGTTGTGATCAGGTTAAGCCCTTTTAAGAATGCCCCTGGGTTTAATAGGTATGGAATTTTTCTGTTTGCCATGAGGGAGACATTCCGGAAATAGATAGTGATGATGGTCACACCACATTGTAGGTGAACTTAATGCCACTGAGTTGTATGCTTAAAAATGATGAAAACGGTCAAACAAAACAAAAGTTCCCTGGGGCCCCCAGAATAGGGTGCAGCCCTGCATGTAGGGGCTCAACCCCCCTTTCTAATCAGTCCTGGGAAGAGCAAGTGGTTCTCTGGGTTAGAGGATTCCATGGGAGGGTGAAAAAAATGAGAGCCATCTGAAATAAATTAGAGATGGCTCTCATTTCTTTCACCCTCCCATAGAATCCTCTAACCCAGAGAACCACTTGCTCTTCCCAGGACTGATCCCACTTTTCCTGACTCCTTGTCTCTCCCCGTGGAATTTCAAGATTAGAGTCTTTTACTAATTTAGCCCTTTACTTGGTGAAATAATCCTTTACAAAGCCTCTCCTCCTTCAGGCTTCTGCCTGAACACCTACAGTGACAGGCAGCCCGCTGTCTTCCCAGGCATTTTACCCCATTTCTGGACGGCTTGAATTGTAAGAGGCAGAGGCAAGGTTTGGAGCATAACAGCCTGGTTTTGCGTCCTGGGATCAGGACTTAACTAGTTATGTGACCTTGAGCTTGTCAGTTAAGCTCCCTGAACTTGTATGTTTCTCCTCTATTAAGTGAGGGGTAATAGTGGTATGCTTTCCAGAGGGTCATTGCAAAGATTAAATGAAATCCCCTAGGAAAGGTGAAAGAGATCATGCACGTAAAGAATTTGGCATGGTGCCGGGCGTATACATCAGTGCTGAAGAAATGTAAGTTTGATATGGATACATTGAACCAAAATCTGGCTTTGAGCATGAACCAAAACACATATTGTTAGGGCACGAAGAAATCGGAGACACGAACTGTAGTAGTCATTAGTAGGCTCCCTGACAGCTAGTGCCCCTCTCCCGCTGGTCAGGCTGCACTTGGTCCCTGAGACTTTCTCGGGTCAAGGCTGGCCAATGATTTCATTTCATTGTTGGTTGCGTCTCTGGAGAATTTTCTTTTTCCTTCTCCTTTGGCAGCTGGCAGCATTTAGATGGTGGTGGTTCCATTAGTTTGGACCCCTAAGTTACTGTGATGCATCCAGCCTCCTTCAGTGAGAGAGAAATCAATTTTTCTGGAATGCCCCACTGAGATTTGGGGCTGTTCCATCGAAATTTGGTCATAGTTGTTGATGCATCATAGCCTAACTTCTCCCGACTGATAAATCTGCTAACTTGACCTTCCTGTTATTTTATAAGTGAAGGTGGGTGAAGAGGAGGTCCCAGGGCTAGGCAGTGGCAGGCCTGGTCCTGCCCTGTGCAGGACCGAAACCTATGCTCACCAGAGCTGGATTTATTCTTCCTTTCTTCTCTTTGCTGCTTTGTCTTCCCCATCATTGGGTCCCATCAAGGAGCCTGTTGAGACTGACCCATTCAGCTGGGTCCTGATGACATCATGAGCTGCTCAAACCAAATCTCGGAACAGCCTGACCAGGGAGCTCCGCTCTGGGCACATGTTTTTTCCAGGGAGGCTGGGCCAGGTTGCTCATCAGACCTCACATCTGGACTGTGGCCACCACCTCCCAGCTGACTTCCTTTCTTCCCCTGCCCCCCACCCCCACTCCGGGGCCTCCTTCCTCTACTCTAGCCTCCAGAGACATCTGTGTAAAGCTGGTTTCCTTTTCTGCACTCCCCAGATTCAAGTCCTGCTTCCTGCTGTCCAAAGGAAAGAAAGCACGCCCTGCCTCGTGTCCACACTTCCCCAGGGCACCCGCTCACCCCACCCATCCCTTCTGCAGCTTGAGCTCCTGCCCCAGAAGCAAATGCTCCATTTCTCCTGCGTGCCCGGCACTTTCCCATCCTGGGCCTTTGCTCACGCTTGGTCTCAGCCCACTGGGCCTTCCCATCACCTCTGTCTCTTCTACACCTCTCAGGGCTCAGCCAGAGCAGACCTCCTCCGAGAACTCAGGGCAGAATACGTCAGTGTGGCTTGAATATACCTTCCTTTTTGCATGACTCGTGTCTCTACTGTGGTTCCCACTCTTATCTGCCTTGTGTTCCAGCTTTTTTTTTTTTTTTTAAGATTTTATTTATTTATTTGACAGAGATCACAGGTGGGCAGAGAGGCAGGCAGAGAGAGAGGAGGAAGCAGGCTCCCCGCTGAGCAGAGAGCCCGATGCGGGGCTCGATCCCAGGACCCTGGGATCATGACCTGAGCCAAAGGCAGAGGCTTTAACCCACTGAGCCCTGTTCCAGCTTTTTGTTTCTGTCTCCTTGTTCACTCCCTGGTGGCCGAGAACAGCCCCAGCACCTGCCACAGGCTCTGGCTCTTCACCCTTCCCCAACCCCCGCCATGGGTATGACGGGAGCAAAGGAGCGTTCCGTGACTGGTCTACCCCTCTGCTGTGGCCCGCACCACATTTTACCGAATGGTTCCTGTATCTCTCACCTCCCCTGGCCTGCAGGGACCGAGCCTTACCCCCTCACATCTCCTGCCCTCCATCAGCAAATGGCGAGCCAGACAAGGATGCTGTGGAGACCTGTGTGGGGCGGAGAGGGGCTAGGATGGCTCCGTGGCACGCCACCAGCCTGTGGTCCCTCTTCAACAGGTGACCCGGGCCCCTGTCCCCAGGGGAAGGGCTGACGAGTCGTGACACTTGTGTAGACCTGTGGGAAGGAGCACCTCCACTGCCACCATCCCCTCTCCCTCACCCCTCCTGACAGGCAGCCTGCCTATGCCGTGCGTTCATGGCCCTGACCTTTAAGACCGTGGCCCCTGCCTCTGCGGGGGGACCTTATGGTGAGCTCCCCAAGAAACGCAATGTGCATCCACCAGTCTGAAAAATCCCATGTGACTTGGGTAGATGGCTTTCCCCGTGCAGAGGAGGGACGCGGGCTACGGCTCCATCACTGTCACATAACCGTCTGCAGCTGGCCGAGAATGCAGAGTGACAGCTTCAGGGAGAATACAGAAATGCCAGTTTTTCTCAGAATCCAGGATGGACAGTCTGGCTCTCTGGAGGCTTTGAGAAGCAGATGGTCTGTCCATCACCCCAAGGAAAGGGTGTGAAAAACTCAAGATGGCTGGAGTTAATAAGCTCTTTGGGACAGAGACGAGGGTGGAAATACTCTTCTTTCAGGCTCTATCCTCCCTCGGGGACTGTGTCCACCATGCGGCACAGCTCGCCCAGCCGGTCTGTACCAAACACCTGTTTGGAACCAGGCCCTTTGCTGGACGGGGGGGGACTAAGACAGCCCCAGCGCTGCAAATCTGGGCTGTAGGCGCATACGTCTCTTCAGTTCTGGTTTGACATCAGTCTCCTGCGTGATAAGGGACATATTTTAAATGCACAGCACGCTTGCTTTCTCCTTTTTCCCGTCATCTTCTTTTTGTCTCTCTTTAAAATTCACCTTTCTCTAATAGTTTTCCAAGTGTTTTGATTTCTTCCATTTCAAAATTTTTCCAGCGGGTAGTTGGGAATGTTTATTAGTCGAAGCCGTCTAATTGCAGTAACAGACACTCCCATATGCCAGTGGTTTCACGTATTAAGGCAATTTCTTGCTTGCGTCATAGTCAAGTGCAGGTCAGAGGGGTGTATTGGTTGGGCCCTCTGGGGAGCAGGTGCTCTGGGAAAGGTACACACGGAGTCTGAGGTGCCCTGGGAAAGGTCCGGGATGGGGGAGGGAGCAGAGAAAGGCAAGACAGGTCTTCTGACTGGGGGCAGCTGTGACCCCTTGAAAAGCGGGGCAGGGAGGGAGCAGGGTGGGGGAAGATGAGGCCCAGGCAGCATTGTGGCTCCAAGAAATTTCCAGCCAGACCAGGGACTCCAAGCTTGCCTGCTGTTGAGACTTGTGCTGGCCAGAAACAGGGAGCCCCAACTCCACCACCTGCTCGGTCAAGGGCCGGGTTGCTTGGCAGGAGTGGCGCATATCCCAAGGGCACAGCTCCCAGAGGCTGTCAGCTCTTGAGACAGTCCTCCTTGTGACGATCTCTCTTGAAGGGGCAGTGCCCTGCCTATGATGGCCACAGGGATTTGGGGGTGGGGGAGCTCTACTACTTCAAGGACCCCGGAGTCTTCCCCACTCATACCGTGGCTGGGACAGAGAGCCCTGAGCCCCCGTGGAGGGGCTTTCCATGCCAACCCCGGGCAGAGAGCACATCACCTCGCTCACTGGCCATTGCGCAAAGCTCCGTGGTCACACATGATCGTGGCGATGGTTGCAGAATGTAGTGTCGCTGTGTGCCCATGGAGGAAAACAACACAGATACCCTGGAGCAGGGATTTGATGTCCGTATCCCGACTCTGCCTCTTCCTCATTGTGTAATTCTTTGTGCAAATGACTCACCTCTCTGACCCTCAATTGCTTCATCTATTAAAATAAGAATAATAAAAGGACATACTTCACAGTGTTGTTGTGAGGAGTCTGTTAATATATATAAAGAAATAAGACTAGTACCTGGTACAAGTAAATGCTGTTAATACTATCACTCGTAGCGTTTCCAAACTTAGTATGTCAATAGATGTGTTTCTTGAGTATTCTACTTTGTTCAAGGAATTTTGTGCATTGCGGGGACCTACTCATTTCTCCTAGCACTTAATACAGGCTCAGAAGATGTCTGAATGAATGAATTTCCATGGAAAAACAAGACAGTGTTTAATTCAGTTGGCCATGGTGCTGGGCTAATTTTAAACATGATTTCGCGATAAGAAATGTGAAGTCCTGTTCTTCAGCTCAGAAAGTCAATCCCAGAAGAACAGAACGAGAAAGATTTAACACGGTTGCAAAAGCAGGCTGAGTGTGAGAAACCCACTGGTTAGAAAACGACCTCCTGTCTTTATAAAAATAATACATGCATTTAAAAATTTTTGAGTAAAACAAATAGGTATGAAGAAGAGAGTAAAAAAAGAATCATTCAAAATCTCACCATTTTGGGGGCGCCTGGGTGGCTCAGTGGGTTAAGCCTCTGCCTTCAGCTCAGGTCATGATCTCAGGGTCCTGAGATCGAGCCCCACATCGGGCTCTCTGCTTAGCGGGGAGCCTGCTTCCTCCTCTCTCTCTCTGCCTGCCTCTCTGCCTACTTGTGATCTCTGTCTCTATCAAATAAATAAATAAAATCTTTAAAAAACAACAACAACAAAATAAAAACAAAATCTCACCATTTTTAACATTAGAGGAGTCTCATTCCAGACAAGTCACCATGCATATGTTACACCAAGAGAGATGGACTGAAATCATTTTATAAAAAGATCATTATTATGTGCTATTTAAAACTGACAAATTTTACTTTTTTGAAGGCCACAGGAGAAAATAAGGAAATACAATTTCTCCACATTAAACAGTTTTGATCCACTACAGAAAATCCCGATTTCTAAAATATCAAGGGTAATAGAAGATAATGAAAAGCAGTGAGGTTTGAGTCCTGGCTTTTAAACTCCAGTTTTCAATGTTAGATGAAATCAATCCGAGTTTTCCTGTGGAAGAAAAGGAAATTTGCAATCCTACAACTCCTTTTCCCTCCTCCTCCTTCTGGAGTTTTATGTTAGGTTATTTTCTTCACTTTGCCGGTTGTTTACTATGAGATGGGTGTAGTACTCACAATTGCTGCTTGTTAACTACAGGCCTCTGTTCCTGAGATTTGTGTTTTGAGTCATGTTTTGGTTGACTACATTTCTCATCAATTAGTCGTTTTCTTCCCCCTTACCCCCAACAAGAAACTTTCATAGATGTTTTGTTCCCAAGATTGTATGTGCTAATTTAGTAGTTGTTTTTGTTTTGTTTTGTTTTTTTTTTTACCAATGTTAAAGTCTGTGTAAAGTAGGTGCCAAATACAAAGACTGCATTCTAAGGTCACATTAATAGAAGTCTATGCTCAAAATGTGGGAAGTGATCATTTCGTTCAGTTTAGCATTGCATCTAGGCATGCTCTGAACAAATTGATAAGGAAAATACAGCCCTCTAGAAAAATGGGCAAAAAAAAAGACCCCAAAAAAGAAACAAAACACCTACAAAACATATGAAAAGATGGCTATCCTCTTAAACCATCAAGGACAGTCAGATTGAGGGGCGCCTGGGTGGCTCAGTGGGCTAAAGCCTCTGCCTTCTGCTCGGGTCATGATCCCGGGGTCCTGGGATCGAGCCCCACATCAGGTTCCCTGCTAGGTAGGGAGCCTGCTTCCCCGTCTCTCTCTCTCTCTCTGTCTGCCTGTGATCTCTGGTCAAATAAATAAATTAAATCTTTAAAAAAAAATAAAAAGAACAGTCAGATTGAAATGACATCAGTATGTACAAGATTGGCAAAAAACTAAAGTTGGTAGGGATGTGGAATAGGGAGACCTCTCGAACGTTGACAATGATAAAACCACTTTGAAAAAATGTGGGAAATCCTATGATTTAACAGTTCTATTTTCCAGGTTTAGACGCTAGAGGAGCCCTGTGCACATGTGCGAGGGGACACATATAGACATTTTCAACCGTCTTATAATAGCGACCAAACAAAATACGGGCAACAATCCAAGTGTCCCATCAACAGGGCAAGGAACAGATAAAGCATGACATAATCCTACCAGGGAATACTACACAGCTCTGAAAATGAATGAACTGCCCTCACGTTCGGCCACAAACATCTCACAAACAATGCGAAGCCATACAGAGGTTTTCAGCTCAAGTTTCAAGCAAAATATACAGCCTGATTCTACATATATATACACATTCAGAAGCAAGTAAAATTACATGATACAGCATTTAGGAAACATATAAACGTGTAATGAAACAATAAAGCAAGAAAGGGGCGCCTGGGTGGCTCAGTCAGTTAAGCAGCTGCCTTTGGCCCAGGTCTTGATCCCGGGGTCCAGGGATTGAGCTCCACATCCGTCTTCCTGCTCAGTGGGGAGTCTGCTTCTCCTTCTCCCTCTCCCCCAGCTTGTGCTCCCTCTCTGTCTCTCAAATAAATAAATAAAATCTTAAAAAAAAGAAAAGGAAGGCTAAATCCAGACTAGGGGTGCCCCCTGGGTGAAGGAGGGGATCTGCAGGGTGACCATGCAGGCTTCCACACAAGCTGGGTGTTGGGTATTACTATTACTATTTTTCATATTTTATGTAAGTTTTATGGGTATGGTATAATCTTTTCTATAAGTGAAATATTTCTTAATAATGTATTTTTATTTAAAATAGTGCTCTGAAGTGACACTGCTTGGAATAGAATCCTCACCCTTTATGTGACCTTGGACAAGTTATTTAACTGCTCTGATGCTCAATTTCTCGGTGAGCTGGAAATCGTACTAGTGTACCTGTCTTATAACAGTACTGTCATGGCTAGGGTGACTTATGTGAAGTTCTGAGTACCGTGCCGAACACAGAGTGAGTTCACGATTCAGGTTAGCTGGTGTTCCTTTTCTGTGCAGGGCAGATAGTGGAATTGCGGGGGGGGGGGGGGTGCATCCTAGAAATATCTGTCCTCTGAAGCCTCTGCTGAGGATGACCACAGATGGAAAGGCTGTCACACCACATCCTATGGGGATGATTAGCAGAGGGAAGGGTCATTGGGCCTGAAAGAATCTCCTAGAGTCAAGTCAGTTTGCCCGAATTTAGGTGTCTGAAGGGTTCTCGTGGGAACGGAAGACTACGAATTCTAAAAGGCTCCAGAGCAGGGGTGGGCAAACTATGGCCCGTGGCCCAAATCTGACTGCCACCCGTTTTGGTAAATGCACTTTTACTGGAATACAGCCAGATTTGTTTTTTTATGTATTGTCTGTGGCTGCTTCTGTGCTCCAAGGGGTTGACAAGTTGCAACAGACACCACATGGTTCCTAAAGCCTAGAATATTTCCTGCCTGGCCCTTTATGGGAAAAGTTTGCTGACCTCTGCTCTAAGATGAGAACTTAAGTGCCAAAGGAGGGTGATTTTTAAGACTTTCTAAGAAGCAGAGCTGGCTCACCAAGGACCACTTAGCTCTCCGGTTCAGGAGTGAGTCTTCTGTCACTGGAGGGATGTAAGAAGATGCTGAACGCTCCTGGAGCAGGGGCCATAGAGGAGGGCTTTGTATGTGGGACAGGTTGGACACATCAGTGTTTAAATTCTCCTTCAAGTCTGAAATTCTGTAAGGAGTAATTCTCAGTTTCAAATTGGTCGTTATTAGCTCTGACATTTTCTTGGCATTTTTACATTTTAACTCTCAGCAACATTTGCTTTGAAATTTTGAAGTCAAAAAAAGTATTTAAATTCTTTAAAAATGAGATTTTAAGTGAAAAATGGAATGTATTCCAGAGTTCTCCTTTTTCATTTAAAAAATGGATTTGCATGGCTTTTGGATCTATTCCCCTTTATAGGTGCTGAATTTTAAGAGCCTGTATATGCCAATTATGATTTCTCTGTGACAAGTGCGTCCTTACTGGAAAGGAGGAGCCATTGGAAATGAAATTCGAGGCAGGGAGTTTGAGGGCAGTGAGTAGGTGTGGGATCCATGGAAGGCAAAGAGGAAACATACTGGAGAGGAATGGGGAGTGGGGGCCGCGGAAGCAGTAGTTACTGAGGGCCTACTGTGTGCCAGAGCCCATGTCCAGGTACAAAACTGCAGATCAGAGGCTGTGGCCCATCGTGGATAAGCTTTGAACTTCTGCATGAGAATGTGAGCAGGTGGGAGGGTTCTAGTTGGTGAGGTGGGTAAGTCGAAGAACATGATAAAGCCCATAGCTTTCTTCCAGGACACGAGAACCCCCTTATAGGGGCTCTGAGAGTAATTCATCAAAAGCCAAAGCACTCAAAGACAAGTTGCCATAAACAGTTTCTCAGAATGATAGTTTTGCCCAGTGAACGGCTCACTAAAAGCCATCTGACAGACACCTTAAATGGGGGGGAGTAGAGAAGCTTTGGCATCTCCCTGGCTCATGCAAGGGAGGGTCTGAAGTCTGCAAGAAGAGGACGGTAATAAACAGGCGTTCCGGGAACGTCTCTGAGTGCAGCCTTTAGGAGGGACTGAAATGTGAAATACAGGTGAAATTGACTTTCACCGGAGCTGGAAGGACGAATCCTCCTGAAATGGCCACGTGAAGTGTCTGCGAGAAGTTCCTCAGGAAACTCAAACTTAGAGAAATTCCCCTGGTGATTTGGTGAATTGATTATCAGCCAAACTGATGTGCAGTGGGCCAACTTTGAGGGAGTGTGCTCAAGTGACTGGCTCACCCAGCCTCGTCTCCGGGGCACTTGCCTGCCCTTCCCTAGGCCAAAGACAAAAATCATACACCGGCAAGGACCTCTGGGGTCCTTCCCTTCCTGGTTTCCAGGCATTTTATGCTGCTAGCAATAGAACCCCCTTCTCCAGTTAAGTAGCACAGGGAACCTGGATGCTGAAGACAGGAGAGATACACGGAGAGCTCTGCCTGAAGGGAAGGCAGGGAGCCCAGAGGCCCCCTCGCTGGCTCCATGTCTCTGCCAGGTCCTAGGTGCCCAAGGGGCTGAGCCTAACAAGCTCCAAGCTGGTCCAGCCACAAAGACTCAGCTTTGGTTGGCTGGAAAGTCTCTCTAATTAGGACACTATTGGTACCAGGCATGAAGATACAGTATCAGAAATAAGGATAAGGGAGAATAGCCGATAAAATGGGACAGATAGGTCCATGTGATTCTTATTTGGTAGTCGCTATCAAAGTGTTCCTTGCAGGGAAGCCGAAAGAGTGTGCTTGGTGCCCAGGAGGTGGCTTATCCTGCCTCAGGTCCGCAGCGCTGATCAGGAGGCGGCCTGGGCTTGAAGCATTTTCCTGGGGGAAGTGGGGTCCTTTCTAGAACACTGCTAGCTTTAACATCCTGTTGGCCTAGTGAGGTGCTTCTCCAGATTGTTGAGAAGCTCTGAACCCTTCCCCAGACCTGACAGGACTGCGACAAACCCCCTCCCTCCTCTGGTCCTCGGTGTGCATCTGAAAATGAGGGTATAGGGCTGGCTAGATGAGCGATGCTCACGTGTTTGGATTTCATACATCAGTAAAAGCTAAGTTAGAGCGCAGCGCGGAAGGGGCATGGAAGAGAAACTTAGATTTAAAAAAAAAAAACACACATTTTATTTTGGGGGCTCCTAGGTGGCTCAGTTGGTTAAGCATCTGCCTTTGGCTCAGGTCATGATCTCAGGGTCCTGGGATCAAGCCCCACGTCGGGCCCCCTGCTCAGCAGAGAGCCTACTCCTCCCTCTGCCTGCTGCTCCCCCTGCTCCTGCTCTCTCTCTGAAATAAATAAAATCTTTAAAAAAACAAACAAACTTTATTTTGTCACATCAGGACATTAAGAACAAAACCCTCCCATCATCTATAATTTTATAACAGAAAAACATTTCAACATCACAAAAACTAGGAAGGATCTATAAATTAAGGATGGTTTTTAAAATGGAATACACTTATCTTTAAGGAAAACCTCACTCTGTTATTCTTACTTTTCTCATTTTACTGCACCGTGTGAGTTTCCTGTTGCTGCCGTAACAGATGACCGCAGATTTCATGATTTATGCCACAACCTCGCATCGGTCGGCTCACAGGGGCAGACGCCCAGGCACTGTGTGATTGTGTTGGGCCCTCTACTCGGGATTCAGAAGGTTGAAAATCAAAGTGTTAGCTGGGCAGGGTTCTTAACTGGAGGCTCACCTGGGGAAGAGCCAAGTCTTTTTGATTGTAGAACTAAAGCCTCCGTTTCCTTGACCTGTGACCCCCTTCATCTTTGAGCCAACAGGCCCATTGAATGTATCTCATGCTTGGAATCTCTGATTTCACTCTTGCTACCAGCAGAAAAGATCTCTGCTTTTCAGGGCTTGTGTGATTACATAGATCACCTGGATAATTCTTTGAGGTCAGCTGATAAGAAACCTTAATGATATCTGCAAAGGTTTTGCATGTAACATAATTATTCGTGAGAGTAAGATCAAAGGCACAGGTCATGGGGGCCAAAATTCTGCCTTCCACACCCAGCCTGGTGAAAATGGAGTCAGATAAACATTTGCAAACATTAGAAGGTTCCATCAGTTCAAATACTGGTTGTCAAATATTCTCCTATTCTTGAGCTGACATTCAGAAGCTGCGTATTTGTGAGAAGTCGGGACAATATCATTATTACAGAATCTTGCCCAGACAAGGGGCCAGGGAAATGTTTGCAGAGCAAACAAGTATTAGTAAGTTTGTTTTTGCTAATATTATTTTAATGCAGCTTTGATTATAAATCTTGCAGTACCGTATTATCATTGTCATTAACTACAGATTAGAAAACAAGCTAAAATCATTACAGGAATGTATTAAAATGGGAAATGATTCAGGAAATCATGGTAGAAACAATTAAAACATGACCTGCTCTGTTATATCTGCCGTGTTCTGCTGAGGTTGGAGAATGTTGCGTTCAATCAAGGAATGAAGACATTTAATAGAGGGCCCCAGGAAGCAATAGTTTTCTTCTCTCCCTTCCCCCTTCCTTCCCACCTTTCGTTTTTCTCTCTCTTTCTTTCTTGGCAAAAAAATTTTAGCATGGTCATTTTTTAAATTAAATTTAACTTTTAAAGTGACATTATTTCCCAAATCTCTGCAGGCTGCAATCCAGCATCCTCGCTTGGCCCCTCAGCCTTTGTCCAGGCCCTTTGCTGCCACCCCACCACCACCTTCCCGTGTCCAGAGCCCAGCCCCTCCCCTCCCCCTGCTCTGGGGGCATCAGCTGTGAAACCAGTGACAAAAATCTTGCCTTCAGGGGATTACATTCTAGTCAGGAGGTCAGTCGGTCTACAGGCAACAAAACGCAAGATGATTTCAGATAATTTTAAGAACCACCTTAGGGCAATAAATAAGGTGGCATGTTGGGGTGGGACTGGTGGTGGGGGACATTTTGGATGGGGGACAGTAATGAGCTCTGTGAGGAGGTAACGGCTATACGGCTATGAGACCTGGATGATGAGAAGGAGTGAACCATGCTGAGAACCAAGGGAATATTGTTGCTGGCAAAGAAAACAGCAAGTGCAAAGGCCCAGAGGCAGGAAGGAAATTGCTTTCCATTTCAAAGAGCAGAAAGGAGGCTGGGTGAGCTATAGTTGGTGAGCAAGGGAGAGAGTGGAGGGAAATGAGGTCAGAGTGGGAGGCAGGATTGGACCTTGTGGCTTCTTGTATCCATGATGATAGGGAGGGTTCAGACCCTGATACCAAACTTGTAAATAATACAAAACAGTTATTAGATAACCAGTTAGCCTAACACTTAGAGCCTCTTCTAGCTGCCCTGCCTAAGAGTCATCTGACTGGGGGAATTTAAGCCCTACACACTTTAAAATTCTCTACAACTGACATGATGTGCCAATCTGTAGGGATTTTCTTTTCTGTCCCCAAAGGTTACTTTTATTGCCCTATAGGACATTAGCCAGTTTAGTACCCGATTTGGCAATCTTACCTTATTCTTAGTTTTCCTTCCACTATAAAAATCCTGGTCTCTCAAATTTCCTTTTGAATCTACTTTGTCATCCTGCAGATCCCCTTGTTAATGAGTTAAATAAAAGGTTGACATGTACCCACTCTCAATTTTCATGAGAATTATGTTTTTAACCTTTTGAGAATCGACATTTTGCTAAGGAGGTGGGCTTTAAGTGCATGGAAAGCAGGACCTTCAGAAGGACTGGTTTATGTTTTACAAAGCACCCCTTGAAGGTGGCTGGGTGGTGAGCAGGCTTACCTGGACCCCCAGGGAAGTGAGAAGCCCAGCTAGGCGCACAGTGCCTCTGTGCAGGGAAGAGATGATGACATGGCCTGGTGGAAGTCAGTAACATTTGAGGACATTTGTCCTGGTTCATTTCCATATGGGATTGCTGGGATCTGTTTTAGGGCTCAGTTTTCCACTCTAGGATGCAAGCACCTGGGCAGGGAACCGGAAAATTCTTCCTTCTAGATTTTCCTCCTCCTCCTCCTCTTCCTTTTCTTCCTCCCCTTCTTCCTCCTCCTCTTCTTCCTTCTTTTTTTATTGTGATAAAATATGCAGAACACAAGATTAACCATTTTAATCATTTGTTAAGTGCCCAGTGGAATGGCGTCAGGTACATTCATGAGGCTGTGGGTCTATCACCACCATCCATCTCCAGAACGTTCACACCCTCCCAGACTGACACTCTGTACCTGTTAAACACTGACTCCCCCAGTCCCCAGCAGCCACCATTCTGCTTTCTGTCTTTATGAATTTCACTCCTCTAGAGACCTCATCTAAGTGGAATCCTACAATAGCTGTCCCTTTGCATCTGGCTTATTTCACTTAGCATAATGTCATCAAGGTTCCTCCGTGTTGTAGCACGGGTTAGAGTCTCCTTCCTTTTTACGACTGAAAAATACTCCATTGTATGTCTATGCCGCATTTCGCTTATCCCTTCATCTCTTGAAGGATATTTGGGTTGTTTTCCCCTTTTGGCGATTGTGAATCGTGTTGCTATGAACGTGGGTGTGCAGATACGTTTCGGAGTCCCTGCTCCCGGTTCTTTGGCTCCTGGATCTTTGGGCTGTCTACCCAGCAGTGGAATGCTGGCTTCTACAGTAATCCTGTTTAAGGTTTTGGGGCCCTGCAATACTATATTGTACATTCCCCCCAGCAATGCACCAGCATCCCCATTTCTCACATTCTAGGCATTCTAATGGATGTGGAATGAGTGTGGATTTGTCCCCTTTTAACATGTAAATGACTGCAGGAAGGTGGAGACCTCAGAGGGAGGCATCTGGGGGCCCTTTCCTCAGTGTGCTCAGCAGGGAGATAGCCACAGAGCCAGAGGTCCTGGATTGGGAGAGTGCTCAGCGGGAAGAGAGCTGAGATGGGGGGTACCAACATCACACTTGCTGAGCTTGTAGCCTGGGCCCTGGGCTGGCTTTGAGAGAGGCCTCCCAAGGGGGGAGCTGAAACCCAGCTTGTTTCCCAGGAGGAAATTCGTTTGTGTGAATCTACCATTGGGCCCCTGTCCCTGGGGAAAGCTGTTTCTAATTCGGATTCCTCTTTCTGTCTCTTGCTTTCCAGTGTGATAATGCTAAAGGGTTGAAAGCCTTCTACGATGCAATAAAATACGGGCCAAACCACTTGATGGTGTTTGGAGGAGTCTGTCCATCTGTTACGTCCATCATTGCGGAGTCCCTCCAAGGCTGGAATCTGGTGCAGGTAAGGTCCAGGTCACCTTTGGTTGGGGGACTGTCGTTAGCCACCAGTCTTTTGCAGGAATGGTTCCTGGTACAACATAGTTCCTAAGTTGCCTGGGTCAGGCCTCCCTGACTCTTCTCTGGAGGATTGATTGCCCAGCCCCCCACCGCTCTTTCTTCTGGCCTGATCCCCTTCCCCCCACCCCAGGCTGGTGCTGGCACTGCCCACATGGTGGATCTCCATGGGGTAGCCCCAACACCACCACTGAGTGTTTGGAATCTTTCAATGACATCCTAGCCTGATTCTGTCACCAACGTCCAGCCGGTCTGCCTGCCCCGTGTCCTCTCCTGTCCCTGCCACTCCATCCATGCCTCAGCCCCTCCCGACCTCCCGCACTTTTCCCAAAGACAACTTGCACCTTCGGGCCTCTGAGCCCTGCTCTCACTGTTCCCTGATCAGATGGGCAAGCCCCTGCTCCCTGCCCCACCGACATGGCCTTGTGCATCAAGACTGCCCCCTTTGCCAGGGCTCCTGGCCAGGATGCACTCTTTACACTGGCTAAGGTCCTACACCAGCCAGCCAGGGAGAGCATGGCTGATGGAGGCAAAACTCACTAGTGTCAGGTGTTGTTTGGAACGGGAGAAGAAGGGCGTGGAAAGATGAGGGGTGACCCACGCCGTGTGTTCATGTCTTTGCTTCGGCCATCCGGCCATCCAGCGGAGAGAATGGGCAGCTTATTCTGCGCCTGGGGTTTTGGTAGACTCTGGGGACACAGTGCTGACAGGACGGGGCAGGCATCTACCTGTTCAGAGCCTATGTGCTAGGAGGAAAGCAGGCAGCGAGCAAGTGAACAAGTCACCCTATTAAGAGCTGACACTTGCGTCATACACGTGCCAGACTTAGAACGTACTAGATGCTGTTCTGAGCACTTCTTTGCATTGATTCAATCCTTACACCTGCTCTGTGCTGTGGCCCCTGTTATCACCCTCATTTTATAAATCAGAAAACCCGGGCACGCAGAAGCCTAGTGACTGGCACGAGGACCCTCAGCACATAGGTAACAGAGCAAGGACTTAAACTCGGGGAGTCTCGAACTGAGCCTACGATAGGAAACAGCCAGGACGGAAATAAGCGGAGTGATGGGACTAGTGGTGACCGTCCCGAGGCAGTCAGGGAGTGCCTCTCGGCAGAGGTGACATTTGAGCTGAGACCATGAGAAGGAGCGGGTTGGGTGGCTGGAATGGTCAAAGCCGATGGCCTGTGCTGGGGGAGAACTTGGCTCATTCAGGGAGTGGAGGACAGGGCAGTGGGGCGGGAGCGCGGTCAGTGCGGAGCCGGCGTGAGAACGAGGAGGCCAGCGAAGCCCGACCACAGCGGGATCTGGTTTCCCTGCATTCCTGTTGACTGAGGAGCTCAGGGAGTCTGGCCCTGCTCACACGAGGTGCTGGAGGTAGAGCCTCCCTCACAGCCCAGAGGGAGGTATGAGGAAGAAAGGGCGAGGTCCCGGGGAAGGCCGCCCACTCAGCGTTGCCAGCAGAGGAAACGGGGCTCTCTGGAGTGGGAGGTGGGGTAGTATGTGGACCTGGGGAGCAGTGAGTCACTTGTGGTGGCCTGAGCGGGCCACGCTGAGTGTGGGTGGCTGCAACAGGAGAAGAGGCCAGAGGAGCAGCTTGGCGTGCTGTGATGCAAACCTTAAGCACATGCTTGGGACCCAGCACCACTCCCCTGGCTTAGAGCCTTGAGGTGCCTGCAAATACCCGGGAGACCTTGGCCGGATCACTTTCTTTTGTGTTTGAGCTTCCTTTCCTGAATACTGAGGCACACGCTCCACTCCCTATTGCAGCCAGGCTGGACACTGCCACTCTGAGCCTCAGCCCGTCACCTGTAGAATCCAGGGCAGGAGAGGACTGATCTCATAAGACCGCTGTATGGATTCAGGGATGAGACTGTGGTTAGAGCTGGGCCTGGCCCATCCTAAGCGCTAAGTGATCCTTCTTGTACCTGCCTCCTTCTGCTCCCTGAGCTGAATACCTCAACGCCTCAGCATTCTGGGTCTTTCCAGACACATTGTTCCCTGCCCCCGCCCCCCACCCCCCGCCTGAGATGCCCCATTCTCCTCATGCCCAGTGTGTCATCCATCCTTGGAGACTCAGCTTAAAAGCTGCCTTTTCCAAGAAGCCTTTCCTTACTATAATCTCTAAGGTAGCCCCTCTAGAAATTCATTTTCTCACTTCCCTGCACTTACTCCTAGCAAAACACATGCATAGCCCACCCGTCGTGCCCTAGGCCTGTCCCTCTCTCAGGGCTTTGCACATGTGGGGGCATGTAACCTCGGCTGTGGGCTCTGTAAGAACAGAACCTGGGCCTGAATTCCTCCTGTTTTTCCTGGTGCTTAACACTCTACAGACCTCATTATATGTCTGCTGAATTATCAGAGAGATGGAGGGAGGAAGGAAGGGATGGGGGGTGAAAAGACCTGCATGCAGATGGACATTTTGCTCAGACATGGCAGACCAAGTTCCCTGGAGGGTCCCCACCCAGAGAGGAAGCCAGGGAGCTTCTGGGCCTTTTCATACCCTCACTTGGAATGGTTTGCCCCTCAGAATTCTCTGAGGAGCTGCAAGAGCAAGTACAATGTTAGAAAGTCCTGGCTTGCCAGCCAGAGCGAACCGGCCTCAGCATGAGCAAGGAAGGCCTCCAGCTTTGAGAAGGTGACAAGACAGGAGACTGAGTTACGAAGATGGGACTGTGTTAGTTATCACTGTGTAATGACTCATGCCCAGATTTAGTGGCTTAAAACAACAGTAATCATTACTGCATTATTTCCTTGGGTCAGAAATTCAGACCCAGAGGATGGCTTATGTCTGCTCCATGATGTCTGGGATCTAGTAGGAAGCTTTGGAGACTGGGCTGTAGCATCGTCTGAGAGTTTTCTGGGACTGGAGGATCAGCCCCCCTCCCCCGGCGGCTCCCTCAAG
>ML106381.1:0-31143 GCA_003697995.1 Taxidea taxus jeffersonii
TTTTTTTTAAGAATTGTAAAATGTACTTGTCAATTTACATAGATTATTTCCATTTATTCCTCAAAAAATAGAGTGAGACCCATATTCTTATTCTCATTTAGCAGATAAAGAAATAGGAGGTGTTTTGGTTGGCCTAAGCCTCATGGTACCTAGTCTTGACCCTGGGAAGCTGACACAATGCTCTCTGCTTGATTGATTATATTAGAACAAGGGCAGTGTGGACTCAGAGTGATGAGTTGAATTCTTTGACCTGTTGACTGCTCATTTGACTACATAATACAAGTAAGAATTTAAAATCCATGGAATCAAGGGTTGTGTTTATTTTAGTACAATAATAATATCAGGGAATACCACAGGCCAGGCACAGGCAGGGCTAGATCGAGGATAAAGAGAGTTAAAGAGCATTCTATGGGAATGTAGAGGTAGAGAAGCACAAAACTCACTATAACATTTCATTTTTGTCTCCAGATAATGACAGAGAGACAGCCCTTTTGAACCAGATGATGGATGGAAAGCCAGCTCATGTTACTAAGACACACACTCATAGTAAACACTGAAGACTGGCAGCTTAGGGCATCGACACTGATGAAATTCCTGATGAAACTACGTTGGATGATTACAGAGTCAAGCTGCTTGAAATCACGATATCACAGCTGAACAATTTCCTTGGTTCTCTCTATGTCATTTATCATCATTGTTTGTCTTGGTTGTTGGTATTAACATCAATTATTTAACATAATGCACATTTTCCTTCCTAGCCCTCTTTCCTGTCTGGCATGTGGAATCTCTTGCTATTAAACCGAGGGGCAGGTAGAAACATTAGTCCTTCTTACATCATTGTTTCCTCTGAACTAAGCTTTTTTGGGGGGGTGAGGGGGGAGGTAAATTGGAAAAAGCCGGTCTAACTTGGATAAAGATTGTTTTTCTTGCTCTGTGCATATTTTTCCAGTTGTCATTTAAGTTGCTATTCCTCTGGGGTTGGACCTCAACTAGAACAGTGGTGGTATAAGGTAGAGAAGCAGGCTGGTATGTTAAATCTAAAACGATTAGAAGCCACAACACTTGGAATGGCAAAAACAGCTATTTGTGTCCCCAGATCTGTTCCCACTCCCCGACTTAGTAGCATAACCTCTTCGTTATGGGATAGCAGGAATCCAACTAAAAGACTATATTTACTAGTCTCTCAGAACTCTAAGATATGAGTAAGGAATATCAACAGGAGTGTAAAGTGAAATTTGGAGAAAGGCTGATTAAAGGTAATTAAATTTGTTAGAAATTCCCCTTCTCACTCTACCCTATGGCCCTTTCCTTCTGCTACCCTACACCATGGGCATGATAGTTGTGCTCTAGGAGCCCTCTTGAGCTGTGAGGTGACATTAGGTTTGAAGTTGCAACCAGTATGGTGAGCAGAATGAGGAGTCTTGGATCCCTGATGACTATTATGCCTGCTTATGGAGCTCAGACTTCCTACCTCTTTTATGGAAGAGGTAAACAGCTGAGTTATTTAAATAATCATTCTTATTTGTTTGTTGTTTAGGTTTTCTGTTACAGGCAGCTGATCTTAATCCTAACAGATAAATTTAGGGGTGACTAGGTGAATGGGAGGGAGGGTCAGAGCTTGTTACTCCAGGTTCTTGCCTTAGGTGACCATGTTGGTGGTGGTCCTATTCGGTGAGAAAGGGCACACAAGAGGAAAAACAAGAAGGTGAGAAGAGGAAATATGTATGGTCTTGGGCACAGGAAGTCCAAAGGGACCATGGGACAGTGAGGCATAGGAATCCCACAGGTAGCTGGATGTAGGTATTAAGTGCTATGGAGTGTTAAAAAGGAAACAGAAAGAGACTTGGCCATAAATACCATATGTGTGATAGGTAAAGCCACTGAGTGGATTAAATTGGTCAGGGAGACCTAGATGTGTTGAGAATTAACATAGAGAATGAGTGGGTCAGCTGAGGGTGATATACAGATATGCATACATAATTGTGATTCTAGGCAGGATGTTGTAGATGTATGACCAAGGATCCACTTTTATTACTTTGCCCCCAGGTAGTTGTATTTTGATAAGATGCCAAATAAATGGAAATTTTAAAGCAATTAGTTTCAGTTTCTAATGAATCTAAGGCAGATACTGTTGCCAAGGAAAAGCTCTAATCAGTGTGAGATACTAGTGTTGCCACAGTAAGGTGATCCAATTTTAGCCACATCAAAGCCCTACGATGTTTGAATGTATGTGTCCTAATCACAAGCAAGTAAGTGATTTCCAGTAGGGCTGTAAAATATTGAAACTGACTTATGGATTCCCCTTAACACTGATAGGGAGTAATCAAGTGGTGGACAGAGCATGGATCTAAGAGTTAGACCAGACTGGGTGACTATATTGGCTCTAACAGATTCTACCTATACTATCTTAATGTCTCAGCTCCATTTCCTAAGAGGAAAAATGCAGGAATGCTTTCTTTCACACTGCTGTTGTTAGAAATAGCACTGCTGTTAGAAATACAAGATGTCACATTTAAAGCATCCGAACAGTACCTGGCATGTGAGAGACCTGTAATTCTTCATCCCATTTGGTGATTGGGAAACTGAAGCTATAGGGATTACGGCTCATTGTCTAGATGTCTCCTGTCTGAAGTTCCCATTCTCAGGGGGTTTTCTTGACCAGAAGCCAAAGCACTTTAATAGAAAAAAAAATGAAATGGGGCAGAGTATGTACATCATACAATTCCAGGGGATGCCACTTACATTTAATTATGCTAATGGCTGCTCCTAGAGTTGAGCAGTGTGAAACCTCCATAACTGTATCCAGCAGTCCTGTTTGGAGCCACTCCTCAAACAAAACAAAACAAAACAACCCAAAAAGGAAAACAAAAAGCAAAAAAAACAAAACAAAACAAAACAAAAAAAACCCACAATTTTTTCAATAATGTGTGTTATCCTTTGAAATAAGAGGATGCAGAGTCACCATTGCATTTTGTCTTTACTGTCCTTTATTGAGGTTATGCATCCCTAGGCTTCTTAAAGTCTCACTTTCCTTGTTCTCTGCCACACACTTAGTGCTCTTCACCTTCTCATTTTTGCCTTTTTCTTTGGCACATGCCAAATGTTACCTCCTCTAGTTTCCTTCCCTGCAAGCTCTGGGTGATATCAAGGATTCCATCTTCTGGGCTGCCATGAAAGCTTGGTCATACTTTTGTTTTTGTCCTTGAGCTAAAGCCCAAACTCCTCAGTCTGTTTTAGGAGGCCCAGTACAGTGATCACCTCTTCAGCTTTATCTCCTGACACTTCCATTCTGTGATATACCCAGAATTAACACATTCTATTCATATCAATTTAGACTTTGGGTTTAATTTGAGCCAGGAGAAGAACATCCTATTCCTGAATGGGAGTACATGTGATCCTGCCCATGGGTATATGATACAAACATCCTTTCTTAACCCTGTCATATGTTTAACCTCTAGTCTCATGGCACCAGCTAGATATATGTGGCTATTTAAATTTAATTAAAATTAAAATTAAATGAAACTAAAAATTGAGTTCCTCAGTTGCACTAGCCACATTTCAAGGGCTCAATAGTTACATGTGGCTACTCTTACCAGGGGACATTGCAGATGGAGGCATTTAATTCATTGCAGAGAGTTCTACTGGATAACGTTGCTATAGACTTTTCAAATGTTTGTGAGAAAAAGCACCTTAGAGTCTTATTACTCAAAATATTGTCCCAAGACTAGCTACAACTGTATCACCTGGTTGCTCATTAAAAATGCAGGGCCTCAGATGTACTAAGTCACAGCAACTGAGTCAGAATCTGTGTTGGAACAAGATTCCAGGTGACCTGCATGAGTTTGCAAGGTTGGAAATCACTGCCTTAAAGATCACTGATGTCAGCCACCTTACTTTGAATGTCCTCAGAATTTTCACCTGCACATTAGAAGCCCAGAGAGCCTTAAATATTGAGGGTATCTGGGTCTCTTCCCTGGAGTTTATGATATACTTGTTCTGGAGCAGTCTTTGTACTAGGAATTTTAAAAGCTCACCAGGTGACTCCCATATGCAGCCAGGATTGAGAACCAAGGCAAGAAGACTCAGAGAAGGACATTGATGGGCAGTGGTTTCTAGTTATAGACTCACTCATTTTCCTGACTTCAAGTCCAGTGCTTATTCTGCTACACCATCTAGCCTTACCCTCATCAAAAAGAATTCTAGAGGAGCAATGTGTACTGATCAGGCTTTTTTCCCCCCTTGTTTTCCCCCCCTTCTTTCTCCTCTTAAAACAATCACCTTGGTATCCCCAAGTGGAGACAAAACAAGGACTGCATTATAATTGCTTGTTAATGTTAAATTGATGGCTGATGGATTTGTCATCTACAGAGGCCTTGCCTTTAACATCCACTGCCTGGTGTGGGGCTTGCCACCCTCCTGGTAGAGATCAATATTCTATTATGGAAACAGCTGCCTGGTAGACATATGCAAGCCTCACCTCTTGTCTTTAGGCACACTGGCTCTGTGAAGAATTCAGGTCAGAGTTGTGAGGGCTATGGGTAAGGGAGCCACTAATCAGCCCACTAGAGCCCCCCACTTCCTCTGGGTTAGGTGCATGCAGGGGCACAGTGGTGTAGCCATTGCCCTGCATATTATGAGGGTCTGCAGGCCAGACAGGCAGCCTGGCCATCATCCCATCATGTCCAATCAGCTAAGTGTTCTGCAACAATCAGCCTCAGACTTGCCTACCAGAGACTGCTGGGAAGAAAAAAGAAGAAAGAGAAAGAGACTTCTTGGACATTACTCATTCCCTCTGTCCACCCTCTTCTCTTCTAGTCTCTCTCTTTCTCTACAGGTGAAGTGGAGTGGGGGGGGCAGTTGAGCAAAATAGTGGCAGTGATTATGACCTATATTACTGAGCACTGACAATGTGCTAGGAAATCTAAGTCCTTTTGTTAATTTTCTTGTTGAATTCCCATAATAACACTGTACAATGGGGCTTGGTTTTACAGACAAGAGAGTTCAGGATCAGAAAGCTTATGTGACTTGGTCAAAGTCACACATCAAGAAGTGGTAGAGCTGGCAGGTAAACCTAGATCTGCCATTCAGCAGGGCTCATGCTCTTTGCAACAATGTAGTTTGGTTCCCCAAAACCTGTGTGTGAAGGTCCTCCTGTATGCATGTGGAAGAGGAAACTGCTGAGTGGGCAACATCATAATGACTACCCACATTGCACTGTAACAGTTCCTATTTGATTTTTAATATATGGGTATCATTTATAAACATACTTTGTGCCAACCTTAGGGTACCATCTGATTTTTTTTTTTTTTGCATGTGTATAGACCCGTGTAACCACAACTTAGGTCAAGAAATAGAGTGTGTCCATTTTCCCAGATATTTCTTCACAACTCCTTCCTAGTTTCCACACAAGAGAGAACTGATATTCTGATTTCGGTCAGTTAGATTAGTTTGCCTCATCTTGAACTTCATATAAATTGGAGCATACCATATGTGCTCTTTGTGTCTGGTTTCTTTCACTTGATTTATTTTTGAGACTCGTCCCATTGTAGTGTGGATCAGCAATTCCCTTTTGTTGCTGTAGAGTAGCCCATTGTATGGATACATCACAATCTGTTTTCCATTATCCTGTTGATGAACATTGGGGGGGGGGGGGGGGGGGGGGGGTCCCCCCTAGACTTGTAAATGCCCACAGGGCAAAACAAGATTTTCCCTGATAACTGTATTTACTTCAACCAAAACTCTACCACTCTTATCACCACCTTACTTCATGGGGTTGCTAGCATAGTATCTCACACAGGGAAGGGTTTTGAAAATGCTTGTTCATGGATGGGCTTGGTGAGTGAGAGTCTAGAGTCTTACTGAAGTATCTTTAACCTCACATAAAGCTGAGGAGCTTTCTATAAGCAGTTTTTCAGAGAGATTATGTTAGCCCTTGGGGCTGCTGTAACAGATTATGGATAGGGCGACCTATAAACAATAGAAATTTATCTCTCAGAGTTCTAGAGGCTGCGAAGTCCAAGATCAAGGTGGGGACAGATTCAGTGTCTGGTGAGGATCACTTCCTGGTTCGTAGAGGGTTGTCTTCTAACTGTGTCCTCACAAGGCATAAGGGGCAAGGTAGCTCCCTGGGGTCTCCTTTATAAAGGTACTAATTCCATTGATAAGGGCTCTGCTCTCATGACTCATCACCTCCCAAGGGCCCCATCTCCTAATACCATTACACTGGGGGTTAGGTTTCAACATATGAATTTTGTGGGGGGAGATGCAGGCATTCACTCTGTAGCAAAGATCATTCTATTTTCAAATCAGTTTCTCCCCAGGAAAATTAAGAGGCGGACCTAGACCACTGGCATTCTTGGCAGAATCCAGAGACAAGTTTTTCACGGAGCTATATAACTAGAATGAGCAGAGAGATTTCTTTGTTTCCTCAACTGGAAAATGAGGATAATATAGCCACCTCTGCCTCAAACTACAGATATTTACCCGAAGAGGAATGATGGCAAAATTCTTCATAAGTCACAGTGGACTTTGCCAGTCATTAGTATAATAAACCAAATATCCCAGTCCACTGTTGCCTCTAGTGTTTCTTCAAAGCCCTTTCTTTGACATGCTCAATAAATGCACCTGCCGTCTATCACTTTGGGAACTGCTACAGCAGAGGTAGCTCTGGGAGCATCCCAATGTCCTATCATGTTAAAGAACATGAGGCCACTTGGAAAACAGGTGAGCTTTGCATCTTCCATTCACCTTTCCAGATGCCACCTCCACCTCACCCCCACCCTGAGTTACTTCCAATGAGACTGACTTAAGTAGACTAAACTAATAGGTTCCCATGTCTCTGGTTTCTGGAAGGTGGCTGGAGAGTAGAATTGGCATGGTTATTCCTCTGGCTCCCTCCCTGCAGGTTCATCTTCACCAAAGCCCTCAGCTCCTGATTCCATCCAGCACTCTCTGGCTCTAGGTTCCAATGAATATTCTCTGCCCTTGATCCTTCTGACCTTGGGATATTAAGTCTATAACTAACTGGAGTACTGTGATATTCCTTAGGGTTTCTTGATTCCCTGTTCACATCTTTGCAAATAGTGTCTTTTATTTTATTTTTTTCACACATTTTTAAAAAATTTTATTTTGTTTTTTCAGTGTTCCAAGATTCATTGTTTATGCACCACACCCAGTGTTCCATGCAATATGTGCCCTCCTTAGTACCCATCACCAGGCTCATCTAATCCCCACCCCGTCCCCTCCCAAACCCTCAGTTTATTTCTCAGAGTCCGCAGTCTCTTGTGGTTTGTCTCCCCTTCCAATTTCCTCTAATTCACTTTTCCTTTCCTTCTCCTAATGTCCTCCTTATTATTCCTTATGCTCCACAAGTAAGTGAAACCATATGATAATTGATTCTCTCTGCTTGACTTTTAAAAATTTTCTTCAAAGAATCTTAATTTGAGTGTGTCCTCTGTTTCTAACCTGTACCACTTTACAAAGATTTGTTTCCCAAAAACACCTGACGATGACTTCCTTCCCCTTATTTTTCTTTATTACCTAAAAGATTTCTGTTGAATTCATGGAGAATTCTGGGGAATACATTCATTCTCTCTCTCTCTCTCTCTCTCTCTCTTTTTTCTATACACTAACTCTAAGCCTTCCAAACCCAGTTTTCACAGAATTCTTGAACTTTTCAAACATAGGACAACTCTGTCCATTATACTAAAAAGTAGAATAGTGGCTTATCAAGGACCTGCCACAAGCCTACATATTTGGAGATGGCCCACCTGGGTCAGGGATGGAAGCACCATAAAGTATCTATCCTTGATGGGTCAGAATTTTGAAACTTGGCCTCGGGATAAAACTTGGGTGAGCCAGGATAGACTAGGTGTCTCTGCAGTGGAGTTCTACCATTTCAACCATATAAGGTGGCCAAAGCTCTTACATTATGAATCACAGAAATGAGTCTGAAGGCCTGGTGTGGTCAATCCAATCCTTTTATTTAGGAACTGAATCACCTTCACTACTTAATTCAGTTTTGGGGAAGTGACTTAAGTGGCGAAACCAATTATCTTAAGAGGGAAATCTTACTAATAAAATATTATTTTGACAAAGCTCTTGTCACAGATGGCTAAGTTTATCCTGGGTTTTTAGGAAATGAGGGCTTTAAAGATATTTAATTGTGTTAATATAAGTTTTTTTTCTTTCTTTTTCTCTTCTATCTTCATTTGTAAAAATGGTTCACCCCCCCAACCATGTGGCTTTTACCTTCGAAGTGTACTTTATTCGGTGTCCTTTGTCTTCCTACTGTCAATGGACTAAATCAGGACTCTACCATCTCTCATTCACTTCAGTACAAAAGCCTTTTAATGACTCTGCCACTGGTGTCCTTTTCTGTAATGCCCATCATCCCACACATCCTTTCAATCATTGGTGTTCTACAGCTTGTAACAATTTCCTGTATTTCACACCATGACCTTTGAGTCTCTTTTCCCTGGAATGCCACTTGCCTAGAAACAATTCCAAAAGTCAGTAACCAAAAAGTGAGTGCATCTTTATTCTGTGACATCCTTAACTCAGGATAGTGAACAGAACATAAGTGGTATCATCATCAGTTAAGAAATGTTAAAACAGGGCACCTGGGTGGCTCAGTGGGTTAAGCCTCTGCCTTCGGCTCAGGTCATGGTCTCAGGGTCTTGGGATCAAGTCCCGCATCGGGCTCTCTGCTTGGCAGGGAGCCTGCTTCCTCCTCTCTCTCTGCCTGTCTCTCTGCCTACTTGTGATCTCTGTCTGTCAAATAAGTAAATAAAATCTTAAAAAAAAAAAAAGAAATGTTAAAACAGATACACCCACTAGCCACCATCCTGTTCATGGGGCTATACAGGGACAATATTGACCTGCTTGCCTAATGTTACTCATGAAATGTTCTCAGAGTTTTTCTGCAAGATGTAACTCAAGGTGCAACTGCAGATGTAACTCAAGGTGAGGTCTGCACAAGGGAAAACAGATCCAAGTAGAGATTTCGTAGCGTGAGGATATTTCCAAAAAATATCCTTATTCTGTGGATAACTTCAAAGTACTGTAAGTAAATGTAGATTTTCACAAAATAAAGACAAAAGAAAGAGGGAGGCCAAAAATAAAATCTTTGTCTCTTGCTTCCCTGAGACCTGGGAAATCATTTCTGCTCCGTCTGACTCATGCCTCTTTTCAGACCAGTTTTATAACGTGTGGATTCCTGGCCAAACTGAAGAACTGTTTAGCCATACATGTGCTGGGTTTCCAGGTGCAGGAGGGATGGAGTCTATCAGATGTTTACTTTTCAACTTTGTGCACAAGCACAGGTGTGTGTGGAATGCAGAAGGGGAATTCTTGGTGGAGAGGTCTATGCTAGCCTGAACAATCTGGTTCAGAGCTAGCATTTTAAGTCATCTGAAGTTCAGAAAATTCAGACAAGGCTGGTTTAAGGAGGTGGGGACATCAAAGATAATGTACTTTTCTCTTAGGCAAAGAAAGGAAAACATTTTCTTTACAATTTCCTGCTCTTACAGGGCTCCTTCCTTTACTGTATATAGAATGCCTGATGTGTGCCAGCCTGAGTGCTAGGGAACAGAGATCAATATGACCATCCCTGTCCCTGAAGAACTTTCCAGTTGTACGTGAGAAAGACACCAATTATTGCAATACTGTGCACCACAATTGATGGGCACATATAATTCTCTGCAAGCAGGAAGGAGGGGAAAGGTGTAGTATTTCTGGGGTGTCTACTGGGTAACAAATACTGTGTTTTTTGCATTTTATTTGTCTTGTGTAATCTTCACAACCTTGCTGGAGGAACAATATAATTTTCCCCTGATTCTCAGAGAAGGAAAGCAGAGATGTACAGCTAGGATTAAGAGTCCTTATTAAAGTTGCATTTGTCTGGTTCAAAAGCTTTGGCTTCCCCCACCTCCTCCTCACCCAAGATTTGCCAAAGGGTCTGGGACTGTACCCATTCCCTTGGACACTGTATGCTGATGGCTGAGGTGGGAGGGATGATAGGCATTATAGGCCAAACAGGTTCAGGCTGTGAGAAGTCAAAGGGGCCAAGGAGCATGGAATCTTTGGGAAATGACCAGTCCTTCTCTGTGGTCAGAGAGTAAAGTCCATTGGAGGAAGACAGGCGATAAGGGAGAGTGGGAAAGAAGAGGTGTGAGAGAGACTAACAATGCAGATGGTGTCTATTTGCAAAGGGCTTTATCTCTGTAATGGCATCCTTCTCGTGCTAGGTAGACTATAGTCTTATGATTTTTGTTTATTTGCTTTATGTTAACAGCTAACATTCTATGCATTCCCCTTAACTTTAAGTAATGAAAGGGCATCATGAATGCCCATAGGCCAATGAGATAAGAGCTGCAGTGGCAAAGATGTGAAAGAACCCTGGATTTATATTCATATGCCCTTGTTTCTCTTTTTCTTTTAAGATTTTTTTTTTTTTTTTTTTTTTTACATACAGAGATCACAAGCAAGCAAAGAGGCAGTCAGAGAGAGAAGGAATGGAAGGAGGCTCCCCACTGAGCAGAGAGCCCAATGCGGGGCTCGATCCCAGGACCCTGGGATCATGACCCAAGCCGAAGGCAGAGGCTTTAACCCACTGAGCTACCCAGGCGCCCCAAGGTGCCCTGGTTTCTTGACCCACCATGTAGACCTATGTGAACTTAGGACTACTATTTAACCCCTTTGAGTTTCAGTTTCCTTGTTTGTGAACCGGGAACCCTCTTCAGTCCTACTAATAATAGAGCTAGGATTTCAAATAACATCATAGATCTGAATATGCCTTGACAACGAGACATTTTTGGGCAAACATTTGCTTCCCAGATTTTGGCACAATGGTGGTTTATGGAGTCAAAGTCAATGCTGTTCTCCTGAATTTCTACTAGAAATAGAATAAAAATAGTTTTTGAATTTCTTCTTTTTTCTTCCTTCCTTCCTTCCTTCCTTCCTTTTTCTCCGTCTCTCTCTCTCTCTCTCTCTTTTGCAGCTGTTCTGTAGAAGGTTTTTTTTTTTTTTTTTTTTTTTTTCACTCCATCAATTAGTTGTAGACAGCCTTTGAAAGAAGGCCAGACTAGGAGCCACTCTGGTCCTTCTGTGGCTGAGTCACTTGAGATAGAGAGAAAGTGTGAACTTACAGGAGCGGGAGGTGTGAGAAAGCTCATCCAATAGCTTGGGTCACGAGTGAGGAGACTGAGACTCAGATGAAGAAATGTATTACAGGTTATCCCACAAGACAATCCCAGATGCGGATGCCAGTCCAGCTCTGTGGCTTTGAATACCTGTTCTTTCACCACTTTATGTCCCCTGCAGTAAAAGTACTTCTGAGTAAGTGGGTAGGGCTGTCAGTTAGGTTCAAGCCAGAGTTGAGGTGGAACTATGCACACAGGACATGAATGCCCTGTCGGAAACTTTGCTGTGGCTTTGACCAGCCAGCCCTCAGAATAAAACCCACCCAGAGCCAGTTAAAATCAGCCTTGGTCATAATGAGCCGACAGCTTCCAGAGAGAGAACACCTCTTTTGTTGGCTCCAGTTGACAGCAGGAGAGTAAGTCAGGAATGAGGAACCAGGAAGCCACTGGGAAAAGATTTTGCCTACCTGGACCGTTTCCTGGAATACTATAGTTGAATAAAGCAAACCCAGATAACTTTTTCAAGTGTGTGTGTGTGTGTGTGTGTGTGAAGTGTTAAAGGAAACTTATTCAGAGACATGAGATTCAAGACTTGTGCATGAAATGCCCTCAGTTTGGCGAAACCTTCCTTGTGGACATTGGCTGCTTTCTCTGTCGGAGGCGTTGGCAGGTAGCACACCTGCCCGGCAGGAATGCTCTGTCAAGACGCATGAGTGTCATCCGGACTGATGTTGCCCACAGCCCCCTTCCCAGATTAGAAAGAAGGAAGCTGAACACCCCCAGGATATCTTGGGGATGACATTTAAAAAGCCACAGCTGTCCCAGCTGAGCCTGGGGCCTGGCAAGGCCTTGGAGCCCACATTATTTATGTCAGCAATCTCTGTCAGAGCCACATCTGGGGACAAAGGTTCAAACCCCAACACATTTAATTGAAACTCATCATGTAGACGAAATTGAGACACTGACAAGGCAATTTGTAATGGTTAGAAAATGCCTTTCTAAGTACCATTGAATGCACTGGGCTTCTTGGCATTCCCAGAGAACGCTCTCACCAGATACGGTCCAGAGAGATGACACCTTTTAGGGGTTCAGGGACTACAGAAAGGCCAGTGATGGATGTTTTCCTTGGGGGCAATTATGGCTCTTTCCTCTAATAGCTCCCCTATTCATATCATACTAAGGGCTCAATAAGACCTGAAACGGAGCTGGTAGCTTTAAAACCTGACGCAAACTCCAGAGCTCTGTACAAAACACAATATCCCTGGGAAAATAGATAGCATAAAACCATAAACAAAACACACCTCACCAATGCATTGATAAAAGCCAAACTGGTATTACAGCCTGCTGGGAACGAAGGCTCATTCCTGGTAGTGACACTTGTACATTCTGGGGGTAGGTCGGAAAGCAGGAAAGAGAGAATGCCTTCTTGTTGAGACTTGCTGCTAGAACCTATGTAGGGCATGCCAAACCCTTCCCTCATTAACTGTTTGACTCTTCCTACAGGCTCAAACATATTACCTGGGCAGTTGCGAAATGAGAACAGTTGTGGGACAAAGAACACATTGTTAAACTGCAGAGTTGCACAGTTATTGCCTGGAGCACCAGGTTAAAGGAAACTGAGCGGGAGGATTGGCTGGGACAGTGAGTGTACGCAGCTCAGTCTAAGGCCCTGATCCTGAGAAACTTGCTGGGTTCCTGCCCTTTGATTCAGCGAAAGCAGCTTTCCAGCTGGGGCAGACTCCCTCCCCCACAGAAAATAAAATAAAGTCAATAGCACATAAAAATTCTTTGTACTTTTTTCAGTGCCTTTCATCTGCTCAGCTCAAAGAACGATGAGGGTATTAACTCTGGCTACACCCCTTAGTAGTAGGTGGAGAGTTTGCTCTTCCCTCTGTTTTATGGATGGGGACCTGAGATAGGGAGAGGTTAAGCAATGTGACCGGGGTCACACAATTGGTCAGGGGTGGCGCTGGGAAGAGAAATTAGGTGTTCCGATTCCTAGTCCAGTGCCCCCTGCAGGCTATATTGAGAGATGCAGCTGGTTAAAACTTGGAAGGACGAATGCGGAAGTGGAATCACGTGTTAAGATCAAGAAAGGAAATCTGCGATCATCTTGCCAATGTCTTCATTTCCCAAACGAGGAGATGAGGCTTGGGAAATTGATGCTTTTCCAAGGTCAAATATGTAGTTCATTAGAGAACCTTGTCCTTAACTCCCAGTTCAAGATGGCTTCCACTTCATTGTGTTATAGTATCTCTTGTCCACACCAGCTTTTCAAACTTTAGAGTACCTAACAATTTCATTGGTATTCAAGAAATGTTTGATGATGATTTGATAGTCTCATACCAGCTTTCCTTCTCTATGTCTTTGTATTCATTTCTCAGCATTCAGTTTAAGACCCAGTGCACCTAGGAAACCTTACTTGATCACCTCTAAACAGTTCTAGCCTCTATCATTTGAATCCCACATTTGCCCTGGGGTCAGGTATCATTTCCTACTCTAAGGTGACCTTGTCCCTCCCCTTGATTCACCAACTTCCACAGGCTGGGTTTCCAAAACATTTTGTATCTCACTCTGCCATATAGTGTGAAAGACTTGGTCATAAGCCATGATGTACTTGTGTCTCTGCCCTATAAGACCTTTTATATGCATTGATTCACATGACCTTATAGCAATTTTAAGTTGCAAACTTAAACATTTGGTAACAAATGAAGAAAAGCAAAGGTGAAATAATTTTGCCAATGTCTCACTGCTAGTGAGTCACTTGCAAGCCAAGTTTTTTATACCACAATTCTGAGATCTTTCAGTGACCTGTGTTGTGCACCAACCATGTGTTTTGCATCTCTCCCTCCTCCATAGGGACTTGTATGATAATGATTGCTGATGAAATTTTGATTGCTTTGAAAAGAAATGGATCATAACACATCATCTGATACTATTGATGATGAGCCATGATTTTTGTTGAGTCTGCCTCTTATGTTCATATATGTGGGTGAATGTGTGTGTTCTTTACATCTGCAATGGCTCTCATCTAGTCAAGTACATCTTTTAATTCCAGCTTTCATGGAAAACCATGGAAATTATGTAGGTCAATGATTATAGTGGGAGGACGTGGAGGTGGGAGTATCTTAGTTGCTTGGGGAGATTTTTCCAACTATCCCACCTCTCATAAAATTGTAATATGGGCTCCAAAGTTTTCCTTAGTGGAGAATCACTGGGAAGAGTTGTATTAGTTCAAGTAACACTAATAGCCATAACAAATAGACTCCATGAATATGATGGCTTACACTTATTAGAAGTTTATTTAGTGTTTGATACAATAGTTCTGGAAATATATGAATGTGTTGTCAGGCTGGCTCTGCTTCATGTAGTTATTGGGAGACAGTCTCACAGAGCTCTGTTATCCTCACCACTTGCTTCCAAGGTTGCTATGATGAGCTCCATCCAAGCTAGCCATAAGGGGAAGAACTTAGAGATTTTTGTAGGTTAGACCTAGAAGGCATGTTTCACTGGCCCAAAAGTCACATGACCACACCTTAATTGCAAGGGAGCCTGAGAAGTGCAATTCAACAATGTGTCCAGGAACAAAAGAATACATTTATTCTGAGCTCGGATTACTGATACCATCTCATTATAATACCTTTGTTGCAGGCACCTTTTTCACTCATTCATTCATTCATTCACTCCCTCATAAACTTAACAACTAACTATTCATTGAAGGTTAATTATATGTTAGGCACGATAGTCAGTGACTGGACAGAGGCAAAAGCAGACAACAGGGGGGTATTTACAGAATAATAAAAACAGACATAATTCAAATAGTCATACAAATCAATGTACACTTACACTTTTAATAAGTGCTGATTTTGAAAGAAAGCAATACAGTGTTAATGAGGACTTAAAACATAGACTTATGACTTAGATTGGTTGTTCAAGGATGACATCCCTGAAGACGTGTTTTCACAATTGAGAATAGGAATTAACCAATGAGCTGATGGATAAGAGCCAGGAAAGTTTTCCTAGCCAGTCCCAAATAAAACTGTATCTAATACATAAGACAGTTTACATCCTGGGGTATGGGGAGAGTGATGTTGCAAACACATGGTATAATTTAGTCAAGCAACTAGTAAGCCTTGAAGTAAGCCAACTGCCTGTCTTTCAACTAGTGGCTTTGGCAGTGACCAGAAGTGAGGTTCTCCATGTACGAACAATCAACTTGAGCCAGAAGTGAATGAATCATCTACCTAACACTCTACCTGAGTATGTTGTCAAGGGACCCCTTTGGGTACCAAGTAGCTCCTTGTCCCTCTTCAGGGACGATGCTCAGCTTCATTCCTAGAGATGGTCAGGAGTCTTTAGTGTGCTGATAGTTAAATACATCGCTGCCTGGCCTCAGGCTGTTCTGTTACCTGAATCAATATTGAAAGTCTTCAGTTTGCTCTTCTTATGCATATGTTTTTGCCATGATTATGGCAGTTGGGTTGTGTCAATATTGCTGAACTATACTATGTTGTGTTATTGCATGTCAGGACAATATCCTACAATAACAGGGTACAGAAAGTCTGGCACAATATGAGGGAAAATAAGCCTGAGAAAAAGAGAGAGAACAAAGTCATTTATTTGTAAGATAACAAGCAGGTTGAACATTTTTCTTCTCGGAAGCTGCTGGTTTCCCAGGGCAAACACCCCACAGGTAGCAAAGTCTCAGGTACTGCATAAAATGAGGTGTGATTCCAACACAACTATAACTTGGTACATATATTTTAAAGGTATGTCTTGCCAAGAAAGATATTAATGAGGGATTACACCATTTCTCCTCCTATTTCTTATATGGAAATGCTGGGTCCAAATGAAATTCTTTGGGGGTTTGAAATTTAGACTGGGGAAGAATTACCCACATAAGCTATTTTTAAAAAAATTTTATCTATTTTTAAATTTATTTTCAGTGTTCCAGAATTCATTCTTTATGCACCACACCCAGTGCTCCATGCAATACATGCCCTCCATAATACCCACCACCAAGCTCACCAAGCCTCCTACCCCTCTCCTCTCCAAAACCCTCAGTTAGTTCCCCAGAGTCCACAGTCTCTCATGGAGATGAACAGAAGCTATTTTCTGACATGAGTTCTGTGGTGGGATGACAGAGTTTATTTAACAAGTGCTATTGGTCTGGCTGCCTTTTTTGCAATTATGTTTAGTTTTAACCAATGAAATATTAATGACTCATTTCACTCCTCTGGGCCTCAATCTGTTCATCAAGGATTTATAATTGAGATTTTATAGGTGAGACTTTAAAAGTCTGTAAAGCACAAGCGATGAATAGGCCCTTTCCCCTGCTGAGTGTGGGGTAGATGTATTGGATAGTACTGGTCAGTTAGGCTGAGGCCCAGTTGTGCCTTTGGGTTCTGCAATCTTGGATTTTAGCTACTTCCTTGGTAGTGTCACTAAGCGTTCCTCCCTTAGAATCTCCTTCAGGTGAGCCCTGAAATCCGAGTCCCTCAATTTCACTCACTTATAATTTGTTTGCACTCCACTCACTCTAAACAAAGCAATGATATTTGTTAAATGATAGATTTGACAGGCTAGAAATTTAGTACTAACACATGCTAAAATTGTAGTTATTCGAGTATAAAATAGTCTTCTACATGCTGTGGAAAATTGCCTCCCCTGGCATGTTGGCTATCCTTAGGGAAATGCTCTTTGTATGGAAAATGACCTTATGGCTGAGTAGAAGACAATAATAACCACCTAGCTAGCCTTTCCTGTGAGCCAGTAACTTTTCCAAAAACTCTTCATACACTACCTTCCTTAATCCTTTGCCTGCCTGGTGAGGTAGGATTATTAGAATCCCTGTTTTATGAAAGAAGGATGGGAACAGTGCTAGGTTATCCAAGTACAGCAGTGAAGCTTGTGAGTAAAGACAGCAACCGTGGCTCAGAGTCTATGTTCATAAGGATGAAATCATATTGGATGAGAAAAGAAATGGGGCTGAAGGAGATTAAAAAGATGATGTATGCTAACAAATAAACATGGAATGGGGCTACCCTAGATCCCAGGGCAGAGTGTGCTGGTTGGTGTAAAGTTTTGTCATGGGAGGGGCGCCTGGGTGGCTCAGTGGGTTAAAGCCTCTGCCTTCGGCTCAGGTCATGATCCCAGGGTCCTGGGATCGAGCCCCACATCGGGCTCTCTGCATGGCAGGGAGCCTGCTTCCCTTCCTCTCTCTCTGCCTGCCTCTCTGCCTACTTGTGATCTCTGTCAAATAAATAATAAATAAAAAATCTTTAAAGTTTTGTCATGGGAAAGACCAACCAAATGTTGTTGTGTTGGTAGCCACTCACCTTGCCCACTCCTCAGAACAACTGGGAATGGCAAAGTGGCTTTTTTCGGGGGAGATAATGGAATTAGTGTCAGTCAACAAACATTCATAGATACTTCCCATGTATCCAGAATGATGCCTGGTTTTAAATGAATGAGTGAGAGGTGCCTGAGTGGCTCAGTGGGTTAAAGCCTCTGCCTTTGACTCAGGTCATGATCCCAGGCTCCTGGGATCAAGTCCCACATCGCGCTTTCTGCTCAGTGGGGAGCCTGCTTTCCCCTCTGTCTCTACCTGCCTACTTGTGATCTCTGTGTGTCAAATAAATAATAAATAAAATCTTTAAAAAAATAAATGAATGAGTGAAGAGATTAATGAATGGCATCAATGGTAGAGGAGATCTGTGAAGGTTTGGGTATATATGACCAATGATAATGGTTTTTATCCAGTGGGTAATGGGGAATGCACTGTACATTTTAGACAAGGATAAGGTATAATCAGATATATGAATTAGAAACCACTAGAAACATTCTTGTAGCTGTATGGAGAGTAGAGTAGAGGTGGTCAGTGGTCTAGGCAAATAAAGCAGTGGCTATTATGAGGAGGGGAAAGATTTGAGAGGTACTTATAGGGAAGAAGTCAAAGGAGATAAGTGAATACAGAGAATAAAGGGGAGGTGGAAGTCATAAGTAGTGTTTGATCTCATTAAACAGTGGTTTGTAAAATATGACCCAGAGCATTTGACCTTTGACCTGGTGTCTTACATATGGACCCATGGGAAACAAAGATTTAGACCAGCTCATCCCTGTCATGTGTCACTCCTTACCTAGCAAACAGGACAACTTATCAGGAATTTTAGAAAAGGGGAAAACTCAGTATTTTGAAAAGACCAAGAGACAGAGTGTGTACGTGTGTGTGTGTGTTTAAGGTTAGAACACTTAAGAAATATATTTTGGCGTAAGTGGAAGTACAAGGAGTCTAGGGAAATAAAGCTCTTTTTACCGGAACATGCTCAGGGCTGGAATTCATTCACAGGAAAGCACAGTTCCTATGAAGAGAAACAGGGGCCTCTTTCTCACAGTCTTACGTCCTCCAACTTGCTTGGGTTTGGCAGTGGTTGGGGAAGGGCTGACATGGAGGTAAGGGCAATGTGTGGGATAAGAGACATCACCATCTATCAACCATGGTCCATTGATCTTATGTTTTCACTATCCCCATGATTTCTTCTTTTCAAATTGGCAGCTATAAGAGCAGAAGGAAATTGGAGCCTGCGTGATTTTTGCCTCAGTGGTTTAAGCTTTGACTTTATTTATGCCTTTAATTTTCTATTTAGCAAATAATTGTTGCCTTACACTCTGTTTCATGAAATGTCCTGGAATTGAAATTAGATTCTGCCCTTGGATATGCATCTCTGATTCCTGTTGACAGTCCTCATGATATCATACTTTGAGCTGAGCCCCTTCCAGAACAGGTCAGGTTTCTAGGCATGGAGTTTCTCCTCCTCTCCCCTCTGCTGCTGCAATGCTTTCTCAGAACTGTCTATTATGGGGGCGCCTGGGTGGCTCAGTGGGTTAAAGCCTCTGCTTTCGGCTCGGGTCATGGTCCCGGGGTCCTGGGATCGAGTCCCGTGTCGGGCTCTCTGCTCAGCTGGGAGACTGCTTCCCTTCCTCTCTCTCTGCCTGCCTCTTTGCCTACTTGTGATCTCTCTCTGTCAAATAAATAAATAAAATCTTAAAAAAAAAAAAAAAAGAACTGTCTATTATGGCCCACCAGCCCTCCCCATCATTGCTCCTTTAACACCTGGCCTCAATCCTCAAGCAGTCAAGGAGAAGGAAGGCCATACTGTAGCAGAAAAAATCTGGGCTTTGGGTAACATCCTTGTTCTGTCATTCGGGAGCAAGATGTTGTTGAGAAATTATTTAACCACGATGGCCCTAGTAAAATGGGAATAAAAATCAACTTCCTCAAAAGCTTGTCCTGATGATTCAAAATGTGGTACCTAAATAATGGACACACGGGAAGCATTTAACACAAGGCCATGGCTATTGCCAGTTTTAGAATTAAAAGGACTTGGGAGGTTGGGGCCACAGTTCTATCTTCACCCCCACCACTTCTTTCTTCTCCCACCACATCTTGTCCCACATGGTTCCTCCCTATCTCTTCACAGTGGGTCTCATCACTAAACTCTTGGGTTAAAAATGTGGCTGTGAGTTGTAGACTTTATTTTTGCCATGCCTTAGAGTTTCCTAGATTATTCTGTTTCCTCTCTCCTTTCCTCCCTCTCTCACATTCTATTTCCCTTCCTCCCTTTTCCATCTTTTTTCCTTCCTAGTAAAGTGAACTTTTGAATATAGTGAGCCACACTGGATTCCAGTTCTGCCACTTATGAGACATTACGTGAGTTTTTATGTCTCTAAACATTAGTTTCATCCTCTAAAATGAGAAAAGTAATTATATTTACATCCTAGAAATCTCAGGAAGATTAAATGTGCTAATATATTTTAGGACATCCATCAGCATTTCTGACCTTGAATAAAAGCTCAATAAATATCTCCTTTAGTTATTACTTAAAAGATAACTTGTTTGTTTAGTAAATGCATGCATGTATGCTCATATGCCTGCACATTTGTATAAAAATGTAATTAGAAGGGCATAGAGGAATTGTATATGCTAAGACCATTGAGACCCTCAAAGTAGAAATGCCATGGAATAGAACCTTCATATTTGCTAATTCTGTACCTTCCCACGGAATCCCATATTTATTAATGCTTCTTCTTTTCAAAACACTATTGTTGTATGGCTGCAATTGGCCTTGAAGCCTTACTTGGATCTCCCTCCCATACCTCACTCCCAGCACAGTGCTCCACATAGTGTCTGTGTAAAGAAACCTAAAACAGATTTCCACAACTGCATGGACTGAGACAAAAATAAGTAGGTGTCAAATTTTACAATACTTTGTTTGGCAACCTCAGTTAAAATGCCAAGATCAGACCACCGTCTTCAAATCCTCTTTCATGTACTAGTAGAACTCAATCAAAGCTACTACAGCCAGTGCAAGGACGATGGTGGTCCAGTTGTGAGAATAATAAAAGATATTTTAGCTGTGTAAATAGTAAGATCAAACCAAAATCAACAATGGACTATGACCAGGCTTGGTGTGAATTAATTTATAATAAGAAATAAGATACATTCCATATGTAGGAAATGATCTTGTCTGTTTTGTTCACTGCTGTATCCTTTCTGGACAGCAGTCTTTGACACTCAACTGGCCATTGATAAATACTTATGAATCAATAAATGATTCAATGATGACTATAGGAGAAGGAGCTGGCTTTATAAGTACTGCTAAAGTTTATTGAGTATTCAATTGTGTGCCACCAACTTTAACATGCATGATATTATTTAATCCAAACAACAAGGCATTATGGTTGGCTCTATTATTATTTCAATTTTTGAGATGAGGAAACTAAAGCTTAGGGAAGTTAAATCCCTAGGCCAACACCATACAACTCGTTGGTCTAATGCTTCTCACCATCCTAATACACAGTCTTAAGTGCCTTTGTTTTGCTCTCACCAAATGGTAACAGAAAAAAAAAATCTAAGTTTAACATTTTTTATTCTTTTTTAAAAATGTTTATTTATTTATTTGACAGAGAGAGAGAGATCACAAGCAGGCGAGAGACAGGCAGAGAGAGAGGGGAAGCAGGCTCCCTGCTGAGCAGAGAGCCTGATATGGGACTCCATCCCAAGACCCTGAGAGCATGACCTGAGCCGAAGGCAGAGGCTTAACCCACTGAGCCACCCAGATGCCCCTAACATTTTTTTTAAAGATTTTATTTATTTATTTGTCAGAGAGAGAAAGAGAGAGAGAGAGAGAGAGAACAAGCAGGCAGAGTGGCAGGCAGAGGCAGAGAGAGAAGCAGGCTTCCTACTGAGCAAGGAGCCCGATGCAGGACTCAATCCCAGGACCCTGGGATCATGTCCTGAGCTAAAGGAAACTACCCAACTGACTGAGCCACCCAGGTGTCCCTCAGTTCAACATTTTAATTTAGTATAAAACTCATTAAGTATCCCCAGAAGTTCCACTATCAGGAAGACCATGGTTTTGTATTCCATAGGGCTCTGCCTCAATTTCTCCATTTGTAGGGTGGAGCTGACAAAGATTGCCTCTTCTTTGGGAGATTATGAGATTTAATTAGAGCAATGGTTATTAAAATGCTTTGAAGTTAGAAAGTGCTTATTAATATCAGGGCTCATGATTATGTTTCCAAATAGGATATCCTTGTCTTTAAAGCCAATTGCCTGGGATGAGCCCCAAGGCCCCCCAGAGGGAATGGTAGGGAGCATTCATGTTGGATGCCTAATTCAGCCCATATGGTTTTGCAGTGATTCCATAAGTGAGGAGGAGAGTGAATAATCCCCATCTCTTTAACTTTCAAGTGTGGGAACATTAGAGTTTGCTTCTTAATGATTATAACATTCAGGAATGTTGGCACCTTTTCTTCCTGACTTCACGTTATGAAACCCAGAGAGTGTTGAGTAACAGGATGTACGTTCATGCCATTTTCGGTTTCTTTGGGGGTTCATTTGGGAAACCTTCCTTCAAGCAAGAGCTACAGTGGTTAGACATGGAGCAGCCCTTTAACCTCAGGGCTGTTGCCTCCAATGTGGTGTAAAGGTCCCAGTGTGTGGAGTAAGAGTTGGATCCTGTTCCTCATCAGTTAGGAGCCATTGTTTGCAAATGTGTTCCCCGATGGAAAAGGATTAGGTCCTGGACAGTAGAGAACATTATGTTCATATTGCAAAATCTTGGTATGATCTAGTCTTGGGCTGATGGGGATTTGATAAAACATTCTTCTTGGCTGAAAATGTCATCATAGGGCTCAGTACATTGCTGAATCCCACCCCACCAGCCCCCCTCTCCTTCACAGTGCAAGGCCAGATTTAGAAAATTCCCTTTGGCTCTATTGGAGTTGCCTCAAGGCTATGGGAAGACCACAGGACTCCAGTCAGAAAACTGACTTTGCTTCCCTAATGTGGGAGCAGGTTGTTTTAACTCTGTAACTTAAATGTTCTCCTTGTGAGCTGGGAACCATAATACTTGATTCTGTTTATCACCCAGGATTTGGGGATTATAAGATGAACCTCTCTCTACCTCTACCTCTACTAACCTACCTATTGACAGTGGAGTGATAGATTGACAGAGATAAAGGAACATATGGATGTGGGAGGCAGTCTAGCAATTTTGACCATGATGTGGATTCAAATTCTGTGTGGCTCTGAGGAAGGTATTTAACTTTTTAAGTCTCAGTTTCTTCCTTTGGTAGAGAGGGATGAAAATGGCAATATTCACCTTAGAAGGTTATGAAAATTAAATGAGATGATGTATGTGGAAGCACTTAGCACAAAACCCAGCACATTGTAAGCTCTTAACAAATACTAGCTATGGTCATCATCCTCATTGTTGGGAGAATAATTAGAAAATTATAGGAAGTTATATACATACAGAGAGTATTACTATCTTTTAAATTTGCTGTTTATTTTGGCAAAAGCAATTCTGAGGCTTACAAATTGTTCTTCAGGAAAATGAATTATTCACCAGGTTATTGGCCTCAGCACATTTCATCCTCAGCAGGAACAAGAGAAGTGCAAAATTTGCTGGCTGCAGCTGTGGCCCACTTACAGGATGCACTTGAGGAAATTCAGCACAGTGAGAACCTGGCTGTAACTGTTTCTTGTGAGGTCAATGTCTTTTGCAGAATAGGATCAATGTTGAAAAGATGCCTGAAAAGTGAATCTTTGCATATTGAAAGCTATCTTCTTATTAACTTTCCTTTCAAATGTACACACATCTTCAGCTAGAAATTAGGACATAAAATCACACCAGGAAACTTAGCTGATATTTCCTGTCCCTTCTTTAATAGGAAAATAAGTGTGTGTTAATAAGATAAACTATAATTATAAAAGAGTTAGGTTTTACTTTCAATGTCATATCTTGAAACCCAAGAGTTAATTCATGCTGACAGAATATCAGAGTCACCTGTGGATTTTTTTTTAATATAGTTGTCCAGCCTTACTCTTTATGCTTCTGATTCATAAGTCTGGATAAAGCTCAGGATTTTTATTTTCTTTTTGGTTTGTTTTAGTTGCACATTTGATTCTTATATATAGCTAGCAAGAAACAATGGAAAAAAGACGGTGGCTTCCTAACTGAATAGAACCTAATTGTTGAATTAGTAATTCAACTCTTAATTCTGTGCTTTGATTTATAACTGCATTTCATTGTTCAGATCCTGTTATCTAGCTTTTATTTTAAAAATGACTCTTTTCTTCCTGTACAAGCTTATCTGAGCTAATGAAGAAGTGTGGTGGTGGGGAAAGGGAACAGGTGACAGGAACATAGATATGGAAAAAACAGAGAACCTTGGCTAGAATTCACAAAATTTAAAGAAAGTGAAACAAAATTGTATTTTTGGAACAATTTATAAAATTTTTTTGGAACAAAGAAAAAGCAATGAATTCTGAAGAGTTTTCAGGTAATGAATAAGCAACCAATGAGTTATGAAGTCATGACTTATAAAAGTTTTTTTTTTTCTTTACTCACTTATGACTGGAATATAATATCCACCTAAAATAACACACATAGGTGCAAATACTGGAAGTAGTTTTCATAAAGAGCAGAGAAGGATCAGGATTTAGTAACTGTGATTTCCCTGCAGAATCCTGCTGCCTCTTTATGGGTATAGTAGATAATCTCTAAGATGGCTGCCCTCAGTTGTGCTCCTCACTTCAGAGGTTGAAGCTTAAATCTAGGCTGACATTAGTGATTGTTTAACTATTAGAATGTGGCAGAAATTATATTCCGGGACTTGCAAGTATAGGTCAGAAAAAGTCTTAGAGCTTCTGCCTGAATCTCTCGGAACACTTACTCCTGGGATGTCTCCAAACCCAGCTTCCATGCTAGGAGAAACCCAAGTGACATAGGGAGGACAAATGTAAGTGCTCTGGTTGATGTTCCCTGCTGAGCTCTCAGCCAACAGCCCACATTAACCACTAGCCACATAAATGGATCATCTTGGATGTTTCTGTCCAGTATAGTGCTCAGATGATGCAGCTACCCTAGCATCCTAGCCAATACCAGGTGGACCAGAAGAGCCACCCAATCTACTTTTTCAAACTGTGAGAGATAATTAACTATTGTTTTAAGCCACTAAGTATTGGGCTAGATTGTTATACAGCAAAAGATAACTAAAAAAAAGAACTTAGTTACTAGTCTGTATTTGCCAGTAATAGGGAGATAATGAATTTGTTGATTTTATACATTCATCTGTTCCTCCATCCATCCATCCCTTCATCCAACCATTCTTCCTCCTATCACTCAATCTATCCAACCATTCATCTGACACTCACTGAATATCTACTATGAAAAGGACAGTGGAAGACACATATTTATTTTTCTCATTCCGTAAGTATTTGTTTAGAATTTATTACTGCCAAATATTGATTGAGGAGTTGATAAAAGCAAATAAATGAATTGTAATCAAAGAAATATGACAGAAATGGTATTGGCTTACACTCCAGTGGGAGAAGATGGAAAATAAAGAGATACCTAAATAAACAAATGGTGTAATTTAGAAGAGTACTATAAAGGAAACAAAATACTACTATGAGATAGAGATTTTCTGAGGTATTAGGTAAGTGTGACTGTTGCAGGCTGCTGGTTAAAGATGTTCCCTAAGAAAGTGACATTTGAATGGAGACTTAAATGACAAGGAGACAGATGTGTGAAGAACTGGGGTTAGGTGAGAACTTTTCTTAAAAAAGAAAACATGGTAAAGGCCCTGAAAAGTGAATTGGATTGTTATAGAGGAGGGACAGCAAAAAGACCAGTGTGATTGGAACACTGGAATAGGATGAGAAGAAAAGATGGAGAAGAAGGAAGTGGGATCACATGGGCCATGCTGGGGATTTTGAATTGAATTTATGATATACTGAGGAGCTCTTGCAGGATTTTAAAAAGGGAAGAAGTATAATCTAAATGTATTTTCCATAGATCACTCTTGCTGCTATGTGGACAAAGAGCTGTTGAGGGGGAACAGTGAAGAGTAGAAGTAGGGAGACCATTAGGAGGCTCTTGCAGTGGTCCAAGTGGGATGCGATGGTAACTACTAGCTTGGTAGTAATGAGGATAGTGAGAGAAGATCCTATTCAGAATGTATCTTGGAGGTAGAACCAACAGAACTTGCTGATGGGTTAGATGTGAAGTGTTAGGAAAAGAGAAGAACAAAGGATAATTCCTATAATAGAGAATGAGCAACTGGGTGAATTGTGACATCATTAAATAAGATGGGTAGACTGGAGAGGAGTGTGAAGTGGGGGTGGGCAAGTTCTGTTTTGGCCCTAGTTAGTCCAGAATCATTAGGCATGCTAATGAAGACATGGAACAGGCCATTGAAAACACAAGGAGGGAGATCAAGGGACTTCTGAACTAGAGTAGTCAGCATATGGATTTTATTTAAAGCCATAGTTGTGGTTCCCCAGAGAGTGTAGAATGACAACAGAGTCAAGCATATTGATTTATTTAAAAGTTGTGAGCAAGAGGAAGACTCAGCAAAGAAGATTCAGAAGGAGCAGTAGCCAGGTAGGTAAGAACAAACCCAGTAGAATGTGTTGTCACAAAGTCAAGTGAAAAAAGCATTTAAGAAAGGAGGTGTACACAAGTAAATGTCAAATGATCCTCAGAAGTTAGTAACATGAAGACAGAATTAACTATTGGATTGGGCAAATGGAGGATGTTGTGAACTTGACAAGAGTAGTTTCAATGGGGTGGTAGAGACAAAATCCTGATAAAAGTAAGTTAAAGAGGGGCGTCTGGGTGGCTCAGTGAGTTAAAGCCTCTGCCTTCGGCTTGGGTCATGATCCTGGGGTCCTGGGATTGAGCTCCTAGTCTGGCTCTCTGCTCTGCAGGGAGCCTGCTTTCCTTCCTCTCTCTCTCTGCCTGCCTCTCTGCCTACTTGTGATCTCTGTCTGCCAAATAAATAAATAAAATATTTTTTAAAAAGTAAGTTAAAGAGAGAAGGGAAGGTGAAGAATTAGAGACAGAAAAGAGAGTTTACTCTTAATGAGTTTATCTATAAGGAGAAAAAATGGGGCAGTTGCTGGAGGGGGGCCAGGGGCGAAGGGAGTTTTTTTTTAAGATAGGAGAAAGTATGGTGTATTTATATGTTAATTGGAATGATCCAAGAAGAGGGAGAAATGCTTGATAGAAGAGACAGGTGAGATCATTTCAAATGCAAAATCTTTGAGTAGATTAAGGGGGGATGGGATCTAAAGCATAGTCTTGGAGCTGGCTTAGAAAAGAGCAGTACCTGTTTATATGTGTTAATAGGCAGGAACACAAAGTACTCAGGAACAGAAACAAGCAAGGTAAAATTTTGTTAATGAACAGAATTAGCTGCTCTTATCTGATCTGATCTCTAGGCACTCACGTCTTTGTAGGGAAGCTTAAATAAGTTACCAAGGAGATAAAGAGTATAAAGAGGTTACAGATGAAATGATATAGAAATCAAAAGGAAAGAACAGAAGTTGCTTCCAAAAGGGGATTTAGAAAATAGATTTTTATTTTTCAAGTTCCAAAAATTTCTCTTAGATTTAAAGGACTTTAAATTGAGTGCCTCCGTAGTAGAAGATGTTGATTTTTTTTTCCCCTTTGCCTTCCAGGCAATTACACATTCACGTGTTTGTGCTGGTGCAAATATGTGCCTATACACACAAAAATCAACTTTCTGGCACTCAAGGTGGGCACATGATCTAGCCTGAGCCAATTATAATGCCCCTTACTCTGGACCTTTGTGACTGGGCCAGGAATGAGCACATAAACTAGCCAGGCCAATCAGCTTCTTTCCCTGTGGTTATTTTAAATAGGAAGTGGACGATGGAAATCTGTTCTCTCTTTACCCAAGAATGCAGTTCTGAGTCAGCTTCTGGCCCTGCTCTCTCCACTGTGTTAAAAAAAACCTGTCTCAGTGAAAGGGGATGAGGTTAGCACATTGATAGAAGCAGCAGTATGGAGGGGTGAGATGAGAGAGAGAATTTTGATGCTGTCTGAAGCTCATTGTATGGTTAAAGCCCATCTCCCTACATTCTGTGTTTTGTAGCAACCAATAACTTCTCGTCTTTGTACTTAAATTCAAGTTTAGTGTCTGTTGCTTGAAACTAGAAGAATCTCGATTAACAACCCACTCCTGGGCACATGCAGGGACAGTCACCCCTCCTGTTCCTGTGGTAGTCATCACTGCTCTTCTGGCTTCCTTTCTGGGGAGACTTTACCCTGTCTTAGCATTCTTATCAACACCATTCCCTGGCCAACTTTGTGTAAAGAGAGCTGGAACATGGATGAAAGGTAACTGGCCTTCCTGGCCTCATCTGGTGTAAATTCAAACATGCCTCTTAGATTTTAAAGACTTTCTGCTTTTACACTCTCTGCCTGGCTCACGTACCCGAGTTGGTATTTGTTCGCACAGAGGGAATAAACCCGTGGGGTAGCACTTATTCCCAGTCTTCCTTCTGGGGTGGTTTGCTTTCATCAGGCATGCATTGTGGTGTAAGTCTTGAATATGTGAGAGACTGTCTTCCCCAGGAGCCTATTGGGATGACCTTTATTTTGGGCTCTCTTTAAGGCTGCTACCAGCATCTGAGATTTGGATTGGGGTTAGGAGATCTGCCTGAAAGGCCCCACCCACCAGAAGGCCAAAGCTAAGAGAAGACAATAGCGCTGAAACCTGACAACTGTCAGAGGGGATGATCAGAGCTCTCCCCTTGATTCCTTCCTCATGTTCAGGCCTGGAAAGGGAGGAGGGGAGCTGGCAGTCCACACTTGTCTGGGAGAACAGAAGTTCCCTGACTTGGTCTATGTGTGTGTGTGGGTCTGTGTCTCCAGGCTAGGATCAGCATGGGTCTTAAAATCACACCCAGGGTCCTTTAAGAGGAGCTCCAAGGGAACAAACTCTCTGAGGCACAGGGGAGTGCTGGCCAGCCCTCTACCTTGTTTCTGATAGTAAGCTCTCATCTACTGTAGCCTAACATATGCAAGGAAAAAGGTTTTTCCTCCTCTTTAACCTTATAGTCGGAAAAATGATGGGTAACTTTGTAATAGGAAACTAAAGTTGTGCCCCTCTTTGAAGGGAACTGTGGCTGGTATTAATGAAGTTTAGAATTTGGTGAGGTTCAGTGGGGGTGGGGTCCAGAGCTGAAGACCAAGAAAGAATTCTGAAGAAATCTTTGGTGCAAAATGGTTTATTAAAGCACAGGGACAGGACCCATGGGCCCAAGGAGCTGCTGTCCCAGGGTTGTGAGGGTGTTAAGTAAGATGGGGTTGGAGAGGTAAGGAAAGAGTGGTTTCAATAAAACTTTCATATGCTAAAGAAGACCTACAGGATGTGAGATACCAGAGGCCTTGCCATTATCAAGGTTTTTCCCTCTAGCAAGATATTATTAAGATAGTTGGGAGATTCCTAAAGAATGTTCCCTCATCAGTATGTCTGAGGAGTTGCCAGCTACTGAGAAGCCACAGCAGAGCGGGCCAGTCCTAAGTCATGGGACCATCTTCTTGAACCAAGACATCAGATGCAGTTTCCTTCTCTTCTTCTTACATCAGAATCTGACCTAGTCCTACTCTGTCCTCTCACCACTACCTGCCTTGTTCTGTACCCCCTTGAAAATCTGTATTGTCTCCTTCTTAATACACGGAGCTGCTCCCCATGATGGTGTACTGTTGCTTTGGAAATCAGTTCCTGCTTCTCCTTGGGCCCCATCCCCCATCAACTTTATCTGGTTAACTTCCTGTCACCTTTCATGACACTGCTCATGCTTCACTTCTGTCATGAATGCCTCCTTTACCACTGTAGCCTAGGCCCCATGTTTCTTCTAGGTTTGCAGGACATCTTGTCATGCTGAATTTGGATCACTGGCTTATGGAGTTGCCTCCCAGTGATTCAGTTTAATCTTGAGGAGGAGAAACTGAGGAAAAATGGACTTGTTCTTGACTGTTTATGTCCAGCATACCCAGACTTGAGAGAGGTTCTGATGCCAGCCTGTTGAGAGGTTATTTTTCTGAGGAGGGAACATCAGATTGCACTCCATGATGACAGCAGAGATTGGTGTGTGTTCCCACTGCCAGCCTTCCTGGGAATAGGTGGCTCCTGAGTGGTGATGGGTGAGGACATGGGAAGCAGATGTCAGTCTGGACTTAGAGGAAGTCTCTTTCTTTGTGAGGCTTGGGCACAAGGAGGGGGACACAGTTTGGTCAGGTTTCAATGAAATGGACCCAATGAAAGTAATTCCAGGAGGCAGAGCATGCTGGCACAGGTCCCATGAAGAGACATTAAGAGAGAATGAGCACGAGGCCAGCATTGGTCAGGGAGGGTCAAAGCAGGACTTTTGGGTTATCCTGTTGTTATAATTCCCTGCTAGTGTCATTAAATGCCCAGTTCCATTTGCTTCTGTGATCTGCTATGCAGAGTTAATGAGGAGGGCTTGGTGTCTACTTGGGATGAAGCAGGTGAAAAGCAGTAGCATGCTCTGAGGCCAAGGTCTAGGCAGCTGCAGTGGCCACCAGTGCAAAGTCTGGCAAAGAAGCTGTTTCTCATGGGTCATCACCAACAACCTGGAGGCAAGGAAGAATAAGTAAAAGCATTCTGTTCTTTCACAAAATAAGGCAGCCTGGAAGTTCTAGTTTTGGGCAATAAAGTGATTGGAAGCCTGTGCCCCTAATACTAATTTGAGGAACACTATTATGGTTTTAATTTCTTGATTTATTGATTTATTGATTTAAACCAGTGGTTCTCAACTGGGGGCAAGTCCCACCCTCCCCTGCCCTGCTCTGGGGACCTCTTGCCACATCTGGAGACATTTTTTGTTGTCATGATGAGGTGAGTACAGACCAGAGTTGTGGCTAACCATCCTCTGATGCAGTGGACAGTGCCCCACAACAAAGAATGAGCCAGTCTAAATGTCAGCAGTGCCCACTTAGGTGGTGCCTGACTGGAAGAGCAATTGAACAGAGCAAACACTGGGGTCAAAGGTATTCCAACTCCTCTGGATCCGACCACTGGCATGGTTAAGCCTCTCCCTGCGGCCCCTCACAGGGTGTGGGAGACCCAGCTTTCCCTAGAAATCTGGCTTCCTGATGGCAGAGCTGAATATAGAACCTGCCAAGCAGAGATTCAACCTTGTTTACATTCTTGCTGGCAGCTAATGAAGAAGCTGCTGTGTACTGGAGCCATTATCTGAACCAAAAATAACACAAGAAAATGATTGATTTCATCTAAAAATAGGCAGGCACTTTGCTATGTCAGCCATGATAATCAGGCTCTAAGCTGATTGTACTGCAGCATCGGAGTGGAACCTGGGAACCAGGGTGAGCAGTCATTTCCTCCATGACCAGCTTTTTTCCTTCCTTCTCTTTCTTCCTCTCTCTTTTCTTATCTTGCTCCTACTTTTCTCCTCTACCTCTTATTTCTCTGTTTTCCTTGTTTTCCAGGGCTCCTCCTCTCCTTTTCCTTAACTGCCTTTATTTTTAAAAAAATTTTATTTATTTATTTATTTTTAACCACCTCCCAGCCCCAATCTCTGCCCCAGGCCCACCCCCAGCCCCAGGTCCTACGCCAGTCTCCTCCTCCTCCTCCTCCT
>ML106381.1:31243-96557 GCA_003697995.1 Taxidea taxus jeffersonii
CCTTCTCCTTCTCCTTCTCCTTCTCCTTCTCCTTCTCCTTCTTTCTCCTTTCTCCTTTCTTCTTTCTTCTTTCTTCTTTTTCTTCTTTCTCCTTCTCCTTCTTCTTTTTTTAAAAATTAACATGTAATGTATTATTTGTTGCAGGGGGGTACCGGTCTGTGAATCATCAGTCCCACACAATTCACAGCACTCACCATAGCACATACCCTCCCCAACTGCCCTCACTCCCCAGACTGCAGGAATACATCCCATTAGAACAGTTTTTTTCTTTCTCTTTCTTCCTTCCTTCCTTCCTTCCTTCCTTCCTTCCTTCCTTCCTTCCTTCCTTCCTTCCTTCCTTTCTTTCTTTCTTTCCTTTCTTTCTTTCCTTCTTTCTTTCTCTTTCTTTCTTCTCCCTCTTCTTCTTCCTCCTCCTCTTCCTCTTCTTCTTCTTCTTTTTAAAATATTTTATTTATTTATTTGCCAGAGAGGGAGAGACAGTGAGAGAGAAAATACAAACAGGGAGAGTGGGAGAGGGAGAAGGAGGCTGCCCCTCCCCGGTAGGGAGCTCCATGCAGGGCTCCAAAAGGGGGGCCAGATCCCAGGACCCTGGGAGCATGACCCCAGCAGAAGGCAGATGCTTAATGACTAATGACTGAGCCACCCAGTCACCCTTTAGAGCAGTTTCTGACAGCAGGGTCTGTATCTACTTGTAACATAGGATATAATTTTAGGTGGAACATGCATGACTGTTGGTTGTTAAGAAACAAAACTATTTTAATGTTTTACTAAAGGAAAAAGTCAGTATATATAGCTCATTATTTCCTGAATATTTGTGTTTAATATGAGTCAAAGTTAGATATTTAAGCTAAAAAATGCATATCAATTTAGAGAGAAAGTCAAGGAAATAATAATACTGTCTTATACTAGGACAATCTATATGAAATTGCCAATAATTGATTATTTTTGACTTACAAAATGGAAATGTCATACGTTTTCACCTAATATAATGTGATCCATGTTCCTCGGCATATGTGAAGTCCCTTACTGCCTGGCCCCAATTTATTTTTCAATTTGAGTTTCTAGTTTTTTCCCTTGACGAACCTTCTGCTTTAATTAGATCAGCAAATATTTACCAAGGGCTAACTTCAAACTAGATACTGGGCAAGGTTTTTCCATTGCAGATATGGTATCAGATCAGCAGTCTCTATCCCTAAGGAGCTTACCTTCAACAGGAGGAGACAGACACATAGTTTCAGGCAAAAATGTAAATATTATGATGTAGGTTTTAACCAGGAACAGTATTACCCATTCAGAGGTTTGGGAAAATGCTGTGGAGATTTTTCCTTGTCACAATGATTGGGGAGTACATTTAGGATATTTAGGGAGTGGAAATCAGGGATGCTAAATTTCCTGCAATGCATGGGTTGGGTTCTTCAATAAAGAACTAGTCCACTCCAAATGCCAATAGCAGCCACATGGGAGACACCGATGAGGGCTACTAGAGGTAAAAAGGAACAAGGAGAAGGTGCATCTTACCAAAATGGGAGTCCAGAGAAGTCCCAGAGAAGGTGGTATCTGAGCTAAGTCCCTTAGGAGGAGAAAGATCTGGTTCATCAATCAAAGCAGGAAAAGCCTTCTAGGTGGATAGAAAAACACATTATTTTTGGAGATCTGAATCAGCCCAGCTCCTGTCTTTCCTCACCTGGCTTCTACTGTGTACTGAGTTTGTACAAATCCATTTCCATGCAGGACATTCCATCCCCACCTTTCAATAAATGGCCCATATGCTATTTCCTTTATAAAATCTTCTTAGCGACTCAACCAAGGGTGATTTCTTTCTAGGTTTCTGGACCCCAGTGATGCCTTTTGGTCTTTGCACCCTTCCTTCCTCCCCTACTGGGTTGTGATTTCTTTGAAGGGAAGACCTGTTTTATGACTTTTTTTGCACTTGACAAATGATCATTAATAAATAATGTCAAGTTTATCTTATACTACCTTATATTGACAAATGCATTGTTTCATTTTAAAGATTAAAAAACATACTTAGCAAATTTGCTCCCATGATGGCTTAATGCAACAGTTTCACAAGTACTTTGATTCTATCTTGTAAGTCAATAATTCTCAGCTGGGGACAATTTTGCCTCCAAAGGAACATTTGGTAATATCTGGGGACACTTGTGGTTATCATGACTGGTGAGGGGTGCTACTGGTGTTTAGTGCATAGAGGCCTGGAATGCCACTAAACATTCTACAGTGCACAGGATGGCTTCCCACATAAACAATTATCTGGACTGAAATGGCAGTAATGCTGAAGTTGAGAAACCCTGCTATAGATTAAGAAATGCAAGCAACTTCCTGAAGGTTGTGCAGCAAATTGCTGACAGATTAACTGTCCAGAACCTAGGACATCAGTACCACCAAAGAGTGGAGGAAGAATCAGCTGTGGAACCAGGTGACCTGGCTCCTGGTGGAGCTTACTGGAAAGTCCCTGACTCACATCTCACATTCCTGCCTTGACCTCTAATGTCTCCTCTTGCCTCAGTTGGATCTCCAACTGCCACACTGTTTTGTTTTGTCTGTGATGTTGGTTATGTTAAATTCTTAAATCTCAGTTTATCTATTATTAAACCTAACAAAATCTCCATCACATAGTAGGTGAAAGATTAAATGTGATAGTACACATGGAATTGTGCAAGGGATATTTATGACATACCTACTATGTGCTGGGTATAATTCCGAACATTTTGTAGGATAGGAACTACTATTAGTTCCATTTTACAGGTAAGGCTACTGAGGTTCAGGGAGGTTAAGTAAATTATCATAGTATCATGCTAGTTAAGTGATGTAGCTGAGATTGGAACCTTGAATCCATGTGCTTAGGCACTATGTTTACCATGCACTGTGTGTGAGTGTCTGGGCACCATATTCTTCTGCCTCTTGCCATCCTTCTCTCTCTGCTGATAAATACTTGCAGCCTGCTATGGGAGAGGGTCCCTAATGTATAGCCGACATTTCTGCTCTGTTTACCCCACTTTGGGCTGAAGCTGCATCTCCAATTGCCACATTATTAGTACTTGGTTTCTGTATCAAGAAGACCCAAAGACCCAAAAATGGTCAGTTACAGTAATCCAAAATATACCCAAAGGAAAGTAACTGGCTCAGATCTGGCCGTGGGAGTTTTCAGGGTATGTGAGTTTCCCAGCTAGGGCTGTTGTAAGAAAGTTCCACAAATCAAGGTGGCTAAAAACAGCAGAAATGCTCTTATTCACAGTTTTAGAAGCTCGAAGTCCCAAAACAAGGTGTCAGCAGGGCCATGCTCCTTCTGAAACCCATGGGAGAATCCTTCCTTAATTCTTCCTAGCTCCTGGTGATGGCCGGCAACTTTGGCATTCCTTGGCTTACATCTGTATCTCTCCAATCCCTGCCTTTTTTTTTTTTTTTTCACAAGGCATTCTCTCTGTGTGGCTCTATGTGGGATCTCCTTCTTAGAAAGTCACCAGGCAGGGGCACCTGGGTGGCTCAGTGGGTTAAAGCCTCTGCCTTCGGCTCAGGTCATGATCTCAGTGTCCTGGGATTGAGCCCTGCATGGGGCTCTCTGCTCAGCAGGGAGCCTTCTTCCTCCTCTCTGCCTGCCTCTCTGCCTACTTGTGATCTCTGTCTGTCAAATAAATAAATAAATAATCTTAAAAAATAAACTTAAAGAAAAAAAAGAAAGTCACCAGGCATATTGAAGCAGAGCCCACCCTACTCTCGTATGGCCTCACCTCAACTTAGCCAATTATATTTACAAGGACTCTATTTTCAAATAAGGTCACATTCAGAGGTCTTAGGACTTAGGACTTCAGCATATCCTTTTCTTTCCGTAGGGAGGGACACAATTAAACCCATAACAAAGGACAAATTTCCTTTTTTTTTTTTTTAAAGATTTTATTTATCTATTAGATAGAGAGAGAGTGAGAGCGAGCACAGGCAGACAGAGAGGCAGGCAGAGGGAGAAGCAGGTTCCCTGCCGAGCAAGGAGCCCGATGTGGGACTTGATCCCAGGACACTGGGATCATGACCTGAGCCGAAGGCAGCCGCTTAACCAACTGAGCCACCCGGGCGTCCCCAAAGGACAAATTTCTAACTGTCTCTGTCATCCTATGGAAACGGTCCTCTGCTCAGGGCTTGCCCATCTCTAAGCCTCACTCTGCCTTCCCCAGGCTCTTTGGAGGACAGAAACTGTGTTTGCAGTTCCTTATCTTCAAGGAAATGAGGTATCACATGTCCTTGTCAGAGTCCCTGCTATTTCATATGTTAGTTGATCCAAATAAATGAACTCTTGAATAAATACCATCTGGCCCTGCTGAGTCATTTTCTCAAGTGGTCCCCATTGCTGCTTCCTTCCCATCAGGGGCATCCATCTCTGCTGATGCCATGATACTAGAGCTCATGGGAAGAACTCAGCTTGTTTCCCACCCTGATCCCATTTCTGCATCATAGACTTGTGAGGTACCCCTGGGAGGTTGTAAGCTGGCCTTCCTCAAATAAAATGTTCCTGCTCAGTGCTCCTAAAAGTAATTATAAAGATCAGTCCTTATTCTTCTTTCACTTGTGTTCTTTTATGAAAACGTGAGCCTAAAAGTAAAAAAAAGGACTTTATTACAACAACTTTCATGGAATTTAAAACATTCACCCACATTCTCTTCATGCCTAACCAAAAAGAACTGTTAGAAACTTCATTTCCCAATTTTTCGTCAGAAGGATGCATATTTTTACATTAATTGCAACATGAATAAAATGGTCTGTCCTATTTTTCTACTTTAACATTATTTTTAAAAGGACTTTTTAAATGTTGCAACATGGTCATTTTGATGACTGCAAGATACTTCCATTGGGTTAGCTTACTGTAATTTAATTAATCATAATGTCTTATCAAACATTTAGAATTTGGATTTTTTTTAACAAACTGTAAGTATACTGCAATGAATTTCTTTGTTTAAGTTATTTCTTTTCTTTGAATTTGTCTTAGGATGAGTTTCCAGGAGAATTCCTTTGTTAAAAGGCATCACTATATTGCCTTTTAATTTATTTTTACTGATTTGGTCTCTAAAATGATTCGTCCAGCATATTTGTGCTCCGTTTTCCTTATAATTCCTCTATAATCCACTGGGCTTTGCAATTTTTAATTTTCTTTAAACTTATTTGAGTGGGTATAAAAGAGATACCTTAATGCAGTCTTATTTGCACATCTTTGGTTAGCAGTGAGAGCAAGCACCTTTGAAATATATCTTATTATCTAATACTCCTGACAGCATAGAAAAGCTATTCACCTATGCATCAGTCCAGGTTACTTGTATCAAAGAATGCTTCTTACCACCCACATGTGAATATAAACCTATAATAAAGTTCTGCTGGGATGAAGACAAAAAGAATGAAGGAAGGTGTGTAGGAAGGATGAAGACATAAATGGGACACATGGTTATTATACCAGGGGTCAGCAGACACTTCTCTAAAGGGCCAGATTATAAATATTTTAGGCTTGTGGTCATATGGTCTGTTACAGCCACTCAGTTCTTCTACTGCAGCACAGACAATTCTTAAATTAATGGGCGTGGCTGTGTTCTAAGTTTATTTATGGGCACTGAGATTTGAATTTCATTTGATTTTTCATGTGTGACAAAATATTATTATTATTATTATTTTACTTTTACCATCTGAAAATCTAAAAACTACTCTTGGCTGACAGGCAGTGCTGTATTTGACCCAAGGGATGGAGTTTGCTGATCTCTTGAGTTATAGTCAGGAAAGGAAGGATGGTGTTGTGTAGTGGTTTTCAAGCTTTTTTAGCAGGAGACTTATTTAAGAAATCCTATGTATATAGTAGAGGAAAAAGTCACTGCTTTGGTTGGGAGAGGAGGACATAGAGGCTGAGAAGTAGCTCTTCTATTTCTCTGCTCCCTCCTACAGGTAAGACAACCTCTGCATCACCTCTGGCTATGGAAATCACGATGACCCAGAAATCCCGGAACTGGCTTTTAGTCACTCCACTGCTACTCTGAACACCTTGCATGTGATGGGTGCTCATTTAGTTCACTTATCCAATTAGTGGATGGAGGACTGCTGAACAAGCTGTGAGCCCTTGGACTGGTTTCTATAGCTGACTGGTTTCAGCTTCTTCTTTAAAAATCAAGTCGGAGTTGAAAAGGAAATGATGGAATGATGTCTTTGGTCTCTTTCAGCTTTGTCTTGATTCTAGGTTGTATACCCTCCAACACTGGGAAGGTCATGGCTCATTAAATTTGATGAATGTAAAGCATGGCCTTAGCTTCACTCAATTAATTGGTACTTTTTCCCTCAAACCCTTGCTCTGAGGTTGATTAAACATAATTGGAAGTCATACAGGAAGAAATGGTGGATGTGGTAATGGGAATGTATTGATACTGAGTTATCTAAACTTTCTTTCTTGTTCTACTAATTGAAAAAATGGAGTGTTCTCAACTGGAAAGTCAGTTTCTTGAAGTTAGCAATGAGCTTTATTTTTTTTCCTTTTCCATTGCATAAGATCCCGAGTACGGTAGGTATTTTTTTTTTAAATATTACTGATGTTGATGCTAATAATGATAGCTACTCCTCTGATCCCTTGCTAGTTCTGCTAATGCTATACGAGCTTACTATCTCCAAATACAGTAAACTCATTTTCCTCTGTCTGGAAAAGCAGAGCCCTAAGTCTTTACACAGCTGATTGTTTCTCTCCATTTAGGTCTCAGTTTTCATAGCATCCCCTCAGAAAGGTCTTCCCTAGACACTCTACCTAAATAGGACCACTTCCCTTCCCTATCACTACCCTATACAGTAGCCAGCACCCATCAAACCTGGCTTCTGGTACTCACATCTTTGTGTAGTCTCATCATTTATTGAACTAAGGTTGGTCTGTGTGACCCACTGCACACAGTAAAAGTGATGGTGTATCTTCTCTAATATTGGTTGCAAATGACCATGGTTTCCATCTTGGGTGTGTGATGTCTCTTTTGGATCATTTGGTCTCGGGAAAACCTGCTGTCATGTCTTGAGGATATTGATGCCTCCTATGGAAAAGTTCACATGGAGAGGAACTGAAGTTTCTGCCAACAGCCAGTGAGGAATGGAGACCTGCCAAAAGCCATGTGTGTGAGCTCAGAACAGGATCCTTCCCCAGCTGAGTGTGTAGATAAGGCTGCAGCCCCAGCCCACAGCTTGACTGAAACTTCATGAGGGAGATCCTAAAACAGAATCATCTAGCTAAGCCATTTCCAGATTCCAGAATTACAGAAACTATGAGATAATAAATGTTTACTGTCTTAAGCTAAGTTTTGGGGTACTTTGTTACACAATAATAGATAACTAATATACAATGATTTATTTTCTTTGAAATGCTTTTCATGATCTGATATTGCCTTATTGACAGATTAAGTGAGTAAAAGATGGAAAGGCAAACAAGTAATTTACAACACATGTTATAAGTACAGTGAGAAAATTATGTTTGAGGTAAGTATAGGCCAGCAGTTCTCAAAGTGTGATCTATGGGCCAACAATATCAGCATCACTGGGAATATAACAGAATGCAAAGTCTTGGGTCCCATACCTAGACCTACTAAACCAGTAACTTTGGGGATGGGGCCCAAAAAGCTGAATTTTAACAAGTCTTTTAGATTGTTCTGATGCACACTAACATTTGAGAGTTACTGGGGTACCATTTCAGAAGCATGAAGGAGGGCACCTATACTGGTCTTGGGCTCAGGATAAAAAGGGAGGACGCCAGGAAGACGTCCTGGAGGAGACACTAGAAATAGGTATGTAAGGATTATTTAATCTTAAGCCCCTGCGGTGAATGTAATAGCATTAGAAGTATAAAAGTAGACAGAGAATTCTTTTTGTAAAAAAAAGCGACTCTATTCCTCAGTATAATGGAAAGTTTTCTTAGCAGAGATGACAACTGTGTAGGAGTTTTCCAAAAAAGGAAGTGAAATGAGGATTCCAGGCAGAGAGGACTGAGTGAGAGAAATCCCAGAGGTAAGCGGCCTGCTGTGATTACATCTCAGGGTCATTAGTTGGAGGTAGTAGCAAGTGGTGAAGCTGAAAATGTAGGCTGGAACCAAACTGCTCCAAGCTGAGCAGAAGATCTGGTAGGTGGACAGCAAGATGAACATAGACAGTATTTCTGAATTCCAACACTGTGAGCCCAGATGGTGGGATGGCGTGTGTCTCTGAAATGAAAGTAGCAGGGATGCACCTGAAACAGGAGGCCATCAAGGTGAGAGGAAGAAAAGGTGGCTGTTCTCTTCCTCTTCATTGACTGCCCTGCCTCAGGCATTAGAGCCTCCCTCTGCTGCCCAGACAACAGGCTCCTCCAGTCTTCAGGCAGGAACTGCTGGTGGGTTTGATCACAAAGGGCAAGCTGTTTGGGGGACTGAGTAAGACAAAGACATTCCTTTCCTTGTGGCTAGGAGGCAAATCATACTTCTCATACCAATACTGCTTTTGCCCTTCTGTCTCTCCCAGGCACCCTTTCCCTAACAGGACACCCTACCTGCCCCTCTGCCCCCATCATTGGACTAGGGTGGGATGCAGTGCAGTTGCATGTAGCCTGCCTTTTGAGTGAGAGTCCCAGGGACCATGTTGTGTCCAGAATAAGGAGGTCTGAGTAATCAACCACGGTATTTGCAGCCTAAGGTACTGGAGATGGCTTATGGCTAGGCTCGTAATTCCACAGTGATTTGTCCACATCACATACGTCCACATGGTTGTGTTCTTCGGGAGGTCCACCGACACTCTGTGTGTTGCAGGACTAAGTCACATACTTTCTCCGGACATTTATTGAAAGAATAACAGACCAAGTGACGATAAGTGAGTGAGTGAATACATGAATGTTGTGGTAAAAAGAATCTGGGCTCTGGAGCCAGACAAAACTGGGTTTGAATTCCAGCTCCATCACTTATTTATTTAGGTCACATGGGGCAAGTTATTTGCTTTCAGAATGTTTATTTCCTTATCTGTAAAAGGGGGCTCTTATTTAATTTGAAAGATTGAAAGATTTTTCTTTTTTTTAAATTTTAAGATTTATTTATTTATTTGACAGAGAGAGATCACAAGTAGGCAGAGAGGCAGGCAGAGAGAGTGAGGAAGCAGGCTCCCTGCCGAGCAGTGAGCCCGATGTGGGGCTCCATCCCAGGACTTAACCCAGAGGCTTTAACCCACTGAGCCACCCAGGCGCCCCTGAAAGATCTTTCTAAAGACCAAAGGAAATCAGATATATAAATGTACCTAGCATGAAGCTTAGTTCTTAGTGGCCACTTCCAAAATGCTGAGTTCCCTACAGATAAACGGTATTCAACCTTGGCTTCACATTAGAATCATCAGAAAGCTTTTAAATTTACTGACAACAGAATGCCACCATAGACCAATTGAATCAGAATGTCTGAGGGTGGAACCCTGGCATTTGTACTTTTTATAATCTCCTCATGGTGATTTGGATACACAAGAAGACTGAGCATCACTCCTATGGAAAAGTGATTGGTAATCCTGGCTGCACATCAGAATCATTTCTGGAGCTTCTAAAACATACCAGTTCTGGGACCTCCTCCCAGAGAGTCTATTTTAATTGCTCTGGAGTGTGTGTGTGTGTGTGTGTGTGTGTGTGTGTGTGTGGCAGGGGGGGTGGTTTCCAGCACTTGATTTATTTATTTTTAAAGATTTTATTTATTTGTTAGAGAGAGAGAGCAAGCGAGCACAGGCAGACAGAGAGGCAGGCAGAGGCAGAGGGAGAAGCGGCTCCCTGCCGAGCAAGGAGCCCGATGTGGGACTCCATCCCAGGACCCTGGGATCATGACCTGAGCTGAAGGCAGCTGCTTAACCAACTGAGCCACCCAGGTGTCCCAAGCATTTGATTTATTTAATTCATTTATTTAAAAGCCCCCAAATGATTCTAATATACAGCTTGGATAGGAAAAGACTCACCTTCTTACCCATCTATTCACTTACCCTTCTGACTCATTTTATAACTATAAATTAGGAAGAATATTTTGCAAATCAAAAGCAATTCTTTCTTAATTTAAGCTCTTAACACAGTATTTTCCCAAATAGTTTGTTCACATATATCATAGTTAGTTGTTTATAAATATAACCCCTATTAAATGTGAAAGATCCTTGAGAAAAGGGATATGATATTTGTCTCTTAAGTGTCTGGCACAATGCCTAGATGAGTAGGTGCACATTATTGTTTGTAGAAGATGAGCCATGAACAGCCTCCTCAAAATATTATAGCTAGTCTTATCCACTTACATAACTGGGTTTGTAAAATCTGAGCCTATTAGGATCCATTTTCTGAAAAGATCAAGGAATCCATTAGGACCAGTGAATCATTTAATTATGGGTATACACCACCCCCCCAAACTAAGTAGGTCAGGTGACTTTTTTTACACTTGAAAAAAAATATATAGTCTGGAAGTAGAGTTGACTTAAAATATAGTTTTATTCAAAGACTCAAAAAATCATGACCCAGAAATTCTCTTTCTTACATGTTATCCAAGTAAAATCATTCTCAAATATTGCCTCCTCACCATAGCCAGATGGCTGCTGAACATCCAGATTTTATATTCTTTCAGGTTTGAGTTAAGCCGAATGAGCTAAAGTCTCTCAGAAGTTTAAGCAAAAGCCTGGTGATAACTCATTGGCTCTGATTGGATTGGATATCCAGCCTTGAATCTATCCATAGGATCAAGAAAAGGAAACATTGGCTTAACTGATGTGGTGCCTCACCTAAGAAACATGGACTGAGACTGCTGGGGGAATGGTTTCTTCAAGAACAATGAGTATGGTTATCTGAAGGACAACTGGTTGCCTGGCAGCAAAAACAAAAACAAAAGCAGATATTTACTATATTCAAAATCCATTCAGTAGATTCACTTAAAAACAAATTTTAAATTAAAAATTTAATTTAATTTGTCAAAAAGTAAAAAAAAATGCTTTATCATATGGATAAATATTCTCATATGTAGTTTGTACCTTAATGTCAAAGGGAACTCAATATAAAAATTATCTGAACACATACACATTTCAAAACATTATGCCATTGTGAGATATTATTGTAGCTGTTGGCGAAGAATAGTATTATTTCCAGACCCTTCATTATCATTGCCTGGCTTTGAGGGGAGACAGACACCGTGTGATTCTAATTTACACATAGTAAATATGCAAGAAATAAATCCATCCTTTCCTCCATCCATCCTTCTATCCTTCCATTCATCTAACAAACATTAACATCCATCCATTTAACAAAACTATGTGTTTTAAGTATCAGCTTAAATAAACCAAAGTTCTTTCCCCAAAGGATCTCTGAGTCTTGAGGGGACAGACATTCGTGAATTATCCATAACAGAGCATGATAAATGCTTTGCTTGAGGGATGAGCAAAATGCTGTGAGAGCACAGATCAAGTGGAGGGCTCAGCGATGAGTGCAATAAAGCAATTTCATTCTCAGGAGAAGAGAAGCTGCACTGAAAAGTGTAGATGCTACTTTCTCGAGCTTCTTAAAACATCTCTGCAGTCTGTGGTTGACTTTCATAGGAAGAGCCTTCCCTTATCCCCCTTGCTTTGACGTGCTTCCTCAAAGCCCAACAACTTATGTGAAGTAGCACAAAGGAGGCACTTATAGAAAAATAAGAAAAAACAACAAGCAACAAGAAATTTGTGCCTCAAATCATGTATCCTGATATATATTGTATTCTAGGGGTATATCGGGATACACCCGGATCACATGTGCAGTAAAATGTAACAGGGGTAGGGATGCTTCTTTGTTGGTGTACCACACATGGCGTAACTTTGGAGGGCAAGAAAAACTAACTCTTCAAATTCTAGTATCAATGTTATATTTTTCCTTTAATGCTTTGATATATTCACCTGTCTATCTAGAAAAATACAGAGCTTTAGCTGCTATCAGCCATCAGTCATTTCTTTCTGCCTCAATGTGGCTGAGGGCTGGTCAAAGGTGGAATTGGAAAGGGAAACATATTTGTATTCCATTCAATTAATCTTTATATGGTGCCTTCAGGATGATGAATGTTTGCTAGTATTTGAAGATGTAGAGATAGAAGAATAAGATAGAGGTGTGTTCTCAGGAATCCTTAGTCTAATGGGGGGAATGGCAGTAAACAGTCACTGCAGGATGGTAAATGACAAGCTCGAGGGGATGCAGCATCATTTCACACACTATGGGGCTGGCTTTCTGGAAATAACAGTGTGACTCGGTCGTCTGCAGGTGAAGACATCTTTCTAGAATTTTGCTGAGGCTGAGCCCAGGCTTGGAGACCAAGCTAGATCCAGTATTTGGTATGATCTGATATTTGTCTAAAAGAGTTTTAGACTTTAGTTTTTTTTTTTATTTATTTTATTTTTTTTTAAAGATTTTATTTATTTATTTGACAGAGAGAAAGCAAGCAAGCACAGGCAGACAGAGTGGCAGGCAGAGGCAGAGGGAGAAGCAAGCTCCCCGCTGAGCAAGGAGCCCGATGTGGGACTCGATCCCAGGACGCTGGAATCATGACCTGAGCCGAAGGCAGCCGCTTAACCAACTGAGCCACCCAGGCGTCCCAAGACTTTAGTTTTTTTTTATTATTTTTAAACATTTAAAAAATTTTTTAAAATATTTTATTTATTTGTTTAGTTATTTGACAGACAGAGATCACAAACAGGCAGAGAGGCAGGCAGAGAGAGAGAGGAGGAAGCAGGCTCCCTGCTAGCAGAGAGCCCGATGTGGGGCTCGATCCCAGGACCCTGAGATTATGACCTGAGCCGAAGGCAGAGAGGCTTTAACCCACTGAGCCACCCAGGCGCCCCAGACTAGAAAGTTTAGACTGTTGAGGTTAAGATTTAGTAGACATCAGATATTGACACAGAGAACTTTCAGAGAGGGTATCTGAGAACCAGTTTTTCCGAAAAGGGCCCCCTCCCCACCAAGTGGACTTTAGAATGACCAGGAGCAAATAGGGAGAGGGGAGTATGTGAGACAGATTTCTCTGGAGAGCCATTGAAAGGTTTTGAGTCCCTCTCAGAGGTGGTGGGTGTCTGTTCCTCACTTCAAATCAAATGTAATGGGGCTTCCCTGAGACTATTCAGGGACCCTGATGTGTGTACCTAGGGGCTGTGGATTGAAAACTGACTCCCTCCACAGGACTCCAGCACAAAGGAGAAGTGACTCCACTCCCTTGCACACAGTCCATTTGGAGGAACTAAAGATGCCTCAGTGTCCCCTGGATCAGACGTGGGCTCACAGGAGAGAGCCTGTGGCCTCAAGCTCTTTGCCACATACCCATGTGGCTACCTCACAGTATGTTTGTGGACGTACTCTGCAAGTGTAGAGCATGGTCCATATACTTGGATGGATCTAGGTCCCATAGAACTGAGGTTGTAGTTGATGGGCTCAACTAAGGCTTTTAGTTCAATTTGGAGCTGGCCTTCTGAAGAGTATAGAGTTCATAGGACTTGTCTGTTGGGTCCACAGCCAGCAGAGCTATTTTACAATAGTACTAGCTAAGTAAGGACTTTTTGACTCCCCTTACCTCTCTTTCTTCCCTTTTTGAGCCTCATCTGAAAGGGAGCAAAGATAAAAAATAACTGCCATCCAGTAGAGAAACTGGCAAACAAGAAAGTGAGAAGCAACTCTTCTCCAAGGAAAGTTACCTGACTGTCATAGGCTCTAGCTGTTGGGATGGACCAGGTGGAAGGAGAGTCTTCTTATGGATAATAATTTTGATTAATGTGTTGGACTGGATATTTTAATTTCTGAATGGAGACTGTCCATTTGGGATTTATAATAATGATCTCACTATGGAATGACCTGAATTTTCCCTCAGTGACAGAGGAAGGCTTATTGTTCCCACCGAGTGAGTTTAAGAGGGCAGTTGGGGATTAAAAAAAAAAAAAAAAGACAAAGCACACACACACACAACCAAACTAATTTTATGACTAAACCCTATGAGTTCTGCGTGTTCAGTGTTCTCATTACACATGTGTCCTCATCCATTAAAAGAGGACCCATAAGAGAGGAACTAAAGCTGTACTGGGAACACCCACTAGAACGCCCATGTGTAATGAACGGTGGGTGGGAATCCATCTGGACTAAATTAGCTGAAGTGTGGGTTTGGGCATTGGAGCAGGAAGTGATTCTGAGAGCTGTCTCATGAGGCAGCTGTCCAGAGGAGGAACTCTTTGGGTTACCCTGTTTATCTCAACTCCATTAAAAGCCAGAGCAGGTCTTTCCTACCTAAAGGGTTTTCTCTGGACAAGAGGAGATTCATAATTCATGCCACTGGCTCTCATCCGACCTGTCACGCATTGTGTTAGACACAGATTCCCTTCTTCAGAATTTGTGTGTGCCACAATGTGCAGAAAGGGGAGGCTGTTGTCCTTAGGGTAGCAATTCTCAAATTTGGGGGTTCATCAAAATCATCTGGGGATCTTGTTACAGTAAAGTCTGACACTTCCCCCCCAAATCTAATTCTGTTTTAGGAAGTCTTGGGTGAGGCCTTTGGAATCTGCATTAATAATGAAATTTAGGCATTTCTGAACCAGGTGTCCTGATGATCATACTTTGAAAAACACTGCTCTGGAGTTCATATTCTGAAGTTAGGGCGCTGGCTACATCCCACCAGACCTGACCAATGTACATGCACACAGGCATCTGCACCATATACTCTGTTCCCTGTCTTGTGATTCCTGGTCCCAGTAAATCCTCACAAAACTGTGTGAGGTGAGTCTTACCATTCCTTCTGTTTTACAGATGAGGAAAATGAGGCGCAACAAAGTTAAGCACTTGCTCAATGTCATGCAACTAGTAAGTCACTGAAAAAATGAATGAAATTGATTAGCGATTAGTCCTCTGCTAATGTTTGAACCCTTAAACATGGTGCAACGTCGCCTCTTGCTTTTTGCAACCCATCTCTTGGTGTTATTCTTTGGAAGTGTTCCAAGCAAGTCACAGTTCTTAACTCTTTCAAATGGCCTCTCTCGTCTCTGACTCCCTGGTGACCTAGGGAGCAGTGAGGCTTCACCTTCCAGAAAGTCATTCCAGGACGAGAAGTGGGGATAAGGACAAGTTTTGTTCAAGACTGTGCATACTCCACAGCCCAATTGTGGGAGAAGTTTTCTCCAACAAAAGAAAAAGCAGCTCTACCAAGAAGAAAGCTTAGTAATGCCTCTCAGCACACCTGGAATCTGATGAAAAGTAAGGGTTATACTAATGACTTATGGGCTCTGCCAATACTTAAAGGCTTTCTCAAGACAGAGGAAATCATGTTCAATAATAAGGTGTATTATTATTACTATACCTAATTTCTATAGAGAACAGAGGTGGGCAGTCTTTTCTTAAGGGGTAGCTCATAAATATTTTAGTCCTTAAGGACTACATGATCTGTTCTAGCCACTCGGCTTTGCTGTCATAATATGAAAACAACCACAGACAATACATAAAGGAATGCATGGAGCTGTGAACTTTATGTACAAAAATAGGTTGTCATAGTTTACTGCCCCTGATATAGAGTATTAGAGTTTATAGCATGTTTTCCAGTCCCTTACCCTGTTGCTTCTAGAAGAATAGGATTCCTAGGGAAGTGAATGACCCACTTGAGGTCACCAACAATCTGGTGACACAACTGTAAACTATGCCCATGTGTGCTGCTTCCATGTCTAGTCCTGCAACTACAATCCCAGCCACCACAGGAGATGGTGTTGCAAAGATTTGTAAAATAGTTTCCTGCATATGGTAGCCATCATGAGTGATATGGGGTGGCTTTACTGTGTAGAATCTTTAATGAGCTAGAATGCCTAATTTTCCTTCTTGGCTAGAAATTTAGTATTGACTGCAGTGAACAATTATACTATTGAGGGTATTAAGGCCAGGGCCCAGGATCTTTTTCTTTTTTTTCATTTGCATCTCAAGAATCTAAACCAGGGGGACACCTGGGTGGCTCAGTTGGTTAAGCAGCTGCCTTCGTTCGGCTCAGGTCATGATCCCAGCGTCCTGGGATCGAGTCCCACATTGGGCTCCTTGCTCGGCGGGGAGCCTGCTTCTCCCTCTGCCTCTGCCTGCCACTCTGTCTGCCTGTGCTCACTCTCTCTCTCTCTCTCTCTAACAAATAAATAAATAAAATCTTTAAAAAACAAAAAAAAAGAATCTAAACCAGGGATCTCAAACTGGAAATCCTACAAGGACATAAACAGCTAACACTAATGGATGAAATCTCAGAGTAGTAGGATCAAAGTCAAACTTGGGGGCACATAGTCTGTTTCTAAGAGGCAGTGGCTACCCAAGTTGAGAGAGACATTGCCCTGCATAAATACTGGCCCAGCGCTGCCAAATACTGTTCTTTTCCAAGAGATGCCAGAAAGCTCTATTTTAATGTAAAATATCCTGATTTTAAATATTGGCCATCTGCTTCCAATTGTAACAAAAGGATGGTGCAGATCAACTAAGTAGGACACATAGAGCAAATGTGAAGACCACATTCTACTTACAAATTGCTAGCTTTTGACCTCTGACCTTGCACATAGTAGGTACTCCACAGACGTTAACCAGATGAATGGAATTTCCATTTTATAGATGGGGATATAGAATTCAGTGATTATAACATGGTTCAGCGCTCCTTCTGTTAAGTGAAACCCAGTTTCTAGGAGCTCCAGCAATCTCTCTTCCTCACCTCTCTCTTTCATTAGAAAGCTATTGACAAATGTTTTCTCAATCAATTGCTGTAATCAGTCAGCTGCAACATTTACAGGTCAGGAGAACACATCAACACCTGTCAGGAGGCCAGACAATCATGATTCCCATTTGTCAAATATGCCTTCTCCCTCATTCCATATGCAACTCCATCCACAAGTGCAGAACCTCACAAATAAAGGGCTGTCACAAGGCCCTTTAAGAAAACAGCGAGGAGAAACGAGATCATGGTAGAAGTGGACCTAGTTGAAAACCTCATGGTTACCCCACCAACTTAAAACCATGTCCTGTAATGGAATAATTAAAACAGGCATCAAGATGACAGGAACAACCAAGCTGCCTTTGACACAGAAGGGTAATAGTCAGTATGGGAGGCCTTTATTTGTTTGTAATCCTAAATTTCGTGTTCTACTAACGCCTCCCAGGCTGGTGTGCACCAGTTTCATTTTATGGAGGACCCATGCAGGGGAGGGGAGGGGAGAATGGAGGTCCGCCTGTTCATCTATTTCACATACTGAAGGAGCCTTCAGTCTGGATTCATCAAGGAGTGACAGAATTCCTAGGGAAACCATATGGTGATTATTAAACATTTATATAATGCCATCTGTATACTCCATGCCTCATGAATCATAAATGAGACAAGCACCCTTCTCAGCAAGCTGAGGATTTCTGAAAAACGAAGCAGAGAAAATGGAAGGCAGGTCAGTGAACAGGGGCCTTTTGAACAGAAGTGATGGGACTCCAGGGGAGATCTGAAGATACTGGGAGGGGAGCGGCTTTAGGTTTAGTGGGAGCCAGGAAACAGCGCCATCAAATCGATAATGGCAATGCTCAGAGTAAGAGTAGCAAATTTGATTGTTTGAACACTTTCTGTGGGCTGGGTAGAAAGTTAAGTGCTTTCCAGCCACAGTTTTACTTAGTGCTCATGACTACTGTATAAGGTAGGGATTACCACTTCACTCCATGCATGCTCACCCCATGAACTCAGTTCTGAACTCAGTACCTGATTTACCCAATCCCAAGACTTAGTAAGTAGTAGAGATGGAATCTGGGTCCAGATCTGTGGGCCTTAGGTAGTCTCTGGTGAGTTATGAGGGTCATAAAGACTCAGTATACTTCTTTATTCCTTTTGCCACAAGCTGGCTTTGGTATTAGGCTTTGGAAACCAACATGAGAGATGGCTCTTGCTTTAATGTTGCTTCTTTCCTGAAGCTTGTTCATTTTTTTCTCCCTTAATGGCAGGTGATTGATTGCCTTACAATGAAATACTGAATATATTTCATTATATTGAATATATTTCATTATAATGAAATATTGGTAATGATAATTATAAAAATAATAATGGCAAGTACTTTTGAATGTGTGTTAACCATGTGCCAGGAATTGCGGTACTGTATATGTTATCTCCTCTCATCTCCCTGAAAACTATGTGTAGTGGGGATGATTATCTCTATTTTATTCTAGGGAAAATTGGGAGGGAGAGAGAATAAGCAGCTTGTTGAAGGTTTTGAAGTTATTGTTGCTCCAGTCTAAGTGTTGCACTATAATTGTCAGTGAAAAAAGGGGATTTAGTCATGAAATGCACCATCCTTTCAATGTAAAGATCCCAGAGGGGGCAAAGAATAAGCATCAGATCACAAGGTAAGGAGAGGCAAAGGCCACACTGGACCCAGGCTCCGTGGACTCTTCTCCAAGTACCTTTCCCCCTATTTCTTTGTTTTTCTTACCAGCTTCTGGAAGCTGCCTCAAAGCAGAGGGCAAGAACAGTATTACTATTTAAGCAAACAAACAGAAAAGCACAAAGAACCCAGAACAACGTTTTTATTAAGACATTGGAAACCAACTGATTCAAAATAGTTGATCTAGGCTTAAAAACCAGTGAGATCATCCTTACAACTGAACTGACACAGGCTGGCAGTCATCATTAAGATGGTCATATAAATGAACAGAAAGGAACAATAACCGTTGATTCAGTGTTAGCAGAGACACACAGATCCGGATATGGCTCACTCTGCATTTTTCCAAGGAAGAAAGTCATCAGTCCTGGAGATTTCCCCACCCAACATGAGGCTCTCTAATTTATTACGTACATATCTTAGGCTAGATTTTTAGAGCAATATGATTTTTTATTTATAGGGGAATTTAAATATGGCATTTTTCAAAGTGTAAACTTCAGATCTAGCCTATCAGCTAGAGTCATAAATCACAGCTGTTTCATTTCCAAATCATTAGGGAGACTGAAAGCTTAAAGTATTTAATTTATCCAAACCACATGGGGTAGTTTATCATTGTGCATGATGTACCATTTTTTTATTTCATTGCTGACTAGTAAAATTTTGAACAAATCATGCTGAGTTTTGAGGATGAATGAAGGCAATGCAAATCTTTTAAATCTCCAAGAAGTAGGTAACATGAGAATCCCTATGAAAATTTACAGAAATGGAAGTTTACATAATACTTAAAATGCCTCCCTGATGTGACTAGGTAGCTCATATTAGAACCCATTTTGCATGGAATAAGTTGAATGATTTTTTTTTAAGGGAGAAAAATGTGATGGGCTGATAGATATGGATGACATGACTGAATAAGATAGACACAAAATGTTCTGGTCCCTTCTTGGTCAGAAAAGACATTTTTCCTCCAGTTATAATCTCTCTTTATAAATAACATGAATCCTACTGCATCTCCTTGAAACTTATCTTGGTGTCAAAAGGAAAACGTCTCAAATTCGTTGATGAGTACTTTTTTTTTTTTAAATTGACTTAGAATTTCATATAGCCTCTAGTCAAGGACTGGAGCAGTTGGGTTACTTACCTCTTTTTAAGCTTAAGTGGTATGTATTCATTAAGATGACAAAGACTTAATATGTTAACAATGCTAAAACCTGGGATTTGAGCCTAGATCTATTTTGACTCCAAAGCCCCCAAGGTGAAGCAATCTTGGTGGTACTCAGTGCTTTTCCTTTCAGAGAAAAACAGACAGCTCTAGGCAGGAGTAAGCTGACAGGAATGTAATTTTCTTCTTAGTCTAAAATGGGTTAGTGTGTCTCCCAAGTGTGACTCCACATTTACACATTGCTTTTCCTTTTACATTGAAGTTTTCACTTATATCTGCATTCCCATATTCGTTGCAGCATTATTCTTAATAACGAAGATAAGGAAACAACCCAAGTGTCCCTGACAGAAGGGTAGATAAAGAAAATATGGTGTCTACATACAAAGGAATATTATTCAGCTTTAAAGTAAAAGGAAATCCTCTATTTGGGATGACATGGATGAACCTGGAAGATATTATGCTACATGAAATAAGCCAGCCACAGGAGGACAAATACTTCATCATTCCACTTACAGGAGGGATCTATAGCAGTCGAATTCATGGAAACAGAATGTGATAGTGATTTCCATAGCCTGAGGAAGGGTGGAGATGGAGAGGTATTATTCAATGAATATAATGGTTCAATTCTGCTAGATGGACAAGGTCTAGAGATCTGCTATACAACATAATGTCTATAGTTAACAAGACCATATTGTCTATGTTAAAATTTGTTAAGGGAGTAGATCTCATGTTTAGTACTCTTGCCACAAGAAAACAAAACACACACACATAAACAGCAACAACAAAGGGGCATCAGGAAACTGAGAGGTGTGGGAAATGTCCATTACCCTGATCATGTTGATGGTATCATGAATGTCTGCATATATTCAAACTCATCAAATTGTACACACTAAATATGTACAGTTTTTGTGTATCAATTATTCCTTAACAAAGAATTGGTGTTATGCTAGGTGATGGGCATTCCATATTAGTCCAATCTGTGTAAAAATTCAAATTTGGTGTGGACTGGAACTGAAGTTATTTCCCAAATTCACCCTATAACTTTAGGTGACTCTAAAACCTTTACATGCAAAATATCTCTACCAATCTATATCATTTGTTTTTTAAATTTTTTGAAAGCTTGAACATTCATCTGCTTTTTCATCTATTTTTTTTACAAAGATTTATTTATTATTTGAAAGAGAGATAGAGAGAGAGAGAAAGAGAGTGAACATGTGAGCAGGGGGAGGGACAGTGGAAGAGGGAGAGAGAAAATCCCAGACTCCCTGCTGAGTGTGGAGCCCAATGCCAGGCTTGATCCCATGACCCTGATATCAGGACCTTAGGTGAAATCAAGAGTCAGACGCTTAACTGACTGAGTCATCCAGGTGCCCCTCCATCACCTTTTAAATTGTGAAAGTCATGAAACATTTCTGAACCTCCATTTTCTTAGCTGCAAGATGGAGACAATAATGCCTTCCCTTCTAAACTGGGAAGATCAGAGGAGGTAAGGTAATGTAAAATACAAGCAATTACAATGGGACTAATTATTGAGCTTAAAGTTAATAGCTAACCTTAATTGAGCACTTAGCATGATCTACGCAATCCATGTTTTTCATTTTACATAATCATCAGTAGAGCCTAAACAGAGAGGTATTATGATTTTTAAGGCAAGTAAACGGAGACTTAAAAGAGAGATTAAGAACTTGCCCAAGATCATGGCCTACTGTACATTAACATCACATAAGGCTTTATGATTTTGCAGTGCAGCCTGAGACAATCCTGAAGACTAGAAGACGGGAATCGTCACACCCAGTTTTGGGACAGGTTGGGGGATGCTCATGCGTCTGTGAAATATTTTAAGCTTTTAAACTTGGCTACATGTTCCCATGTCTCAGATCTGTCACATCTTATTGAAAGTGTTTTAAAAGGGCCACATACATCAGCCAACTTTTTGCCTTCTCAAGGGAAAGAGAGCACTCATATTTAATAGGCATCTTTCATGATCAAGGCTACACTAAAAACTTTATCTCATTTCATCTTCTTAACATGGTATATAGTAGGTGTTATGTTTATTCATAGGTCTGAAAAGGGAAGTACAGAGAAATTTTTATTTACTTATTCTCTGCTTTGATTTGCAAAGATTAAATAAAACATATTTATATGCTTATTTAATAAAAAAAGGAAATTATGAATGTAAGCATAGAAAGTCAGAATTGTGGAAAATACCGTAGCTGAGAAGCTAAAAACCAAAAGGTAAGTTAGGATTAATATGGATATCATTGGGTCCAATATTGTTATTTAAGTTGAGTTTTAGACAAATCTGTGAGCTTCCTGGTAGCCAGGGTACAAAGGAAAATGAATTAGTTACATGATTTGTCTCTTCTCCAAGGAAAAGGAAGCATATATCTTAGTATCTCAGTCGCAGCAAAGTTCAAGATCACAGAGTTAGGAAGAAGTGGAAATAATGGCATTGGAGCCAGGGTCTTCTTATCTTCCAACCCCACACCCTTGCTCCACCAAAAGCTGTCTCCTACTATGTCTAGCTTGGGGAAAGGGCGTTTTTACTCTGGTTTCTGTTGATACAGCTTTGGCTTCAGCACTCATCTTGTTTCAGTATAATGGAAGTATTTCATCATAGGCAAAAGGGAAAGATGTTAAATTTTAATTCTTGTGTGACGTAAATAATGTGGGCAGGTTTATGAATTTCCCCCTCCAGTTAATGCAGGCATGTGGAAGGATGGGGCTGAAAGACAAAAAGGGAGAAAGGGGGAGGCACCTCAGGCTAGCAGGTGCCCTTTATAAATGAAATGAGCACATTTGTAGGGATGGTGAGGACAGTGAACAGGACAATATGCATTATGGAGAAAAAAGGGAGGAAATAAAGAAATGAAAATAAGGTGGCAGCATCTGCTGATGTCTAGGCACTATTCCCAAGTACAGAGGAAGGCTGTAGTGAGGGAGGCCTGGAGATATAGACCTACCTTGGATCTATATCTATCTATATCTATATCTATATCATCTATATCTATATCTATATCTATATCTCCACCTTGGGACTGGGGGGAGTGCTCAGTACTCTTCCTTCTCGTCCTCTGTCAGCTTGAGGGCACATCCCCAACAGAGAATCATGGCTATCTTACTGCCACTTGATGGCTCAGGACAGGTGGGGCTACATAGTTCAACACCTCTGACTCAAGTCCCAGCTTTATTATTCTAGTCTCAGGAAAGTCCTCGAATCACTCTTCTTCCTGGATCTCAGTTTCCTCCCCTGTGATGTGGACATAACCATTCCTTGGCTTCCCAGAAGGGTCAATCCACTCTTATAAATGAAAAGCTTTGGGACACTGCACATGGTGAAGACAGTGTGGTATAAGGAGTTCATGACTGAGTTTTCTCCAAGATTTCTGCTTTCCACGAGAACTCTTCAGAACGGATTTCAGACTCTTGGCATTCATGCAAGGAGTAAGCAAACAATAAGACAAAACAAGACAGGCAATTATTAATTTGAATGAGCTAGCCATTTCATAAATGTGGAGTTGATGAGCACAGCAGACTGATCTCCTTTCTCAGGGACCTAGCATTCCAGTGGTCTGAGCTCCATGCCAGAGATCTTACAAACTTCACACTTTTATCCAATAAAATTCTTATTGTTGGGTAGGTATTGGGATTCCCATTCCACAGATTAGCAAAATGAGGTTTGAAGGTTTGAAGGACTTTCTGATACCAGTAAGTGATGGAACCAGGTATCACCCCATGCCGTGTTCTTCAACATCTATCTCTCTTTCCTTCAAGACCAAAGAAGTCATTTGGAAATTCAACAAAGCACTGCCCACTAGGCTTTCCTAAACAGAACTTAAGCTCTGGAAGGAGTTCATGTCTCAGTGTATGACAATAAAATTGTAAGAAAAGAGACCAAACAAGATAGGATTTGAAAATTCTCCTGTAGGAATGTCCCCCAGTATTCTAGGAGGAATAGAGAAAAATATGCAAGACCAAGAATATCAAGTTGCCCAGAATGCCTACCTACCTGGCATGGGGCTACTGTTAGGCAGATGGAGGGAAAATACAAATACCACTTTGATTTTCTGTTGAGATTGTTATGTTTCAAAACAGTTTTACATATATCATTCTATTCAGATCTACCCTTCCTCCACACACTCTTCCATTACCCTACTCTAACCCTCATTACCTATCACTGAAGTTCCATTCACAGCTCAGCTTCTGTTCTCCTTTGGCAGTGAGAGTGAGTAGTCTTTGGGAAGGCAAATCTGACCATGTCATTCTCTGATCACATTCTTTTGACTATTTCTGATTAACTTTAGAAGAACAAGCGTTCAAGGGTCCCCTTCCCCCTTTTGCCTCAAGCCTGCACTGTCCCATCATCATACACCCAGTGCAGTCCCTACTTTGCTGAGCTATTTGCCTTTTTCTGTCATTCTAAGCACTCTTTTGGGCTCTTGATGTTTCCTTTGCCTCTGTCTATCCTGTCATCTTTTTCCCATTAAATCCCATTCTTCTTTCAAGGAGCAGCCCTGTTGTCAGCTAGCAAGATTCTTCCAGGTGGAATCATTCTCTGTCCCCCATATTTCATTTACATTTTGTTGACAGTACTACTTGCATTGTAACTTGTAGTATGGTCTTACTTTTTTACAGAGACTGAGCTTAGCATGTGTTTGTCTAGCTCCTTGGGATCCCTGGGGTCAGAGACTCTCTTTTTCATCAGTATGTCTGTAGTGCTTAGCACAATGCTTGCTCCCTGGGAAAGGCATGACACATTCATGGAAGTAAACATGGATTCACTTTCTTGGTAGAAAAATAGAAACCACTCTAGTTATTTTAACAGATGGAATTTAATATAGTGAATTGGTTAAATAAATGTGAGAGAATTGTAAAGGCAAAAAGAAAAAAATACCAGTGAATAACTGCAGGAAGCAGTTTTATTAACCCTGGGTATGGAGAAACAAAAAAGAAAGGTTGAGGTAATCAGATTTAAGCAGTTTGGAAAAGGAGGGGGGAGAGTACTGCCCAACTGGCGTGGGTGCTTCTGCAGAGCATGATGAGGCCTCAGTTGCCTTGTCTGAAAATGAAATGAGGATGAATAACCCATTCTCAATGGGATTGTTTTGAAGATTAAATGGGAAACTGATGCAAGAGGGTTGAGCACTGTGCCTGGCACAACCTTTAACAAAGTAAACTATTATTACCCAAAGTTATGAAGCTGTTACTGAGTGTGATAGCCCAAGGTAGGGCCTTGGGACAGGAAAGATCTTTTTTTCTTTTTAAGATTTTATTTATTTATTTACTTGACAGAGATCACAAGTAGGCAGAGAGGCAGACAGAGAGAGAGGAGGAAGCAGGCTCCCCGCTGAGCAGAGAGCCCGATTTGGGGCTCAATCGCAGGACCCTGGGATCATGACCTGAGCCGAAGGCAGAGGCTCAACCCACTAAGCCATCCAGGTGCCCAGGAAATATCTTGTTTCAACTCTTGGTTCTGCAATTTTGCCTGACATAAAGACATGAAGATTACAGATATATTGCATAAAGAATCCAGAACAATAACTACCTTAGGATAAATGGAAACTTCAGGCTTTCACTTGCTCAGCCACTCTGCACCCCTCTCCCCCAATAATCCTGACTTCTCACACCTCACAGATACTACCAGCAAATCCTGTGCTCTGTCTGTAGAATATGTCCACAACTGGACCATTTCTCACCACCACTGCTGTTGTGTCTGTAAACTCACCTGGATGACTTCAGGTGCCTCCAAACTGGTCCCCTATCCTTGCCCCGGTTGTAGCCTACTTTCTACCCAGCAGACAGATTTGATCAAGTCACTTTTTTGCATCCTCCTGAGCCTTTGAAATCCCCCAGAGTAGAAGCTGAGGCTCCTGTAGAAGTTTGCAAAGGATACGGGAGCTGGACAACATGCCTAGCTGCAGGGGCTGTTCCCACCTGCAGCCCTTCTTTACATTCATTGAATACTCTCAGAATACCTCAGAACCTTTGCATTTGCTACTCCCTCTGCCTGCAGTGCTCATTCCTTTGGCATTTGCAAAAGAAAGTCCTCATATCACTTGAGTCTCTGTTCAAGGATTGTGTTGTTGATGAGGCCTTTCCTCACTACCTCATGTAGAATTGTACATGTTTTTCTTCATCACTGCTATGGTCATTGTGTTAAACTCTCTGGCCCTCCTTTGCTCTTTGTTGCCCTTATCATGGCCTAACCCATTGAAGAGATGAATTACTGACTTGGTGGTAGCTCTACTTATTGTCCAAAAAAAAAAATCCCGAGATCTAATCCTGTATTGTTATTTTACTAGCTGTGGGAATGACTAGCTGTGAACATTATACTTAACCTTTCTCTGGCAGTGGAATGTGGACAGTAATATATGCTTATAATGTTTTGCATATTTTAATTTAGTTGCTTGTTTAGTGAGAAATGAATAAAATACTGTTTCCAAATAGTATAAATAGGGTACTTGGCATATACCGGGAATCGATTAATATTAATTGTCTTCTACTCAATTGAATGAATTCCATTCAATTTGGTTTGACAAACATTTACTGAGTTGTATTTTTAAGTTAAAAAATTCATTTAGAGGTTCCACTCTAAAAAAACATCGTGAATATGGACTTAGTTGTGAAAATGAGTATTTATTTAGAATAGGAAAAGAAATCACAACAAATTTGAAAAACATAATTAGTGTTAGAAATGTCTAAGAGAAATATTTTAATTAAAATTTAAATACAACTTTATGGTACTTTTTTCCTACATTTTGGGAGCCTGCCTACATTTTGACCTCCTTTCCTGATGACAATGATTTCCCCATATCATTTTCATTAGAGGGCATTGGGAACTAACTTAGTCTTTCTTTAAGCAGAGTTGACTGGGATTTGTTCTTTATTTTTGATAGTTGGGATACATAAAACATATGACCTCACTCACAAGGAGACATACTATTCATAGGACTAAAGATTTGTGCCCTACAAACATTGGAATGCTGATATGCCCTATCTTGTGTGATTCTAAGCAGAGAAGAAAAATTGCATAATGCATTTATAATTTATCTGCTGCATTTCTTGTATTCTGTCAGAAGACCTGTTCTGCTTTGATTGGGCATCTGGATGATTCTTAGTGATCACCTTCACTTTCTCTGTTGAACCACTCCTACTTTAACAAATAAAGGCTTATTTCTCACTGCCCAAAATTATACGATGAAAGGTTGTCCTGAGATGTGGAAACACAAGGGGGACTATTTGAAATTTTGTTGTTGGAAAATTTGAAGAGAATCAAGACATCGTAATTTGCTCTCTCTCCACCCTTGTCCATAACAACAACAAAAAAGTCTTTTCAACAAAATTTTACTTTTTAGTTTAAAAATATTTATGAAATGTATTTTATTTTAATATTTTAACTCTATTGGTTGCTTATACTAATAGCATTTAATAGTGCTAACAACTCAATATAGAGGAAAAAATTTAAACTCATAAAGCATAGAGATCCCAGGGAACAGAATACACACACAGTTGTACATATCCAACTATCTATCTGTCTGTCTATCTAATTTTGTTATAGATATGTACATTGAGATTATCAATGAAAGACTCTAAAGCATGAAAATATATTGTATTAATATAGCATTCTCTGACTCTGGGGGAAGAAAATAAGAACATGCTTTCAAGGAAAATAGAAATGATAAACAATTTCAACTGTCAAGAAAAAAGCTGTACATGTATTGAAAAAAAATAAATGGATGATAGCTATATCAAATCACCATAACATTTAAATTCATTTAAGTACTCTTAATACTGATACAATACTGAGATTTACAAAGTGCAAGCAATTATTTCCTTTGCAATTCTAATGAAAAATCAAGGATGTGAACCCAAGAATGTGCATAGGGTAAATAACTTAAAAGTTCTTTTATTAAAGCGTGTCAGTAGCTCATGAATCATATGGTGTATAGGCAGATTAATGGCTCCCAAAGATGTCCACTTCCTAATCCCTAGAACCTATGAACATGTTAGGTTCAGTGTAAAAGGGGAATTAACATCATAAAAGGAATTAATGTTGCCAATCAGTTGAATGTGCAATGGGGAGATTATTTTACGTTATTCAGGTGGGGCTAATGGAATCACAAGGGCACTTTAAAGAGAAAGAGGGAAGCTTAATAAGGAGGTGCATAGAGATGTGACCTGACAAAATTGGACTTGATGTTTCTGACTTTGAAGACATGGGGCCATAAGACAAGGAATGTGGGTGGCCTCTAGAAGCTGGAAAGGCAAGAAAACAGATTTCTTTAGTCTCCATGAAAGGCACAGCCCTGCTGTCACTTTGATTTTAGACTAGTGAGACTCACTTGGTATTTCTGACTTCCAGAACTATAAGAAAATAAATTTGTAAAATCAAGAAGGTAGCACACTGGAGCACATGGATTTAACAGATGTATTTAGAACATTCCATGCTAAAACAGCAGCATACACATTCTTTTCAAATGCACACAGAACATTTTCCACAACAGACCACATATTAGGCCACAAAGCAAGTCTCACCAAATTAAAAAAAATCGAAGTCATACCATGCATCTTTTCTGACCACAAAACAATGAAACTGGAAATCAATCCCCCCCCAAATATATATATAGCAGAGGGGTGGGTGGTGAGGAGAGTGCACAAATACAAAGAAGTTAAATAACATGCTATTAAACAATGACTGGGTCAACCAAGAAATGAAAGATTACATGCAGACAAATGATAATGAAAACACAATTGTCCAAAATCTCTGGGATGCAGGGAAAGTGGTTCTACAGGGAACTTTCTAGCAATAGAGAACCTATTTCAAGAAGCAAGAAAAATCTCAAATAAACAACACAAGCTTACACCTAAAAGAGCTAGAAAAAGAAGAACAACAAAAAAATCCAAACCCAGCAAAATAAAAATATTAGAGCAGAAATAAATGAAATAGAAACTAAAAAACCCCAATAGAACAGATTAATTAAACCAGGAACTGATTCTTTGAAAACAACAACAAAATTGATATGCCTCCAGCAAGATGTATGAAAAACAAAAGAGAGAGGACCCAAATAAAATTACTAATGAAAGAGGAAAAATAGCAACCAACAGCAAAGAAATACAAACAACTGTAACAAAATATTATGAAAGCCTTTATGCCAGCAAATTAGACAACCTAAGAGAATAGATAAATTCCTAGAAACATATAACCTACCAAGACTAAAGCAGGAAGAAAGAGAAAATTTGAACAGACCAATCATCAACAATGAAATTGATCAATTAAAGAAAAGAAAAAAAACTCACCAAAAAACAAAACTCCAGGACCAGATGTCATCACAGACAAATTCTACTAAACATTTAAAGAAGAGTTAATATCCATTCTTCTCAAATTATTCCAAAAAGTGCCAGAAGAAGGAAAACTTCCAAACTCATTCTATAAGACCAATATCACCCTGATACCAAAACCAGATAAAAACACAACAAAAAAAGAGACCTACAGGCCAATATTTCTCATGAATATAGATGCAAAAATCCTCAACAAAGTATTAGTATTTAAAATTATTTTAATTTGTTAAAATTATTTAAATTATTTTATTTATTAATTTACTAAAATTATTAAAAGTATTTGACAAAATATTAGCAAACTAAATACAACAATATATTAAAAAATTATTCACCATTATCAAGTGGGATTTATTCCTGGAAAGGAAGAGTGGTTTAATACTCACAAAACAATCAACCTGATGCATCACATCAACAAGAGAAAGGATAAAACCATATGATCATTTCAATAGATGCAGAAAAAGTATTTAACAAAGCACAACATCCCTTCATGATTTAAAACAACAAAACCCTCTGCAAAGTAGGTCTAAAGGGAACATACCTCAACATAATAAAGGCTTTGTGTGAAAAGCCCAAACCAATATCATACTCAATGGCAAAAAATTGACAACTTTTCAGGAATAAGACAAGGATGTCTACTTTCACCTCTTTATTCAACACACTACTGGAAGCTGTAGCCACCACAATTACAAACAAACAAAAAGAAATAAAAGGTATCCAAATTGGTAAGGATGAAGTAAAATTCTCCTTATTTGCAGGTGACATGATTTTTTGGAACTCACTAGAACTGACAAATGATTTCAGGAAAGTAGCAGGACACAAAAATCAATGTACAGAAACCTGTTGCATTCCTATACACTAATAATGAAGCAGCAGAAAGTGGAATTAAGAAAACAATCCCATTTATAATTATACCAGAAACAGTAAAATATCTAAGAATGAACCTAAACAAAGAGGCAAAAAGCCTGTACTTTGAAAACAATAAAACATTGATGAAAGAAATTAAAGATGATGCAAAGAAATGCAAAGACATTCCATACTCATGGGTTGGAAGAACATTTATTGTTAAAATGTCTGTACTACCCAAAGCAATCTACAGGTTTAATGCTATCCCTATCAAAATGCTGACAGCACTTTTCACAGAACTAGAACAAATAATCCTAAAATTTGTATGGAACCACAAAAGAACTCAAATAGCCAAAGCAATCTTGAAAAGAAAAACAAAACAGGAGGTATCAAAATTCCAGAAATAAACCCACAATTATATGGTTAATTAATCTTTGACAAAGGAGAAATGATTATACAATGGAAAAAAGATGGTGTCTTCAACAAATGGTGTTGGGAAAACTGGACAGCCACATGCAAAGGAATGAAATTGGACCACCTTCATTTCACCATACACAAAACTAAACTCAAAATGGATAAAAGACCTTCATGTGAGACCTGAAACCATAAAAATCCTTGAAGGGAGTACAGGCAGTAATCTCTCTGACATCAGCTATAACAACATTTTTCTAGATATGTCTCCAGAGGCAAGGGAAATAAAAGCAAAAATAAACTATTGGGACTACATCAAAGTAAAAAGTTTCTGCCCAGCAAAGGAAACAATCAACAAAACGAAAAGACAACCCAGTGAAAAGGAGAATATATTTTCAAATGACATATCTGATAAAGGGTTAGTATCCAAAATATATAAGGGACTGATAAAACTCAGTACCTCCAAAACAAACAGTCCAATTAAAAAATGGGCAGAAGACATGATGAGACATTTCTCCAAAGAGGACAAACAGATAGCCAAAAGACACAATAAAATGCTCAACATCACTCATCATCGGGGAAATGCAAATCAAAACTATAATGAGATATCACCTCACACCTGTCAGCATGACTAAAATCAACAACACAAGAAACAACAAGTGTTGGCAAGGATGTGGAGAAAAAGGAAACTTTTTGCATTGTTGGTGAAATGCAAATTAGTGCAGCCACTGTGGGAAACTGTATGGAGGCTCCTCAAAAAATTAAAAATAGAACTAACCTACAATTCAGTAATTCTCACTACTTCCTATATGCTTGAAAAATACAGAAAACACTAATTCAAAGGGATACATGCACTCCTGTGTTTATTGCAGCATTATTTACAATAGCCAAACTATGGAAAAAGGCCAAGTGTCCATGGATAAATGAATGGATAAAGAAGATGTGGTATATCTATACGATGGAATATAATTCAACCAAGGAAAAGAATGAAATCTTGCATTTTGCAATGACATGGACAGAGAGAGAATATAAAGTAAGTGAATTAAGCCAGTCAGAGAAAGACAGATACCATATTATGTCATTCATATGTAGAATTCAAGAAAGAGCACAGATGAGCAAAGGCTAAAAAAAAAAAAGAGAGACGGTTACCAGAGGGCAGGTGTCCTGGAGGGGATGGTTACCAGAAGGGAGATGATAGGAAATAGAGGATGGGATTAAAGAGTACATTTATGACAAAAAAAAGAACATAAAATGGAATCAAAGAGATAAAAAATAAATTTGTGTTGTGTGCATATATTTAAAGAAATTCATAACAGCAACAATGGGAAGTTAATACAAATATTTACCAACTCAACTTTTAGTACCATGTTTTAAAGAAAACAAATGCTCTTTAATACTTCTCCAATTAATTAGAACACTGAATTTAAAAGAAAACAAAGGAGTACTTATCCATGTCAAGTCCATGTATATAGCAGTCTGCTTTTTCTAGAATAATGGTTCTCAAATGTTAACAGGTGTCAGAATCACCCAGAGTACTTGTTGAAACAAAGATTGTTAGACTCATCTCCAGAGTTTCTGATTTAGTAGGTCTGGAGTGGGGAACAGGACATCACCTTTTGAACAACTCTCCAGGTGATTTCTGGTGTTACTGGTCTGAGGACCACATTTTGGGAACCAGTGATCCAAAAGGAGGGTGGAAGAGAGAAGTGAAATTCATCTTAGGAAGTCAAATCTGTGTTAGAAATTTCATATATTACTACTCAGATGCTTTGGTCACAAAATGTCTCTTTAAACCTTACTCAGGGTTCTAAGAAACAGAGCCCTGTTTTAATAAGACAGATCTTATTATCAATTTTTAGGAAATTTGATTGTATCAGATTATAAGAATAAATGAATAACAGGAGACACTGGCTTTCGGTAGAGATAGCAGATTTATAATGAAAAGAGAGGAAAACAGGGTGGCTGAGAGTAAGAAGGCAAAGTCAGAAACTAGGACAAGCAGACATATGGAGTTAAAATATTTAATACCTACTTCCATTTAATGAAGGGGTAATTAATCATTCATACTTTATGAGCTTGAGCATTTTGATGTCCCGTGCAGAAGCCACTAGCCACATGTGGCTATTAAACATCTGAAATGTGGCTGATCTGAGTTGAGATGTGCTATATATGTGAAATACACATAGAACTCTGAAGATTATGAAAAAGAATGAAAAATACCTCATGAATAGTTTTTAAATATTTAATATAATTGAAATGATAACTTTAGGGTATATTAAGTTAAGATACATTATTAAAATTAATTACAACTCTTTCCCTTTGATTTTTTTTTTTTTTAAACATGGCTTCTGAGAAATTTAAAATCACCTAAACTGCTCCTGTTGGATTTCTGTGGGAAAGCCCTGCTCCGGAATGTGTCATTGCATCCCACATTTGCCTTATATTCATCCTGTTCTGCATCATAATGGCAGGATGGGAGGCTGGGGGATCAAGACTGTTGAGTTCCTTGAGGGCAGAATGACTTATTTGCTTAGTGTACTTCAGAGCCAGAACCTTTCCCAGTACATGGCCTGAGGGAGATGTTTATTTTATATTTGTTGAAAGAATGAATGAATAAGTGAATGGATGAAAGAGTATAATGTTTGTATTCTGGATAAGAAGGAGGAAAGTGTTTCAGAAATATTTCCAGCAAAAGTGGATAGGATTTTAGAAACTGTAGTCTTTTTAAAGGTTACCATGGCTTGTTTTCTGAAAAATACATGAAGGAGAGGTGCCTCGTTCTAACAATTCAGGGTGGATGATGTGTGACTGCCTTAGATTTAAAATGCCTCTTTCCCTCCAAACAACACATAAATATTTAAGCACAATTGTACTGTAACTTAGTAGTTCTTGAATCATTTATGGAATGTACTTGGATTTGACATACTTATCATACTTGAAATAAGAAGTGGTAAGATATAAAGTAAAAAGTCATGGAATTAAAACTCTGAAAGTTTGATGTGGCCAAATCTGCTATTTATTAGGCACAGATGCCCCCAAATTATGCGTCTTGCCTTATACAAATGGATCTTAGGTGCATTGTTCCCCAAGGCACTACTGTAATTTTAGGCATGAAGGTTGTTTTGTTTTTTTTTTTCTCTATGCACGGAAGCACAAATGGTCTTGTGTCCAAGTGCAAACTGAAAACAAGAAGCAAGGTGGGTAGAGGGAGGGGAGAAGCTGTTCTTTGTTCTGTTCCTGTGAAGATTCTGGCGGCTTCAGCCCGCGTTAGTTATTCAGTGCTATTTCTGAGTGAGCCCTTCCTTTATACATCACAGTTAGGACTGGAAAACAACCAGGTGATAGCAAGAATGCATGTGAAATAGTTTTAATTTAGCACTACATATGTATACAAAAATGAAATATGAGGGAAGTCAATAGATTTCTTTCATTGAAATCTGTTCAATGAAATATTTTCACTAGTGAAAAGTATTTCAAATACAATGTAAAAAATGCATGTTTTCGTGTCTGTGGCAGCTTTTTTCAATATGGTTGCACGATCCATGTGAAACCATTTAAATTTAAATTGGGATTAATTAAACTGAAATAAAATTTAAAATTCAATTATTTGGCCCTAGGAGCCATTTTTCAAGTGTTCATTGGCTACCTGTGGCTAATGGTTACTGCACTGAGCAATGAATACAATACTGCCATCATTGCTGAGAGTTCCGTTGGACAGTGCTTCCTTAGATGATTCATTCTCTTATTTACGCTTGATTTCCTTATCTGAGAAAAGGGAAGAATAATGATTTAGTCTTTAGTTACAACACAAGATTTCTGACAGAGTCAAATGTTCATAAAAGTGCTATGCAAGTGCTACCAAAGGTGAATTATTGCCAGTATCTGCGTCAGAAGAGGGAGGCTAGAGATGAGAATTGGTTATACTAGACAAATGGCTGGATATTCACTGTATCTAGAGCCCACCTTTCTTCTGTGCACCTGCTATATTTTGGCTTAACATAGGTACCTGGCTGGACTTGACATCTCTTTTGCCCACCTGATATCTTCTTGGTCTACCTTTTCTATTCCACCCACTGCTGCGGTCACCAGCTACCATGCAGGTCAAATCTAACAGCAACTGGCCTCAGCTGCATTCTCTAACTCTTGGGTTCTCCCTGGAGTTTCTATGACATGGCCAATGCGAGGTGCCTAAAGGAACCTGCTCAGACATTCTGAAGTATATGCAGCCTTGAGACTATGAGGGGTAGCACCTCCTGGGACAACCTTTGATCAACAGGCGATGGAAGCAGGTGGATAAATATACCTCTCATTTGTCTCTTAGGCAGCCATTATGTGGTGTATCCTATAAGGTTCCTCAGAATGTTCTAGGGGGATGAGCCCCAGTTGTCCATGTGGTGATCTCCTGGACAGTGCACCTGGCCAAGCTTTTCTTCATTCCCTATTTCATCCTTCACAATCCCTCTTCTGTTCCTTGGGATCACTTCTTCAAAATAAATTCCCTGCAAGACCTTATCCAGGGTGCACTTCTTTTGGGGGCACCTAGGTTAAGATGAGTCTTTTGGATGATTTCCCACTTTTCATCCACAAATTTTCTGGAGTTCATTTGAGATTTGGAATTTGAACGAGTTGCTTTAATATCATCCATGATCTTGAGACTAAAGACAAAATTAGTCATGTCAAAAACCCTGCCAGTTCTTACTACATCTACAGAAAGAAAATTTGTAGAGATTGGAAAAGGCAGAGATATGCAAGAGTCTCCATGAGGAACCAAAACTCCTAATGTAAGATAAACATCAGTATGTTTTCAGTGAAGTGATTAATGTGTGCCCAGAACTGTGCCTGGCAATAAGACTTAATAGTAATAATTTTTTTTTTTTACCCCAAAGTAGCTTATAAACAATGTTAAAACTTAAGCTTTGATGTCAGAAGAACTGAGAACTTGGTTTTTCCTTGGCTCAAAACCACATTTGTTTCTTTAATATTGCTTTGTACCTACTTATTCAGACAATAGACTATAAGCTCAGTGAGGATAAAAACCATGTCCTTTTACGTATGCCCTTTGCCCTGGCACCCAGGAAGGGGCCTGACAAATAGTACTCAGCAAATATTTTTTGGATTAATGAATGACTAATAAATAGTATTTATTGGCATTTTACTTTGTGTTAGGCCGGGGGCTGGCAAACTATGGTCAATGAGCCAAAAAGCATCCAGGATCTGTTTTTGTGCATCAGGTTTTATTGGAACATGGTCATGCCCATCCATCTCCATGATGTCTGAGGCTGTTCTCAAGCTACGCTGGTAGAGTTGAGTAGTTGCAGCAGAGCCCAGAAGGTCCACACAGCGAAACATATTTACTCTCCAGCGTTTTACAGAAAAGTTGCCAACCTCTGTGTTAGGCCATAGGGTACTAAAAAGCTGCATTTGCTGTGTGTGCCATGGTATGGAAAAGGTTGGGAAGGTCCTTGATAACTTCTACTGAGTAAAAGACAGGGTTCCAGAACACTGCATACCAAGGTATGGAAAGAATTGTCTGTACCTAGAACTTTAAAGTATGGAGCAGGGAGAGATAAAAAGCCTTTTCAGCAGACCCTAAAACATGGACCTAGACACATGTCTACTGCTCCTCTTGGTGTAGGGTCTTCATAGCCTTAGCTGTGGGTAGGGAAAATTGCTCTTTGTTTCCTCCCCAAAGCCCCTGCTTAGAGTACCTGAATTCTAAGATAATAAGATAATCATAACTATGAACTACGGAGAGAGGGTGAAATCCATGTGTCTATTTTGTGTCATATCTGTACTAAATCTCCAGGTCCTAGTACAGCATTTGTACATGAAAGACCTGTGAAAATTATGGAATTCTCACCATACTATAGATGAGGGCTGTTTCAGTCAAATAGTCTTGTTTGTTGTAGGTGTAGAAGCTATGGTGACTGTCACACAGCTGGCACATAGTGGAGGTGGACTCAAGCTCAGGTTCTCCTGACCCACACTTGGGATTCCCTGCCCTCTACCTCTCTCTAGCTGTGCTCTTGACTTAGTTTTCTCATTATTATGGGGCTGACTTTCCTCAGAGCCGGGAACTAACTGGATGATTGCTAAACTCCTTCCTAGTCTTGGAAGGTACTAAAACAATACAAGCTATTGTTTGTAGTCATGAATTTAAAAGACTAGTTTGGTTTAACTGAGGTGGGAAAATGTTTTTAAAAGTAGGGGAAAAGTGAAGGAATTTCATAGTGGCTGAGCACTGTAATCAAATGAGTTTTATTTTAGAGAGCTTCAGGCTTCCATGCCACAACTAGGTCAGAAATCACTAGAGTAAGACTCAAAGGTCAAATTGACCAGAAAAAAAAAAAAAAAAAGAATGAAACAAATGGAAGACACAAAGCCCCCTTTGCTTTCAAACTATTACCCTCTATTCGGAGCTGGAAAGGGCTTATCGCAATTGCTTCATCCCATGACAGCAATTTGCAAGGGTTCTCCTTGGTTTTCCCAGTGCAGTAAATCTTACCTTTCTTTAACCCAGTGCTGTTTTTTTTCTTTTTTCTTTTAATTCTAAGAATCTGTTTTTTCCTCTGTTCATTTTGAAGTTTAAAGGCATGCTTTTTCAAATCTTCTCCATTCAGGTCACCTTATCTACGACCTGCCATCTCATCAGTTTTATTGTCAAAGTCTCGCTGTGGCTGCAGAACACATGGTTTATTTTTACTTTTATGTCCTGACTTGCCCTGGGCCACACGAGTCATTCAGAAAAAGGTGGCCCTGGGACATGCAGGACATACTCTTTCCTTAATTCCCATAATTAATTGCTTTTTAATCAGTGGCAATGACTCTGGCAATTGGGCCTGCCAAATATTTGCTTATTCCCCTTATGAGCCATTCAGTTTCGGCCACTGAACCCACACACTTAGTTACAGATGAAGCATGATGAGCTGGCTTGGGGATACTGAGCCAAGTCTTGATCTTGCTGAGCTTTAGAGGACTTCATGAATTATGAGGGCTTTTCTGATACAAATCTTACTCAAATTTTGAAAGTGTTTTAACAAACTTTTTGTCTTTTTTTTTTTTCAATGAATATTAACTTACTTTAAGTGCTAGGGCATAAAGACAAGGCAGACAGATTATTCTTCTGCCTTCATGGACATTCTAGTGCAGAGAAAAAGAAAATATACAAAAAACCAAGTACCATGCACATTAATAAACAAATAAGCAATAAGTGACACATGCTATGAAGGGAATAAAGTAGGAGGATGGGATTGAGACTAGGGTTAGATGTCAAAGTTAGGGGTCAAGCAAGGTGTCAATGAAGAGGTGACATCTGAACAGTGATGTGAGTGATAAGAAAGAACCAGGCATGTGAGAAACTGGTTGACAGTGGGGTAAAGGGGTCCAGGCAGATGTGAGATAGTAAATATGCAAACTTCAAGGCAGAAAGGAGCTTTATGTGTTTGGAGACTACAACGGAGCCCAGTGTGGTTAGAGTTGGATAAACATGGAGGATAGTGGGTCAGGATGAAGTAATAGATGTAAATAGGGCCACACAATGCTGCCCCTGTCTTCCCTTGTAAAGAATATAGGTACCAGCACTGTACTGTAAACCATGATGGGTGCCAGACACTAGGGCTATACAGACCAATAAGACATATTTGTGGACCAGATCACTTGCCCTGAAGGTCTTGCCTCCTTGCATCTATAAACTCCTCCTCCACTTAGGATTTCTATTACTCCCAGATGCTCTCAGACCTCTAGGACTCTCACCTTTCATCCTTTCCTTCTTAGACACAATCAGAAGTCAAGGCTCACAGCTAATACTTTATCAAAGGACATGCCTCTAGGCTTCCCAAATCTGACTGTATCCCTACCTCTTCCTGCCCTCTGAAACCCCTGTGGTTTCCTGGAATTCACAGTGAGCCATGAACTTGTCCCCTATGTTCCAAACTTTCTTTCTGAAAGGTCCTATCACCTCCTTGAACTAAGCAAAGTCTTTTGTCCCCTAGTGAAGTAGCTTCCCCTGAAAGGCTTCCAGTGGTGACTGTTTCATCTTCATACCCCATAACATAGGGCCTGAGGGTGATGGGATTATTCCTTTCCACATGGTATGTTTTCCTACTTCAAAAATCCCAGATGCTTTGAAGCATATCAAAAGTACCCAAAAGTACCAGGCTGAAGAGTACAAAGGTACAGAAATACAGAGGAAGTGCATCCAAAGTGTTAGCCTTAATTATGTATTTTATTATTTTATTTTTGTTTTTTAGAGCAGGAGGGGAAATTTGTGGTTAAAGACATATACTTTGGAATCGGATTGCCTGGGTAGGATCCAAGCTCTGCCCATTTTTTTATTTGTGAGACTTAGAGCAGGTTAGTTAATGCCCTTGGGACGTGGTTTCTTATCTTTAAAATGGGGATAAGGTAGTTGGAGAGTACTCTGAATGGTGCTTGGCATAGTATAAATGACATAATAAAGTTTGCTATTTTTGTTGTTATTAATTCATCGATGACGTGAATATCTGGCTTACCTATTCCTCTCCTTTCTGCTTTATAACATCCTTAGCAAATTCAGCATCCATGAAGTTGGGTCATCTATGACTGTGCTCATTCAGACTTTGGCAGGCTTAGCTCCAACTATTTATTCCTCTGCCCCACCTCAGCCACCTACTCACACACCCATGTTCTAGTCTTTGTTATCTCCAGCAATTGCATCTCTCCCAAATCTTGATTTATACATCCCACTTGGTTATTATCATTCCTCTCTTGCTAGCTTATTTACTCCATTTGCCCTCCAGAGGCTGACATCATTGACCTTAACTCCATTTACCTTCCACAACTTTGGGCTTTCTGGTACATGGAAGGACTTCATTATGGGTTGGCAGAATGTGATAAGTCCTAATTCAAGCAAGTCTCCCCCCTCCCTCCTGGTCCCCCACTAGAGGAATAGGGGTACATGAAAAGTTGCATTTATTGACAATCCCCCAATCTGATAAGTCCCGGTAGCTTCTGTTGAATATATAATCATTATACAAATCAAGTGTATATTAGTAATGCAGAAGACAGATAGCAAACTTACCCTGGGTGAGTAGAGGGAGAGTTTTATAAAGTGATTCCATGCAAAGCTTTGGAGAAATGAACAGGAAAAAATGCAGTATCCCAAGGGTTGGCAACAACAATGAGATGTCAAGACCTTTGTGTCTGAAGAGCAAGGGGAAGTAGAAATTACCTGCATCCAGAAAGAAGATCTCAATAAAGAAGCCTGCTTCAGTAAAGGAATAGAGCCAATGGAACAGAGAGAAGTGGGCGTGTGGGGGGTGCAGGCTGGGAATCAGTAGCCTGAGCATACTTCCTCTGTCCCCGACCTCTTGCATCTCACAGCCAGAAGCCAGATGGTGAAGAGTTTGTATCTGTAGAGGCCAGGTTAGCAGGATGAAAAATGTGTGGAGAACAGATCTCAAAAGGAAGGCAGAAAGTATCTAACATATGAATTAAACCCTCATTTTTATAAGATTCATGCTTTAGAAAGCTAGTTCGTGCCAAAGCTCCCACCTGGTGTCTTTATGACTTCTACAGACAACAAGAGCTCTGGGATGTCATATTTATCAGCCTGTGACATGGCATGGTACAGCACATGGTGGATTGAGAATGGCCTAGTGTCCTTTTCCTTTGGAGGTTGTTCCTGGGAAATGTTACAGGCCCTGTTTATCATATTTCTGAGAGCTGAAATTGTGTTACATTTTTCTTTTTAGATAGTTTTGAATAGTTTATATATATTCTTCCTGCCCACTCTTCTTTGTCATCATCCCATTCCAGGTCTCTATAAAATAACTTCTTGGAAATTCAAGATTCTAAGGGTTGGGGAGGTTTGAAGACAAGTTGTTGAGACATAATACATGAACTACAATTCTCATTAAAATTAATGTCAAGTAAGAGAATTATAATTGTCATTGACTCTTATGTTTGGTCCATAAATGAGTGAATTAAGATCTAGTCAGAATCAACACTTTAAATATGTCCAACTTTATTTTCTGTACCTGTAGACTGAGTTAACCCCATGTTAGCAACTGAATATTATATTTCTCATTCATTTGTCCTTTTGTTCATCCATTCCATTACTATATTTTGATCATCTATTTGTACCAGCTCTCTGCTATATTGAAGTGGGGTAGGGAATAGTGGTAAACCATGGAGGATGAGAGACATGGTCTCTGTCTTCTGACAGCTGACTACTAAAAACCTGGCAAATACTAGATTCTGGATTACCAGTTTGCCTGACAATGCTCAGCTGATTCTGGGACTTATCTCCTGAGAAATGTTAACAGTAATAATAGTGAATATTTAGAGACAATTATCTCTATGCCAGAAACTCTGTTTGCTATTTTTCATTTTCTTTTAAAAAATTCAAACAATGCATGTATAGAATTTAAAAATTCATATAGTATCATAAAGCTTATTATAAAATGCAGAGGCCACTATTTTTAAAATGACCTGACCAGTTTTTCTACTCTTTACCTCATTTTCTTATAACATGTTCATATTATAATTGCTTGGTTTTACATTTTTCGATATATGTCTTTGTCTTCCTATTTGGAAGATAAGGAATTAGGTCTCTTCCAAACACAATCCACTTCTCCTCCCCCTGGTTCTGCTATATCAATATTCAGTGTTTAAATTTGTAAATATCATAAATTTAAATTTGTAAATATGATATATTCCTCTTTGTTGAACCACATAGTGTGTTTTATAATATTTTCTCTTTCTTCTTTCCATTTTGGTATGTGTTCCGGGAGATTAAAAAAATGCCCCACTTTTTCATTTATTCCATGTAACCATCACAAATGCATCTACAAACTCTATTCCAGGTGGCAAAACTCTGCATATTATTGTCAAATGCATGAAGTAATCTGTCGGTTCTTTTGTTTTTTTCTCCATTGGAAGCATCCTCCTTTAGTCCATTTTTTCTTACTTCTGTCTCATCTTGTTGCTCCCCACAGTGGCTGCACCACAGTGACCTCGGAGCTTGTCTTTAGCAGCATCTTGGAATTACCTCCTTTTCTCTGCTAAGTTGGATCTCCTGTTTCCTGGATCTTTTCCCTGTCTGATTCCCTTACTTTGATGGAGTATAGCTTCCAACAGCTTTCTGAGGAAAGCTGTCTGGTAGGCAATATTTTGGGATCTTGAATGACTAAAAATATCTTTATCTCCTCGTACACTTGACTGATAATTTAGAGGGTTGTAGTATTCTAGGTTGAAGCCATATTTGCCCTGGTGTTTGAGTGTTTTATTATCCATCACCTTGCAGTCTTGAATGCTGTTCTTAAGCCCAATTTCATTCGAATTATTTATCCTTTTTAGATGATTGTTTTATTCCTCTGTTGCAACTAACTGGACTTTTTCTGTTGTAATATTCTTAGAAGAATTGTCTCACCCTATTCTCGCACCAGTTCTAGTAGACAGGTACTGCTATTGCCACCTTTTTAAAGGTGAAGAAAGGAGACACAGAGATGTTAGACACATCACTAATACACCTGGGAAGTAGGGGAGAGTGCTAAGATTTAAGCCAGAGTCAGTTCTGCTGACATCACCTGTACTCTTCATCATGATGCATGAAGACATTCCATAAAGTCCAGGCTTAATACCAAGCTTTGTCTACGGCCATCTGTATATGCCCATTCTCCTTTGGGTCCAAATCTACTGCTGAGGCAGTGGTTAAAGCTCATTCAATGCCTGGCTCACCCCATTCTCTTCTCCCCACTACCCTGCAGCCTCAGTAGGTATTGGAGCCTGGTATGCGTGACCGTGATGTTCCTGGAAACTGACTCCACTCGCAATCTGCATCACCCATCTTTTAGCAGCATCTCTTTTCAAACATCTGATATTTGAAAATGCAGGAGTCTTATATCATTTTCCTTGAGTTATATTTCTGTTCCATATTTCTGCCACTTTCTGTAAGGAAACCTTATTTATATTCCAGTGATTTGTTGTCTTTTCCTTGACTATAGATCATACTTTTTCTTAATTTGACAAACATTCAAAGTACCTGAGATAAATTTTTAAAAATTCCTCTTCATTTTACTCCTGGCAAATACCCTCTCCTAAGGTCTCCATTGTGTATCTTGAATTAAGAAAGATTCATATTTAAGTGTATATGCAAGGGGAGAGTGTCACCATCAGGAAATGTAAAGAGCAGGGAACGTGAAGTCAGTGGGTTTTCATTTTAGTCCTGGATCTACCAGCTACTTGTTGTTGACCTTGGGTAATTTATCCAACCGTTCTCCATCTTTACTTCCTCATCTCAACAGTGGGTTAATTACTCGCATCCTCCCTGCTGTTACTGGATGACACAAGGACAGATGAAAAAAGAATGTGAGAAAATATTCTGAAATTCTACTGTAGTCTTTATCAGTCTGTCATTCATTTATAATCATCAAAATTTGGGACATATCTATATTATTGTGGATTATTACTTAGTATCTAGTAATTGTTTTTCTTTAAGACAACTTACTTTAAAAATATAAATAAATTTATTTATAAAGGGGAGTTAATGGAAGGGAAATAAAGACGGGGGAAATCTAGGAAGAATCCCAGTTCAGAAAGTAAGAGTTGCTCAATGTGTATGCTGGGGAAGAGCAGACAGGTGTGAATCTCAGGCTTGGGCATGAGTTTTCCAGGGTGTTGGATCAAAAATTAGGCAGATAAAATGAATAAAAAAGAGGAAGACCTGAGGCAGTGGGTTGCTCTCCTGAAAGAGAAATCTAACCTGAAAGGGAGGATTGAGGTAGGGAGAAAGAGAGAAGTGCGGTGTCAGTGACTTATAATGAATGGTAAAATGAGGTATTGGTAGGGTAATGGCCCTACTGGTAGGGAGAATCTGGGACTGAGAAAGAAGAGCTAGGGAGTTAGAGAAAGGTTTGGTTTAAGGAGGTCTTATAAGGGTCAGGGTTGAGGGACTGGGAGAACTTGAGGAGACATAAGGTTGGTTGGGGAACACAAGATTATTGAGAAAGTTAAGGGAAAGGATGTTAATGAAAGGTGGTGAGGGATGCTGAGTAGGACTTGAGAGATGGGAGTTGCCAGGGTGACAGGGCAGCAGGTAAGCAAGGGGACCCATCTGGAAGTGGGCAGATCATTGAGGTGATGGAATATGTGTCCTCATCACATTAAGTTTCACAGACTCTCTTCTTGGGACAGGACTCTAAATAGGGATACCCACGAGCAAGTGGTAAGAATAGTCAATGTATCACATACATGTCTTGCTTTAAGTTGTTTTGTATATTGTATACTGTCATATGTATGTATGCCATACTCTGGAAAACACTGCTTTAACATATTCTGCGAATCGATGGAATTATTTATAGTTAGCTCTTTGAGTACACTTTATTGTCTTTATAATTTTCTTCCATTCTTCCCTGGCAAATACATGCCAGGGTCTAGAAACTCAAAAGAATCCCATGGACACAGTTGTCCCTGTATTTATACGGCAACTGGGAGAAGATGGAAGATAGATCTTGGTAAAATTTTAAACTTGTTGAAGTTCAAACTCAGAACACCTTTTTAACATCTGGTAAATGTAAACCCTTTCCCCTTTTTGATTTTCATTGGGTTTTTCTCAAAAAACTAAAAGTTCTTGTTCTCACAACTTTGGCTTATATAGGAAGGGGTCTGAAAAAAGAAATGCAATGGAAACAGTTACATCATAAACTATTTCAAGACCTGCCCTAAAATGGGGAATCTGGGAGATAGCTCAGTGTTCCGTCTTGCTGGATCTCTACACTGGAAAGCTGAAGACAAAAGGGGATTAAGTGTCCTAAACATTATCTTAGGATTTGGGTTTCATGCCTGGGAGGCCCAAGCCTGCAGCTCTGCCTAAGCACAGAAAGATAGCAACAGCTCTAAGCCTGACTTGTACATCTTTAGCTAGAGTGGGGTCATTTACAAGGACATCGGTTATGGGTGATTTTGAGAAGGTGTATCAACAGGCGGAAACAATGAGGAAATGGTTTAAGGAGAAAAAAGTGTCAGCTTCTGTAACACTTCCTGTTTTCCTCTTTCTTCCTTCCTTACCCTTCCTTCTCCCAAGGCTATGATTTAAATTTAAATTTGGGTTCCTTTGCAGAATCCTGTGAATATCCGCTTTTTAGCATAAAACTAATCACTATGCTTTTGAGAATCCATGATCAGTGCTTGGGCTGAGGTGGTAAGATTCTGAAGCTAGAATGGAGGTCAGAAGTCATTTAATTCTGTCCCCTGTCTTTGAAATGAGAAACTATAGGCCACAGGGGTGAAAAGATGTGCCCAAGGTCACCCCGATGGTTAGTAGCAGCATCAGGGCTGGGTTGCAATTCCCTGCTTCCATCTGTTGTAAATCCTCTTGGACAGGCTTTGTGGCAAACTACCAGGGAAGCTTATTGGAAAGCATTTAAAAACGTTAGACCGTCTGCAGATGTGATTTTAAAGGTTATTTATTTGTTTTACTGCAGATCATGACTTCCCCTCCATCCGTCTTCTTGTTCCAGGGCCAGATTCTGTCCTTTGATGTTCTTTGTGGCATTCAAGTTGCCTTTGGCCTGAATCAGAAGCAGGGTTTGACCCAAAGCTACTGGTGCCTTTGTTTGCTCTCAGAGGACTTCCCCTCTCCACAGGAGGCTCTGAAAAATCAGTTGTCTTAGAGTTACTTTCTACACAAGATGTGCCCTGCTGTGTCTGTGTCATAGAATCTTTGAGCTGGATGAGACCTGTAAGGTCATCAGTCCAACCCCCGACCCAGTTCAGGCACGTCTTCCAAAAATTTCCTGGCATATGGTCACATAATCCTACGGCTGAGAGTTAGCATGGGGGTCAAAATATATATATATATATATCTTGGGTTTATTTTCTCAGGTAAAGAAGGTGAAATTCAGAAAGGTGAAATAATTTACTTTCGCCCGGCTGGGGGAGCTAAAACTAACTCTGGCTTCTGACCTAAGTCTGTAGCTCTGTCTACAGTACCATCTTATCCTTAATTAAATGCTTGCAAGAAATGCTCAGTGAATCATCCATGCATTTATTAATTTGTTAATCATCATTAATTTACTAAGCCTTATAGAACTAATAGGAAAATTGACAATAGAACAAGAGGAAAAATCCTCACATTGAAGTCTTCATTCCCTAAGACAATCAGTTTCTTGGAAATTGTGTTAGTTTTCTAACGGTGCTATAACAAATTATCACAAATTTGGCTTAAGACAGCACAAATTTATTATGTGTAGTTCTTGAGATCAGAAATCTGCAATGACTCTCACAGGGCTAAAATCAAGTTCTGGCATAGGTGTTTTCCTCTGGAGGCTCTAGGTGAGATTGTGTTTCTTTGGCTTTTCTAGCTTCTAGAAGCTGCCTACAGTCAATGACCCCGGGTATGATCCCTTCCTCCATCTTCACTGCCTCATCCTAACTGATCCCATCATCTCTGACACTCTCTTCCCTTTCTCTGTCCTTTACAAAGCTTATGGGATTGTATTTAGCTCACCTGGATAATCCAGGATACCCTCCCCATCTCAAGATCCATCATTTAATCACCCCTGAAACTGCCTTGTATCATGTAAGTTAACATATTCATAGGTTCTTGGGTTTAAGATTTGACTATCTTTGGAGGCTTGTTACTCTGCCTATCACAGAGGTCACAGACAAAACATCCAGAGAGGTCATCAAAAGATGTGAAGAAGGAAAAAAACCACAAGAGAACTGATACTTGAACCAAGTTGTGAGGGATCGGAGAGGTTCACCAGCCAATTGAGGTAAGATGGGACATGACAAGTAGAAAGAATAGCATGTTTTAAATTGCCCACATAGGAGAGGGAGCACATGGCACTTCTGGGGAATGCCTGGTCCCTTAGTATGCCTCTTAAAGATTTTTGCCCTATTAAAATATTTCTTCTAAAATCTCAACAATTTGCACACATAAACCAATTAGGATAAGAGATACAATAACATATCTCAAACGATTCAAGGTAATATTGTACAAGGTGCAGTTTTTTTTCATAAAGCTTGAAAGTAGAATAACATCATGAGAGATGGAGGTTTGCATTTCAAGTCTTTCAAGAGATTAAATAATAAAAAAGGATCAGGTAGTGGGGACTGACCAAATAGATTGCCTGGAGAATAAGAAGAGGCCTAAAGGTTAAGAAATAGTTACTTTAAAAGTGTGTGGGGGGGAGTTGATGGCTACAGAAAGCATAATCTTTTTTTTATTTTTTTTTTTGCTTCAACTCTGTGATTTCACAAATGAGAAATACTTATTGTTACCAACTAAATCCTAGAAATTGCTTGATTTATATCCATCCAACAGTGATTCTAAAACTCCATTCTTATAGAACACCTTATTCGAAAAGTCTCTTTGAGTGGTCCTTGGCTATATTAATCATTATGATTTTTCTCCAGTTCACAGAAAAGAGAATAAACAAAATAGAATTCTTTTCAACTTATAATTGTTCTCCCTTACCTTTTTTTAAAAAGCCTGCTTTGACTTTCCTGTCAGTAGGTACATATCCAAATGAATGGATGGTAATAAATGTAATAGATGGAAAAATACTAAAATGGTGCTAAGTTTTGAGATGTAAAAAACAACAATATACGTGAAAGAGCCCTATTTCTGATTTGCTATGAGAGGATGTGCCCACAACTCATTGGGCCCTATATAGAACATCACAACTCCCTCTTTGGGCTATATCATGATTTGTATGACCACTACACTTTTATAGCAAGTAGTTATTGGTGTTAATTATGTCCCAGGTTGTTATAAAATTAAGGGATATAGAGACACAGAAAATATTCTGAAAGGACACTTTCAGACCTTGGATCCAGAGAAAAAGTAGGAAATATTAATTTCTTTGGCATCCTTTAATTTACTAAGTGACTTATTTACATCCTTTAGCTTTGTAATTGTTAATCCTCCATACCAATTTTGTACAAAAAGAAGGAGGAAGAATGCCTAATACATGGTAGTAGTTCAATCAATGAAAGTGGGATATATAATAAAGACAACAAAGTGAACATCTTGCTGTAAGTTGCCTATGATTACAGAGCTACTAATTGGCAGTGCTCAACGTGAAGTACCATCAAGTCAACTTAGGTCCAAAGCTTTTGCTCTTTGCACTCCCAAAAGCTGCTGATGTCTAGGAAAAATAATAACTAGCACTTATTACATGTTTACTGTGAGTCAGATACTGTTCTAAATGCTTCATATACATTCACTCCTTTCTTCACCATTGAGAAAACTTTTGTGGTAGATGCTATTAGTATCCCTATTTTCCAGATCAAGGTAAAGAGGCTCTGAAACTTGAAAAGTTATAAATCTGTCCTGGGGTGCCTAGCTGGCTCAGTTGGTAGAGCATGCAACTCTTGATCTCAGGGTTGTGAGTTTGAGCCCCATGTTGGGTACAGAGATTGCTTTTAAAACTAAAAAATAGGGGCTCCTGGGTGGTTCAGTCATTAAATGTCTGCCTTCAGCTCAGGTCATGATCCCAGGACCTTGGGATTGAGCCCCACATCAGGGTCCCTGCTTGGCAGGAAGCCTGCTTCTCCCTATCCCACTCCCCCTGCTTGTGTTCCCTCTCTCACTGTGTCTCTCTCTGTCAAATAAGAAATAAAATAAAAAATAAATAGATAAAACAGACAAACAAACAAAAGTTAAGGGCTTTGCCCAAGATTTTAAGGTTTTTTTCTTCTTTTCCTTTTTTTAAAAAATTAAATTCAATTAGTCAACGTATAGTACATCATTAATGCTAGAAGTAGAATTCAGTAATTCAGCTGCCATGGCCTTCATTCTTAAAACTTCCGTAGTTCTTGTTCTATAAGTCAGGGTGGGCTCTGGAGTAAGTCTGTCTGTGTCCAAATCCCTTTCTATAATTTAAAAAGTGTACAGTCTTCTTTATCCATTCATCTTTCAATGGACATCTGCTACAATGGAATATTACTTAGCCATCAAAAAGGATGAAATCTTACCATTTACATTGATATGGATGGAAATGGAGGGTGTTATGCTGAACAAAATAAGTCAATCAGAAAAAAGCAATTATATGGTTTCACTCATGTATGGAATATAAAAAATAGAGCAGAGTATCATAGGGGAAGGGAGGGAAAACTGAATGGGAAGAAATCAGAGAGGGAAACAAACCATGAGAGACTCAAATCTAGGAAACAAACAGAGGGTTGCTGGAGGGAAGGTTGTTGGGGGATGGGAAAATTGCATGGTGGGTATTAGGGGGGGCACATGATGTGATGAGCACCGGGTGTCATATGCAACTGACGAATCACTAAATTCTACCTCTGGAAAAAAAATACAGTATATCTTCATTGAATTGAATTTAAATTTAAGAAAAGTATCAGTTAGTGGTCACATCATAGTCAGACCCCATCATCTGGTAATTCAAAAGCATGTGTAGTGGAGCCCTAGATATCTCCTAGTGGTACCTTAGGCTCCCTGTAAAGTTTGAGAACACATCAATAGGGTTTTTGTTCATACTTGCTCTCTTTTCATCCGTTGTACATTTTATGCTTCTCTACCTGGCTTAATTTGAATAATGGTTCTCTAACTTTAAAAGCTGGGAAACTATTCTCCTACTTACAAAATCTGGGTACAGTCTTCAAGCCATCCTTTAATACTTTAATACTTTTTGTCTGCTTTCTTTCCCCAGTTATAATGAGTTTTCACTACTGTCCAGGGCCAGCATTATTTATTGCTCCTTACTTATAAATTTAATGCTTTTGTTGTGTAGGAAGTGTAGAAGGATCCAAGTAGGGCTCATGCCTTTCCCACGGTGGCTGTAGGCCCACTCTCTGAGACCTATGTCATAAGGGAGAGTCCCTTAGGTTTCACACCTTGCCTCCAGTCATTCTTCTGAGCACCCACTGAGGTCTGTTGTCTGTTGAGAAAAGCCAGTGAGTGGGCGGAAATTCCCATGGTGCCAGGGGTTCTATAATCTCATGTTACCCCTGTGTGGCTCTCAGCAATGTGTTAAAATTTTTAGTTGAATTCTTATGAACAGCTTTTATGGCTCTTGGTGGCATCTGCCTTAGGTAAGTGCTCGATCTTGGTTTTTCTTGAAGACATGTATCTTTCTTTAGGGTAAGTTGGTTGTCCTATGACCTCAGTACTCAGATTGATTCACAAAATGTTGTGAATTTGCAGATTGTCTGGCATTGTTTTTGCAGAACCCATGGTAATGCTACACTCTCCCACTTTCCACATCCTAAGCAGAAACCAAAAGTCTTTGACGACATTCTTTTTGATGGAATCACAGACACTCAATGTGAGTTTCACTTTGGGTTTCTCTCTGTCATCCGTAGGGTCTATTAATAAGCCCTTTTGGGCATCTGGGACTCCCAAATCTTACTCTCAAACATCTCATAGTCTACTAGGAGCCATAATGGCACCAGCAAAGAATTTCTGAACAGCAAGTAAGTGCTAAGGTAAAAGTAATCTATGCTAGTAAATAAAATGGGCAAATGGGGCACAACTCGGGTAAGAGACAAAGAAACTATGTTAGTTCTTAAAATAAAAACATTTTTCTAGTGTAGAAACCTGGGTAAGCCTTCTAAGAAGAGGAGCAGAATAATCTGAGTTGTGGAATTAGTGTAATTTTTGCTTTAACCTAAAGAGATGGAGAGAATAATATGATGTCCTACTCACAGACTCTGTTGTTAACACGGTTTAAGGATATTCAACTTCTTTTCTGGCCCACATATATATTTTTTAAATTTTTATTTATTTATTTATTTGAGAGAGAGAGAGAGAGATCACAAGTAGGCAAATCACAGGCAGAGAGAAGAGGAAGCAGGCTCCCCGTGGAGCAGAGAGCCTGATGTGGGGCTCAATCCCAGGACCCTGAGATCATGACCTGAGCTGAAGGCAGGGGCTTAACCCACTGAGCCACCCAGGCACCCCTGGCCTATATATTTTTATTTTTGAGTAAAATGAAATAATATACAATATTCTGAAAGATTTGATAACTGTGTGATAATATCATGATGCTGAATAATTCACTTTTCTTATTGTTGAACATTTGGGCTTGTTTTCATTTATTTTGCTTTTGCAATTGAGATTGTTATAAATATATTTTATATGTAAAATATTTCTTACATTATTTTTGGATTATTTCATTGGATATACATTCATATGAGAAGAATTTCTGAATTAAAGATGACTTCCAACAATTTGATAATGCTACTGTATTGCCTTTTAAAGTAGTAGTGCCAATATTTATTTTCCCATTAGTTTAGGAAAATGCTCATCTCATCACATCCTCACTTGCATTAAAAAAATGTAACTAATTTGATAGGTACAAAAAATGGCAGACCTTTCATTCTTAAAGGTTGGCACTCATTCTACTATGATAGGTTATCTGATATCTGATATCTTAAAATATTTCTATTAGCTACTTTGCTTCCTCTTTTATGAATTCTCTTTTCATTCCCTTTGCCCATTTATATATTGGAGTGTCTGAATTCTGGCTGCCCCTTTGGAGTTTTAGATTACGAGATCATACTTATTGGCTCTAAATATTATGAAATCTGCCAGAGTTCTAGAGCAAGGATAACTCAAATCTGACTGTTCAAAACTGCCTTTGGAGTCTTTTTTTTTTTTTTAAGATTTTATTTTATTCATTTTAACAGACAGAGATCACAAGGAGTCAGAGAGGCAGGCAAAGAGAGAGAGAGAGAGAGGAAGAGAAGCAGGATTCCCGCTGAGCAGAGAGCCCGATGCGGGGCTCGATCCCAGGACCCTGGGATCATGACCTGAGCGGAAGGCAGAGGCTTTAACCCACTGAGCCACCCAGGCGCCCCGACCTTTGGAGCCTTTTTTAAAAATATGCATTCCAGGGGCACCTGGGTGGCTCAGTGGGTTTAGCGTCTGACTTCAGCTCAGGTCATGATCTCAGGGCCCTGGTATCGAGCCCTGCTTTGAGCTCTCAGCTCAAAAGTGAGTCTGCTTGTCCATCTCCCTCTGCTCCATCCCCTGCTCTCTCTCTCTTTCTCAAATAAATAAATAAAATATTTTTAAAAGTGTACATTCCTAAGCCCAATCCATGGAAATTTTCATAGAGTTGCTCTAGGGCAAGGCTCAGGAATCTGCATAAAAATTCAGAGGGTTCTGACATATCAACCCACTTTAAGAATGCCTTCTCTTGTTTTCCATGCTTCAGTTGCCCTCCTTGATTATCATATTATACCTCCTAGGTTCTGCTCTTCACCTGGTAGTAAGCAGGATAAATGCTGCATTCCAGAGGATGAGCCTGTTAAATACTAGAGAATAAAGAGCCCTGGCTTTTCACTTGGCTTGGGTTTAAAATACTCACTTTGGTGCTTGCTAAGCTATAGGACCTAGGTCATACTTGGATGATTTTCATTTTCTTTTCTTTAAAGGGAGATAATAATATTATCTATGATGACTACTTTCCTGTTAAGATAAGGCTACCTGTTAAGAAACTTTTGTCATAATTTTGGGATAAGATAACTGAGGTCTAAAAAAGTAAGAAGAAAAGATGGAACTAAGAGACATTAGGATGAGAGAATTGCAAAGTTATACTTAAATCACTGTTACTGGAGTGCTAACTGTGGCAGGTATGCTGAGAAGCACTTAAAGCATATTATTCCATTTGATCTTCACACTGAGTTTGAGATGTGTGCGATGTTCACTTTATAAATAAAGAAACTGAAATTTGGAAGGGTTAAGTGATTTGCCTCATGTGACATGACTAGGAGAATGGAGTAACCATTTACTAAGAGGAGGAAGATTGTAGGAAGAATAGGTTTGGGGATGAAGATCTGGAGCTCAGTTTTGCATGTGGTTAAGTCTGAGATATTCATTAAATGTCAAAGGGAGATATAAAGGAGACATTTGCATTTATGGCTGTGGAGTTTGGGGACTAGAACTATTAAGCTTGGAAGTCATCAGTATGTAGTTAATGCAGTGGGAAAGAGATGACTCCAAATGTGTGGTGAAGACAGATGAGAAAGGGAAGGTCTGAGTCCTGGACCCAGTTTTAAGAGGCCAGGAAGATTAGGAGATAGTGAGGAAATCGTGAGCGACGAAGAAGGAAAATCAGAAGTGGATGGCCTCTTTGGATAAGTATGGGTCAAATGAATGAAATGACAGGTCTGGGTAGAATTCAAATCCAGATCTCTTTGACCCTGAAGCTTATATACACTTACCCAATATACCAGGGGTTGGCAAACACTGAAAGGCCCAGATAGTAGATATTTTTTATTCTGTGGCCCAACAGGCAAAATTGAGGCTATTAGGTAGGCGCTTACATAACTACTTAAAATGTAAACCTTTAAAAATACAAAAACCAGTCTGAATTCAATGGCCATCAAACAAAACAAAACAAAACAAAAACAGGTTGCTGGCCCAGAGCCGCATTTTGCCAACTTCCGTGCCGCACTAGACTTTTCCCTTTAAGTCTAGAACTACTGATTACCAAAGATATTCATACTCAGGCATCCTCCCCTTAACCAGATCTCAGTCTCACACAAAATTTTACAATAACTTCTGAGAGTCTTTTCAGCAATGCCACAGTTTCACTTTTTTTTTCTTTATATAAAGGTGGCCTGTATCCAATCCAGCAATTTTGTTTCTCCCAAGACACTATTTCTTGTTCCGTTTTGCTTAGTTGCATAGTTGGTGAAGAAACAGAGCAGGAAAGTAAGCACAGAATTTGCACGAATGTGTTTGTCATCCACTGTGGCCTCCAAAGTGGGTTTCTGGCCTGAGAAAATAATGGAGGGGAAGGGTATTTCCCTCTCCTCTTCTTTTTTCTCTGAATGTCAAAAGAGAATCTGTGGAAACCTCAGTGTAGGCAGAGATATTTTCCCAAGGGGTGACACAACGGGCGTCACTATGATTCATTACTCCTGCATACGAACTCTGCCCACAGAAGCACTGTTTTTAGGAAGATAAAGTTCAAACTTGGTAACATTGATTTCTATTTTTCTCAACATGCTTTCTACCAAAAATCAGCTCTGTGACCTAAAATCATATTGCGTTTACTCTCCTCTTCTGCAGTGCATTCTGCCTCTGCTCTCTGTCCCTCCCCAACCCCTAAATCCCAGCACCATGAGGTCCTTTCCCAGTGAAGCTTCTCACCTCACTAGCCACTTGTCTTTGCTCAATACCACTCTCTGCCGAACTGTTCTCTTAGGACAAATGGACTCGTTAGGGAGAAAATCACAACACACATTTCTCATTCACCTCTCAGGATGCACGTATTTATAGATATTTCTGATCAGTCATGAAATGATTTCTACTAGAAATTCTCCCAAAGGTCAACCTGCCTCCTTGGAATTGCTCCTATTTGAAAAGGCAGTTTAATTATCATAACCCACCATCTTTGGGGAGCAGCCACTGAATACAGAGGATGATCAAAGGCCTTAAAGTCCTGAGCTCAGACAGGGCAGCCCCTATCCATTTAGGTCTTGAGTCCTCCTGCAGCTATCCTGTCTCTGTTCTCACTCTGGAATTGGGAATGAGATGCTTTTTCTCCCTTTCCTCTCCTGTTGTTGGCTAGAGGATGTTGCAATATCTAGGGGTGATGAGTGCCACACAAACCTTCTTCATTGATGAGTCAGTATTCTCTTTCAGAAAAACCATCTTTTCTTTCTTCTTGCTTCTGGAACGTTTCTTTTGTTCAGGAACGTTTCGTTTGTTCAGATTGCCTGCTGCCTGTTCAGGTGAGATTTGTTCTTTGTCCTCAAACGTTCATCGTCACTTAACTAAAATGCTTTGTAAACAATGAGATCTATACATTTGTAATTTTCCTTCCTTAGGGCCCAGAACAGAGTCTGGTAGAAGGGAGATAAACAGTGAATGTGTCTTAAGTCAAACTAAGGAGGGGCTTATTTATGCTGTCTGGTTGATAGATTGGAAAGGAGCAGGAAGGAGGTGGGAAGGCCAATTTAAAGGCCCAAATAATAGACTGTGAACCCCCTGGGGGCAGGGGATAAATTTTGGCTGACCCAGTGAACGAAGTCAGTGGAGCTCAGCCTGGTGTGGTGGCTGAGGGGGTAAAGCAAAGCCATGTCTCCAAGAAATATAGTGGAGAAAGAAGTGTCAAGCAAGGAGCTGGTCTGGACGGAAGATCACAGAAGGAGTCAAGATGAACTCCAGCTTATTTATCTGGAAACTAGCAACTAAACAGTTTATCAAAGAGAGAGCCATCTGAGACTCAAAAGACATAGGTTCTGGGCTTGCTGCTCCCTCTTCGGTGTTGCTCAGGAAGCTAATTAATCCCCTTTGACCTCAACTTCCCCATCTGCAAAGTAGATACAACACCATAGAGTTGCAAGAATTATTATTATTGTTCTTTTGCATAATAACAACTCCCTCTGGTGCACAACTCAAGGGCCTACAAATATGGAAATTCCTCACAAGAAGACAAACTGAGAGGTAGGGTTTTTTGTGTGGGAGGGGAGAAGGGCCATTCCCTGGAACTCTGAATCCACAGAGTTTGTGCAAGGCTTGTCCCAGTGCGACGGGAGGGCTGGTAATGTGTACAAAAGAGTATTGTCTTCTCAGAATCTGCTTGTAATCTTTGCACAGGCTCATATGTCACTTTAAAGGGTTAACAGGAAACTGGATGTCATCTTGTCAGCCTTCCTGATCTCTTCCAGCTGGAAGTAATCCTGCTCAGTTCTGAGCACCCACAGCCCTCCATCTGTACTTTTCGTGTAGCACATTTCTCTCTGTACCTCAGACCCTGGATATTAATGCACATGGTTTATCTCCTCCCTAGACGGTAAGCAACTTGGAGGCAGGAACCATGGCTTGGTTACTGATAAATTACACAGAGTTCTGCCAACTTGTCTTGTACTAGGAGAAATTCATTAGTTGCTTGTTGAGTAGGTAGGTCGATGAGTGGGCTGATGGAGGGATGGATGCACCAACAATCTTGTTCAGTAATGAATTCCGTGGCCCTCACACAGAGCCTGGCACATGATGAACGATGAACACATACCTGCTCACAGACTGGACAGAAAGATATCCCACTGATCTTGTTCTCACTGATTCTCTAGGGTGAGCGCAGGGTCTGGCGCTCAACAGACTCTTAAGAAATAGTTGTTGACTGACTTACTGTGTTTCTGAACTGCAAGAACACAACTAGCATAGAAGGAGAGGTCCACAAGTTGGTTTCATGTAATGCATTTCTCTCCAAACTAGAATAACACTGAGTTAATATACATTCCATGCTTTTCCCGGAATCTCCACTCTGTGGTGTGGAGCAAGAGTTAGCAAACTGCAGCCCATGGGCCAAATCCAGCCCACTGTCCCTTGCTTTTGTGAATAAAGTTTTATTAAAACACAGCCATGCCTATTCACATATTGTCTATGGCTGTTTTTGCATATCATAAGACTTGTAATGGAGACCATATGGCCTGCAAAGCAGAAAATGTTCACTGTCTTGCTCTTTATAGAAAAAGTTTTGCAATTGCTATGTATAGGAAAACTGGTTATTATAATTCAGAAAGTGACATCCTCCATGAACAGCTGCTGGGCCACAAGCTAACAGTAAATGGCCGAGATTTTTGAGTCTTTATGATGAGAGAAAAATTTCTAACATACCCCTTTCTTGGGAGCAGTGATAGTTTTCATGTGCCCCATAGACGTTAACCTCTGAACAACCATCATGTACTTCCTATGCAGGTTTTACTTCCAGAAAAAAATTAACTTTAGTCCAAACCAAGTATAATTCTCAGCTGATGCAGAATCGAGAGAAAAGGTATATGAGGTTATAAATTGTAACCTGGAATAAAGCTCGCCTTTTAAAAATAATTAATTTAGAGAGAGAAGACACAGTCCCTGACCCTAAAGAGCTCACAGTCTCCTGGGACAACAGGCATGATAGCCCAGAGTCAGAGTAGATTGGCCATGCAGCTCATGAAACTTCAGACTCAGGTCCCCTCACACACACAGACCCCTTCCACAGTCCTAGTAAGAGATTCACATGGTCCACATGTTCTTGTAAAATTTGCAATGGGAAGATTCTTTAACCTAAATAAGCTGCGTCCAACTTTGTAATACGTATTTTCTGTGTTTTCCCTTAAAGAGAACCCCCTAGATGTGCATAAGGTTTCATGTCCCATAACGCCTGGATCTTCTCCTAATTCCATTACCACACAACATTGTTTTAATGAGCTATGCCCTAGTCCTGGAAGAGAGTCCCTAAGGGTGACTAGAGGAATCTGAGGAAGGTAACATCTGACCTAAGGATGAGCAGGACTTCTCCAGGCAAAGAGTGGCCTTTGTGGGAGAGGTGGTGGGATGGGCATGGAAAAGAGCATATGCGAGTGGTTTAAGGGTGAGAAAACTTGCCGTATTTGGGGACACAAATCATATAGCATGGTAAAAGCAGAAATGCTCCAAGAGAGAAAGGGAGGAAAGTATGCTTCCTTTTATTTATTTATTTATTTATTTATTTATTTATTTATAGGAGATCAGAATGGGCAAGGAGGCAGGGGCCAGATCCTTAAAGGTTTACCTGGGGAGGGGGGGATTATGGCTTCCTGGCCATGAGGGTCTCTTGCAGAATACTGAGTAGAGAAATGGTTTGATTGTATCTTATCCTTAGAAAGGTCCCTTCAGAACTCCAGGAAAATTCCTGGTATCCTTGTCAACAGAAGAGACCCAAGGATGGGGAGGAATGTTTTGAGGGAAGATGACTTATTGTTGGTTTTATGACTATGGAATTTGTTGGGACCAAGTACCTGGACACCTTGGATTTTCAGCTGCCCGGTAGGAGCATGATCTCACCATTTGCCGTTTTTTCTGGGCAACCCTTCGCATGCTGCACGGTGCCTCAAACCCCGGATTCCTCCGCTCACCACTACTTTGAAATTCATCCGCAACCCACAGGGAATGGAAGGCATTGCTACCCTTGGGCTTGGCCATCCTCAGGAGGGCACAGGGACCCACGGAAAGGAAAAGTGAAAAGAACATGGTCCATAATAATGCAGGTAAAACATGGGCTCAAGAAAGCTCAAAGAAAAAGAAATTCAAGTTCCTTTTTTAAAACTAAGCTTTTAGGGGCACCTGGGTGGCTCAGTCGTTAAGGTCTGCCTTCGGCTGGAGTCATGATCCCAGGGTCCTGGAATGGAGCCCCACATTGGGCTCCCTGCTCAGCCGAAAGCCTACTTCTCGCCCTCCTACTCCCCCTGCTTGTGTTCCCTCTCTTGCTGATTCTTTCTGTCAAATAAATAAATAAAATCTTAAAAAATAAAAATTAAAAAAATATATATATGCTTTTAAAACCTAGGGAAGTCTGAGGTTGTGTTTCTTCCATAGTCTTCTGGGAATTTCTATTCCCAGATTTGCCCCCTGAATGTCAGCAGGAAATGCCAAACCGTCCTTGTCCCTCCCCCTGTTAACACCACAGTGTGCTCCACAGGGTCTATCTCTCCCAAGGGGGTTCCTCCTCTCTGCCCTCCCCACCCCTGGGGCATCAAGCTCCACAGGGGTCATCTTAGTTCACCTCCTTCCCCAGCCACCTCTCTTGACCTTGGCCCTTCTCCCCTTCAGGCCTAGGTGTGGCTGCTCCGTGTTCCCATCACATGCCCTGCGTGGTTCACTCTGCATTAACGCTGTTGTCCCAGTTGCTGGGCAGGGCACGAGGGGGCAGCCGCAGTGGCTATTCCCACTGCCTAGAACACTGTCCCCTGGGCTTTTCTTCACTAGCCCATTCTTAACCTGAGATGTCTTATATGCAATATCATTTCCTCAGAGAAGCCCTCCTTGAAGCTCCAGGCTAGGCTGTGAACCAGAGTTAGGTCATCCCAACCCCCTTTTCCAAGGCACTTGGGGTTACTTACACTGTGAGTATTACTAACATCTTCCTACCCATTAGGCTGACAGCTTTATAAGAGCAAGAAAGACATCTGATCTTTTGGCCAAGTTACTTTTTGGATGTAGTCACACTAGGAAATCAATTTCTGGGGGTCCCTGGGTGCCTCAGTGGATTAAACGTCTGCCTTTGGCTCAGATCAGGTTCTCAGGTCTCCTTGCTTAATAGGGAGACTGCTTCTCTCTCTCCCTCTCCCTCTGCTCCTTCCCTCTGCTCATGTGCTCTCTCTTGCGCTCGCTCTCTTTCTCTCTCTCTCTCTCTCTCTCTCTGTGTTAAATAAATAAATAAAATCTTAAAAAAAAAAAGAAATCAATTTCTGGGGAATGAATGAAAGGGGGATCAATCCTTAACTTAAAAAAAAAAAAATCAGGCTGGCGATGGGTCAGTTTTCTAAGACAGAAAATAACCTCTCCACCAGTTAGTGACGCAGAAGGTGGATGTGGGGATTAAAGTTTTCTCTGAGACTAGAACTTTGTCCTATTAGCGAAAAATGATACACACGGAGACGAGAGTTTTTCCAGGTAAAAGTTAAGCAATGATTTGTGTAATTAAGAGAAAGTCATTTGTCTCCTCTCCTGCCCCCACCCCCTCAAGCAACAAATAGAACCCAGAATATTTGTGGAGCGCCAGTTTACAGTTCTAGGCACTGCCCTGGAAGCTAGCCCTTCTCCAGTCGCCAAAATTAGGTTAGGAGATGGGGGTTGGTCACATGGTGTCAGATAAGGGCCCTATATTTAGGAGTTTTGTTCCAAATATAATCAGATTCCAAAGGCCTATGAGGGTTTGCTTATGTATGAAAATGAACACCCAGTGTCTTCTGACATTAGCGCACTAGGGCTGCAGACTGAGTGCGCTGGAGAAATGACAGCAAGACTCCCTGTGACTCAGGAAAGCCACAGCCCGAGATGCTTAGGCATTTGTTTTCTGCTGGTCAAACATGCTTCCCTCAGTAATAACATTATGGTTTCAGCAGAAACACTGGCCCTTGGATCTGTGACGTCAGCCCCCCGATGTGCCCCTCTTGGGGTCTCCTTCCGCCCCTGCAGCCCGTCCCTTGCCACTCCTTCCGTCTTGCTCTTTTCTGAGAGCAATTCTTCCTGGGAAATTCTTCCTGGGAAAGGAGCAATGAAATATGCGTAGAACACATTCCCAAGAACATGAGTGTTTTTGTAAAGCAGAGCATGTAGGAAGCCTAGTGAAGCCATTTAAACAACAACAACACAGAAAAGAAAAGGGGGGGGGGAAAGAGGACTATGTTTTTTTGCCCATCCCCCACTCCAAACCCCTTCTTTCCCAAGTTCATGTTTGTTGAGGCCTTTTTTAGTCTGCCCTATTTCCTGGGCCACTTCATAAAGAGAGAGAGGGGAGCTTAACCAATGTTTCCGTGTTTGCCTTTTAAGCAAGGCCAGGGAAGAAGGGGTGCATTCACAAGAGCACTGGTAAGCCAGAATTGCAGGTGGCCGCTGGGTGGAACGAGATGAAACTCTAGAACATTTCAGTCCTCATGATCCTGTTATCTGTCCATATAATCAAAAAGTGACTCCTGATTGATTTTGAGGAAAGTTCCAATACCCCAGGCTATTTGCATCCTTCCCTTTTCTCACAGAGTTCGCTCAAGTGTGTCTGGTCATATGGCATCTGATTTACACTGACTTTTAGTTCCTCTTTCTCAGGGAGAACTGTGAACTCTTGAAGGGATCCATGTATCTGATGAGTGGTTGGAACAGACCTGTTAGCTCTGTCCAGAGGAACTTCCAGTGTGGTAGCCCTGGGGTGGGGTGGGGGGACATTGAAAGAAACGCATAGCCTTTCCTTCTTCCTAACTACATGTGTATATCTATTTTTTTAAAAGATTTTTATCTATTTGTTTGACAGAGAGAGAGAGAGATAAGAGAGATAGTATGCACAAACAGGGGGAGGGGCAGAGGAAGACAAAGAAGTCTCCTGGCTGAACTGGGAGCCTGACTTGGGGCTCCATGTGGGGCTCCATCCCAGGAGCCTGGGATCATGACCAGAGCTGAAGGCAGATGCTTCACCGAAGGAGCCACCCAGGTGCTCCTATATATATCTGTTTTCAAACAGCATAGGACAAGTCAGAAAGTGTAGGTCCATGATCTGTGCAACTTGGGCATGCTACTTTACCTATGACTCAGTTTTCCTATCTATGAAATGGGATAACAATGTTTCACTTGTCATTTTATAGGGGGCACATCTGATACGGGGACTAAAGGAGATGGTTGGCATGGAGGCATTTTGTAAAACACTGCATCTCTCTGTAATGCAAAGTACCAGGGTCAAGTGTCAGGTGACTAGTGTAAAACATGCTGTCCCCATAACCCTTGCTATATATTGAAATTATGTGGGATTCCATGAAACATGTGAATACCCTAGCATCATCTCCATAGACTGGGGGGCTGTTCTGGGGCATTTTTTTAAAAAAAGCCTCCTCAGGTGATTTGAATATGTAGTCAAGTCTGGAGACTGCTGGTAAGTAAGAGTTGTGGATGTGTAGAGAAGGGAGAATTTGTGGAGTATGGAGGGCAGAAAGGAAAAATCCTGAAGGAGAACATTAAGATTTGAGTGGCAGAAAGACCCTATTTTGGGGGGAATGGTGAAGGGGATGGAATGGTAAGTTAAACACTCGTGAAGTAGTATAGTCCATAGGTTTAGGAAGGTGGCACTTCCTCCAGGCATTCTGGAGGGCCCCTAAGTGTCTCTGCATGGTGGCCTTATAATACCTTGTACTTTTCTGTGTTACTCTACAGCCATATTGTTTTATACCCATCCAGGTGTCTGTCTGTCTCACCCAATGGACCATGAGTTCTTTGAGGACACAGATTGTTCTTATTGTCTCTGAATTCTCAGCACATAGCAAGATCACTGACACAGAAATGAGCTTCATATGTGACGGTTGACTAAATGACAGGAATTGGACATGTGATAAGGAGTTACTTTAGGTTTGACTCAGCCACTAATTTACTGGGATGCCTGAGATGACCTATTTTGCCTCGGTGGGTTGCAAGGTCCTCCTGTTTTGAGATTCTATGGCTCTAGGAATTCAAGTATTTGAGTAGCATTGTGTCTAGAACTGAGGTTCGGTGACATACCGAGCTCAAATAATTAGAACACTTTAATTCAGGTCAGTGCTTCTCAAACTTTAATGTGCATACCAAGTTACCTGCAGATCATGTTAAAATGCAGGTACTAATTCAATAGGTGGGGGGTAGGGGGCCGGCTAAGATGCTGCATTTCTAATACCTCCCAGGTGATGTCATGAGGCCCATCAAAGGACCACTCTTGAATAGTACCTTCTCCCAAGTGAGGCTGATGCAGCTAGACCATGAGCCATACCTGGAAGAGTAGGTCATTGGGTTGGGTTGTATGATGCTAAAAATGATCTGATGAAAAATCTTCATTCCACATCCTGGAATAATAGATTAAAACACACACACACACACACACACACACACACACACACACACATATGTATATATATATATGAATTTTTTTTTCTTTTGTAGGTGTATTTTGTAGGCTAGAAAAATAGGATTTAGGTCAGTCTAAGGAGGACTATAAACCTATCTCCATTACTTCCTAAGTTACTCAGAATTCTTTGTCTCAGTGTCTTCACTTGTAAAATGGGATCATAAAATCTATCTCAAGAAGGAAGACTTACAGGACACGAGGATTCAGTATGACAATGTAGGTGACTCAATTAGTATGTAGTAGGTGCTGAGCCCACACGACTTCTCTTCTTACTGACTCAGCAACACAGGAAGTAAAGAAGTTTCAGGAATTATAGATTTATTTTCTCTTCACAGCAAAAAAGGAAGGCTGAGTTTTGTAGAAAATGCATGCCCTTTCACTTCCTTTCTTTCGGGGGCATGAAACCCCCAGGTGTGTCTTGGTACAGAATGAGTGGGACTACAGAAGGGTGAAAACAAAAAGCATTCAGAGGAGCTGACTCACAACTCCTCAGGGAGAAGCCGTCAGCCTGGGACACTTTGTGGGGAGATGATGGGGTGGTTTGGGGAAAACATGAAGTAACAGAGAAAGAAGGAGAAAGACACAGGGCTCCCCCTATTATTTATCCCCTCACCTCACTGACCTTCTCCCTTCAGCTCTGCTTTCGGTATTGAAACTTGAGTCTTGAGGGACTGACTTTTTAGACACATTTTATTTATATAATTAGGATAAAAGTAATAGGGAAAGTCCATATTCTGGCCTCTTGGGCAATAAGGCATGAACACAGGTGTTAATATCTGTCCCTTGTAGTAACATCCATAATCATTTCTCAGGCTTCTAAATAACAAGTAAAAAGGTAAACCATGAGGTGATTTTTAGGGACATTCCCTCATAATAGGGGTACTCAGCATTGTCAACTTTCTGCTGCCTTCTCTGTGCCTGTTTTCTGGTTTCTGGGCACCCAGCAGACTCAAGCAGGCCCTAGACTGCTCAGATGACAGTTTCGGAGACTTCAATCAACAGCTCATTGCTGGGGTGTGTGCATGCTCCATCTTTAGTTCCACTATACTCAACATTTGCTAATCCTAGCCAGGATTTAGGAAAAATATCTTGTTAGGAATATAATCCTGTGACCATCTAATTGATCTAACAGTCCCAGAAGGAATTCGTATTTTGAAAGAACTTCTGAAAGTAAAGAATCTTCAATTTTGTGGGTTATTACAGTGACTGCACATTATGGATATTTGGGGAATGGAAATACATGGAGATGTACACACCTGAGATTACAACATGAAGATCTATACTAGGCCTGAGTATCTCTAATAAAGAAAGGTTTCCAGATGATTCTCATACACAGTTGCAAAGTCCTGGCCGTTGGTGAATTATTATGGGAGATTGGAAGTTTTCCCTTTGTTCTTGAAGTAAACATCCATCTGACTATCCATTTTTGGATAATAAAACATCCCCAAACTGAATAAATTAAACAAGAGTGATTTCATACTCCTTAAGATTCTGCAGATTGCCTGGGCTCAGCTGGCTGATCTTTCTGCCCTACATACTATCAGCAAGGTCACTCATTTGGCTGTATTCAGCTGGTGGCCAGGCTGGACTGGAAGATCTGAGAAATCTTCATTCATGTGTACAGGGCCTTGCTCTCTTCTGTGCAGCTCTCCATGTAGATAGTTTGAGTTTTCTCAAAGCATGGTAGTCACAACATAATCTAATTTTTTATATGGTTGCTGGCTTCAAGAGTGAAAGGAGGGACACCTGGGTGGCTCAGTTGGTTAAGCGGCTGCCTTCAGCTCAGGTCATGATCCCAGCGTCCTGGGATCGAGTCCCACATCGGGCTCCTTGCTCAGCGGGGAGCCTGCTTCTCCCTCTGCCTGCCACTCTGTCTGCCTGTGCTCACTCCCGCTCTCTGTCTAACAAATAAATAAATAAAATTAAAAAAAAAAAAAAAAGAGTGAAAGGAGAAGCTGCCTGTCTTCTTTAAGATTAGGCCTGGAACTGGTACAGCATCATTTCTACTCTAAGCCACCCAGGTTTAAGTGAACAGGACATGGATTATATATTTTTATGGGTGAGTGATGAGTACATATAGGATGGGAAGGAAAACATAGTGCTATCTTTGGAGACTGCTTACCCCGTTTCTTCCTACCAGTTTGCTACAAAATAGGAATCTGAAACATAGCACCCTACCTCTGAAGACTGTCAGTCTTTATACCAAACAAAATAGCACAAAATGTCCTTTTGGGCCAGATGAGCATTTGGGGCTCTTAACCTCAAAAAAAAGTACCAATTGTTTCATCAGAAAAAGATGAGTTTATCTGGGAATAGCAGAGAATTGCAGTCCAGGAGAAGAAAGCTGTGCCAGAACCATACTCGGATCACCTGAACAAAGAAGAATGTTCTTTCATAGAGAAAAAGGAAGGAATTGGGAGCCATTATAAACAGAGGGTCCATTGGAGTTGGAAGCATAGTGGCTTCTCATTGGCTGAGTTGGGACTGTCCCTCATTGGCTGGGCTGTTGCCAGGTGAGGACCCAAGACATTTTCCTCCTGCTGGGATAGCACAGTAGTCTCCACATGCAAGGTCCATCTCTTCCTGCTGGGTTTGCAGTTGGCCAAGAGTGCCTGGTTGTGAGAGCTCCCCTGCCCTCCCACCAAACCTCCCAACTCCATTCTAGTGATTTCCCTTCATCAAATTTCCCAAGACCATCAGAGGCTTTCTTAAAGGGGTTAGAGGACATAGGGGATTCCCCCCACTCTTATATTGCTGGAGAGGAGGCTCCTTGACAACTCAAACTAGAGGAAACTCAGGCAAAACACACCACGTTCACTTTGTGCGCCACCCCCCCGCCAACATCCAAGGGAGCTTCATGGGAGGGTGGCATGGAAGCCTAACAGAAAAGGGTTAGACTCCTAGATCTGCCAGGTGAAACCTCTGGTGGGTTAATCTTCTGAGCCTCTGTTTCATTTTCAGAAAAGTGCCCAGGATCATCTTTGCTCAGGCTTTTTGTGAAAATGCAGGGTAGTGCTATACACAGGTGCAGACTAAACTATTGAACAAATGTTGTGCCTATTGTACTAAGCAATGTATTCTTTCTCAAAAGACGTCACTGTGTAGAGAGGTATTTAAAGTTGCAGGGGAAAGAAAACATTTTGTCAGACACTTACGGAGAAGAAAAGGAGATAGAGCAAGCAGCCCAGTGTATATTTAATAAGCAAGGGTGTATCATTTAAAACGTTGAGGTTCATGTGTTGGGTAAGCAACTCAAAAGAATTTCTTGGATATTGATAAGCATTGCGTGTGGTTTTAGTTCATTTTCCAGAACAGTGAGTCCCCTTCCTGGGTACAGTCAGAGCTGCTGGGAAGGCTTGGGAAAGCAACGATGCTCTAAGCCAGGTGGGCTGTGGAGGTAGAATCTGAAGAAATCAGTGGAGAGAAGAAAGGAAGCACGGATTGCAAAAGATTGGCAAGTGGCCTGGAATTTCACATCTACGTCATCTCTTTTGTGGTAAAGGGGAAATCCCAGGATCCATAGCTACCCCAGATATACCAGTGCATCCTTGACCTATTAGAACAAGACTGTGGAGAACAATGACCATATTATTTCACAGAAACCCTTCCGATCTGGCTCAGAACACCAGTTTTCCATACTTCTGTCTAGAATGATATTATACTCTTGTTTCAAACCCAAAGCCCAGGGGTTACTGGCAAAGAAGAATCCCAATGATTTGGTCTCTAAAGGGTTCCTAAATGGGAATCAAGTGACCTTTTTCCATTTCCAAGATTTTCTTTTTCCAACTGTGAGACAGAGAACTTACAGGGTGAGAAGGAAGAGAGTTAACATGGGTCA
>ML106381.1:96957-115285 GCA_003697995.1 Taxidea taxus jeffersonii
CGTGTGCTGTATGCTGACCACTTCCTGGGCCCTTCACAATGTTTCTCTCATTGTATATTTTTACAACAAGGCTGCAACATAGGCATCATTAGCCTCATTTTACGGATGAGTAAAGTGAGGCTCCAAGACAGGGTCAGTCAGGTAAAGATGAATTCAAAGTCCAAAGCATTAAAGCAGAGCCTTATTGTGAAATACTGAGATGAGAAATCAAAGATGCCATAAAACTTTTTGCCTCAAACAGAAAAAACATCCTAGAAATATAAGCAGGTAAGCTGCTTATTTCAGAATGTGACAGAAAAATTTGACAAAAATTTCACAAAATTTTAGTAAATTCCAGAAATATAGAGACAATTTGTATGATTCACGTGGGTTTGATTTAATATATGAGAGGATCCCACAAATAGTAGAGGTTATTAATTGTTCTCTTATATCAAAGTATCAATTGAAAAAACCTAACCTGTTGTTAGTCACAATTTAAAAATACCTTAAAAATTCCCCCCAATAGAGATTTCAAAGTTGCCATTCTCTGACCATAATTTAGTAAACCTAGGAATCAAGGACCAAAAATTCATATGCACAACAAAGAGAATAACAAAGCAAATCATTTTTTTTAAGTTTAACCACTAGGAAAGTATCAAATCTTCTCCAGTATATGCATGGGAACAAAGAATAAATAAAAATTAAATCCTATCTAGGAATCATATAAAGATGATTCCTTTTTTATCAAAACCTATTGGATGTTAATCTATAATTAGAGAGATGCAGACAACGTGAACTGCTAACTATTTTACTATTGAAAATGAATGAATGATGTCAATGAAGAATATAGAAAAAGAATCATGAAGTAAATAAATAATGAGGGAGAACATGTGAACTGACACATACAATACTTGAAATTCGTGCTGTAGGAAAACAATACAGAAAAGAGCAACAATTAACAGATTGACTTTAATCGTGGCAAGCCCGCTGAAAGGAAAGGGTGAGTTGCCTTCACTTGCTCCAGGGAGCATAGTGGAACATTTGCAATTAAAACCCCACCTGTCGGGGGCACTTGAGTGGCTCAGTGGGGCTGAGGTCATGATCTCAGGGTCCTGAGACTGAGCCCCGCATGGGGCTCTGCACTTAGCAGGGAGTCTGCTTGAAGATTTCTGCCCCTCCTCCCATTCTGCCTAAAGTAAATAAATAAATCTTAAAAATAAAACAAACAAACAAAACCTGCCTGCATCCAGAGTCTTGTCTAATGCATCATCTGCTTTGAAAATGTTCAAGAAAAATTAGGTATTGATAAAGTGACTTAAAGACGGGAAATAAAGGTCTTTTCCAACATTTCCAAGATACTTCCAAGGCTATAAGAAGTTCAAAGGGGGGCGCCTGTGTGGCTCAGTGGGCTAAAGCCTCTGCTTTCAGCTCAGGTCATGATCTCAGGGTCCTGGGATCAAGCCCCGCATCCGGCTTTCTGCTCCGCAGGGAGCCTGCTCCCCCTTCTCTCTGTACCTGCCTCTCTGACTACTTGTGATCTCTGTCAAATAAGTAAATAAAATCTTAAAAAAAAAAAAAAGAAGTTCAAAAGAACTTCATTTTTATTCCTTTCTCTTATATGGCCACAAAGCAAGTAATGCCTCCTTAATACTGAGGATTCATGACTGAACGATGGCTGGTGCTTGGTGACTTCCCATTTCAGAACATTCCTGTATTTTTTCCATCGAAGTTGAATAGATGAGATCCAGAGAAAGGTGAGGAGTTTGAAACTAGAAGCACAATGGCGATCCAAGAGGCAAAGCCCAAATTCAGGGGCTTAGCTGAACTTGGTTTCTGTACCAGACACAGTTTCACAAAAATTGCACAGAAGGTAGGTTTTTAAACCCCTTTTCACAGAGACATTCAGCAACCTGTCCCAGGCCACATAGTCTTGGCATTGAGGAACCAAGTAATGGGCTTCATGCAATAGTGGGCAGGATTTGACCCCAGGCTTCCCAACTCTGGAGTCCATGCTTTGCAAACTCTCTGCAGAACCATTTCCTACTCTCTGCTGAATGACTTCGGCTGGCTCTCCTGCTGTTTCCCCCTCCACCTTACTGCCTCCTGTGATGGCCCTCACATTTCCTTGCTGGTCTGGGATCTGTGATAGGCCATTAGCAACTGATTAGGCTGGGAGGGGTGCAGCCCTGTGAAAAGAAAAAGCACAGGCTCCCTCTTCCTCAGCTGCTGTTCTTTCCTTCAGCTGATTAGCTCTCCTGTTATATAAATGGAATGTTATACAAATGTTTCCGCCGTGAGTTTCCTTTCAAAGGATGAATAAGAGAATGAGGCGTTTTGTTTTACTTTGTTCCCTGGTAGCACCTATGTTAAGAATTTGTGCTCAAAACATGACTCACTGATTCTTGGAGCAAAGCATAAGGAAGTGAACGAATCTAATACCTCAGTGATATATAGGCTTGAACTTGTGTGGGAAAGAATCAGCTAGAACCACTTAGGTGAAGTTTCATTCAAAAACCAAAAGTCCTCCTTCTCCTACCCCTTCTCCAAGGGTTTCTGACATGACTGTTGTGTTCACATAGCCCAATTTGCTTTTCTGTATGATTGTCAAACATTTCAGACAAGTGATATCTGGTTCCGTTGTATGTGGGTGTGTGCTAAATTGTTCGGGTTTATAATTATTAACTGGATCATTGGTTTGTTGTTCCATAGGCAGTCTGGATTTGGGAATAGTTATTTACAGAACAAAGGCGGGAGGGAGGTGGTTTAAATACAGCGCAGAGTAAATAAGCTTGATGACTACCTAATTTTTGTGAACTTAAGTACAATAAGCTTCCAACCGAACCCAGTGCATTTTAATTCCCCCAGCCTATGTATATTACGGGCAGGACATAGCCTGTTGGAAGAGGGAAATCTCATTCTCGGAGCACAGAGAGCCATTCTCAGAACTTGCTTTCTAGAAAGTGACCTATGTGGGCAACCTCCACTTCCCCACCCCCTCCGGCCCCAGTAACTTGACTGCCTGGAATGTCCTCATTAGAATTCACTGGCTCCAGGGAGCCCCACAAATGTGAATCAGCTTGCTGGCTACCGGAGATCTAGGAGCAGGCTGCCTAGGTGCCAGGATGTTTTCTTTGGAAGGAACCCTCTTCCTTGAATTTCTTTTCTTTGCATGAGACAATGAGGAGCTGGAAGTCACTTTGGGTGTGACTGTTTATCTCTCTTTTATATTTGTTGCTCAATTCCTTAAAAAACATAAGTCCTGGGGCAAAAAGAGGCATTTGGGGAAGGAGCTAGAAGAACTCTCCAGAGGCCACCTTTCCTGAGGTTGACAAAATTTCTTCTAATAGCCTCCGCTGTCTAATTCACCAGGTCTATGCAGTCTGTTGGAGAATGAAAGTCTACCATTTCCTCCGGAAAACCCTGGGATAGGCTGAAAATTAGTGTATCACCAAGTTTTCCCTCATTATCAAGATGATATCGCTCCCTGATAACTTAGCACCCCTCCTTCCAATCCGTTCCATAGTGCTAACACCTGTATTACCAACAATTGCTAGCACGGCTGTCACCACTATTACCTAACCCGTCCCCTGGCCCCCGCCAACAGAATCACCACTGCCAGGAACACTGCCACCAAAATCTCTTTGTGGCTGCCCCAGCACCACATCTACGACTACTACTAACAGCGGTGCCATCTCAACTACCTTCATTTAAGTTAGTCATTTACTGTGCGGTTACTAACTTACAGTAGAGTATAGCCTGACACTCCATGAAGGCCTGGAGATACCAAGAATACTATGCCCTGATTCCTGCCCCTGGAGGACAGTCGCTTGTTAAAGGAACTCATAAAATGACAATACACAATACGGAGAAGTGCATGCTGTATGGCAGATATGAAGATGCTGGCTTTGCTTAAAGCATACAGTACGTATTTTCGTAATTCAGGAGGCTCTTTACTATCACATTTTTCCTAGGAAGCTGGAAGCTAGAAATGGTTTCAGCTCCAAGTAACATAATAGCCAATCCAGAATAATTAATACGTAATTGCACATAGCAAGATGTCCATGGCTGGCTCAGTGGTTCAAGAATATCAGGGCTTTAGGCCACCACTGATGTAATTCTTCTTTGTTTTTGTTCATAGCTGCAAAACGGTGATCTCCTACAGCAACTGAATTCAAAGTCATCAAACAAGGGGAGGCCGGAGTAGAGGGAGATCTCCCCTCTTGTGCCTATTTACTTTTAACAAAGTAGAGAAAATATTTACCATAGGACTTTAGCAAAGGACCCTTAATGTCTTTTTTGGCCAGAATTGAGTCGTATAGCCATCCCTAGCTTCATGGGAGGCCCAGACTGAAGATTTAGCATTTGTAGGCTCTCAATGAAGGCGGAAGGGGAAAAAGAAGAAATGAACTGGAATTGCTGTTAGGAAGCCAGACCACATGGTACAAAGAGAAATCTGTAGTTCTGCCCAAGGAAGAAGCCTTCTTTGATCATCTAGTTCTGGGTTCTGGTGCTCTTCTTATAATACCCTATGCTATATTGGATGCTATCTCTCTCTATATATATAGTTACACACACACACACACACACACACACACACATATAAATAATTTCTTGAAATTTTTTTATAAACCACACCCAAATACAGACAAAAATTATGACCAAAATTTGTTTAATTATTTGTTTAATTTAGGTCTGCCCATCAGATTTTAAGATCTAGAATTGGGTAAATGTCCATCTTGTTCATCATGGTGTTCTCAGCATCTAGCACAGGGCTTGCATGTAGTAGACAATCAACATTTGTTTAATGAATATGTGTAAGAATGAATGAATGAGTGAATGCAGACTTTGAGATCAATTGAAGAGAAGATTTCAACCATGATAAATATTGAAACGGGTATGTATGTATATATGCATGTGTGTGTATGTGTTTAGATCCTGGTATCTTATTTCTACAATAGTATTCAAAGCATGTTTAGAGCTTTTGTTTAGTACTCAATCTTTATGCTAGAATTGCTTTTGTGCCTTCCATGCTTTACTTCTGCAGTGTTGCACAGAAAATGGTGGGGAATGATCAAGTCATTCAAGGTTTAAGCGCAAGTCATTCAAGGTTTATTTTCTCAACAAGAGTTTGAAAAACTGCAGAGAATTATGCAGTATTATTTGTAAGCATGTATTTCCACTTTGAATTACCTTCTTTTTCCTCCTCTTCTTCCTCCTCCTTCTTTTTCTTCTTTTGGTTGATCAATTATAATGGTAAGGGAAATAGATAATGCAACCTAGGCCCCTTTCAAATATCACAACATAATTCTCTATTTTGATGTGTAAAACTCTGTAATCAATTGCAAATTGTAAGCAGCAGGAAGAGTTTGGTTAAAGAGAGAAACTTAGAATAACATATAATAGCCTTTTCATTCTTTTTTAGGAGCATCTGAGAGAGAAAAATCATCTTTTTTTATGAAAAGTAATTTAAAATATTTATCACTGAGAATAAACTATACTGATTGTCTTTTACATTTTGTGAAACAAGCTGTTAGGTGTGGGGTCCTTTGTAGGCAGATGGTTTCTCTTTACAGGGCATTATCATTCACAGTCATTCCTGGACTTCTAACACAGTAACACTGTTTCCTCATTTTACTGCCTTTCAAATAATGTTCTATTCCAATGATGTTCTTTTGCCAGCTCTATACATTCATTGATGACAAGCTAAATAAGGAGATCACATGCTTGAAGTATTACTTAAACCTGTCTAGTATCACTTAGTTTCAATGAAAACTTCTTGTCCATAAACTTTTTTAACTCTCAGGAGGGATTTTTCTCATGGTTATTTCTTTGGTGAACTTGGCCAGACTCTGGCTGTATTGCTATGTTCAAATTACCTCCAAAACTCACTGGCTTGAAATGTAGCCATTTGATGATACCTATTGGATCCATCTGGAATTTAAGAGACCCTAGCTGTACACTTCTGCTCCAAGCAGCACCAACTGAGGTCACTCGGTGGTATCAGCTTATGAACGGGCTAGTCTAGCAGGTCCAATATGGCTTCACTCACACATCTGGTATCTCAGCAGAGATGGCTGGAACAGCAGAAGGCCAGCTGGGCATTTATTTCTACTTGCATCTACTCTGCAAGGTTGGCTCATGCTTCCTGACAGCATGGTGGCTAGGATTTGAGAGACAGCATTCTAAGGAAAAGTACTCTGAGAGCATATATCTAAGGAGCCCACACACAAGCTGCAAGGTTCCTTATCACCTTGCCTTGGAAACACCAAACATTTATTTCCCAGAAATGCATTTCTGGTGCATTTTATTGGTCATTCAAGTCACCAAGAGCAGGTCCATGTTCAAGGCAGACTTCCTCTCTTAATGGAAGGAGTATCAAAGAATTGGAGGCTATCTTCATTGTGAAAGGAATGATAAGAACAAAGTCAAGAAATAAGGAAGAAGAGGAAGATCTTTTTTTTTTCCTCAGAGAATGAGTTATACAGTCTAGATGAATTATAAGGTACATGTGATTTAAGCTGAGAAGGTAGAATGGAAGGCTTAGAAGGTAAGAGTAAGACATATATCCTTAATAGAGTAGGAAATAGGGAATTAATAAACAGATGTGACCAGGTCAGAAAAGATGTGGGTATTGGTTAGGGAAGGTGCTGAGTGGAGAGTATGAGAAATGCATTGGGTGTGGGAGTCACTGGGATAAGCTCACTAAAGGGGAGGCGACTGGAGAAGCCTGGGGGGAAAATTTGCCCAGATCTGAATCAGGCGTTATAGGAGTAACTGGAAATGGAGGGATCGGATAGAAGAGAATTTCCAAGACAGAATTTACATATCATTATCAAGCCCCAACTCAGTGTCTTGTAAATAACAGGGAATTTGTTGGTACATGCAAGTAAAGTCCTAGAGTGGAATCAGCTTCAGGTATAGTTTGATTCGTTGAATAATACTAGTAGGATTATCTTTGTCTCTGATTCCTGTGTGTGTGGGCTTTATTTCTTGGTTATTTCTCCTAAAATGCTGATAAAATATCTGAAGCTGCTGTAAGCCTCACATCCTCACCACTATCAAGTCCCACAGAAGAGGGTATTCTTCTCTGTCCTAGAAACCCTAGCAAAGATTGTCTTTCAATGGGTCTGATTGGGTTATAGGAGTCAGCACCCTCTTCCTCTCTAGTCAGTTCGTTCATTCCCTAAGTTCTACAGGGACAGGCATCTGTGGCGGGTGCCTCTTATATTGGCCAGAACTTCTTGTACTTCTTATTCTCTTGGAACCCAGCCCTAGCTTGTAAGGAAGTTCAAACAGCCCATGGAGAGACCCGTATTGAGAGGATTCAAGACCCCTAGTTGACAGCTTCAGCTGAGCTCTCAGTCAATATCTAGGACCAACCTGGCAGTTGTGTGAGTCAGCCATCATGAAAATGGATCCTCTAGCCTTAGAAAAGCCACCTCAGCTTATGCCACGTGGAACAGAGGCAAGTTGCCCCCACTAAGCCCTGCCCAAGTTGGAGGTTCATGAGGAAAATAAATAATTGCTGTTCATTTACATTACTGATTTTAGGATGTTGTTATGTAGCAGTAGGTAACTGGAATAAAGCCCATTGCCATGATAACTCTCATTACCTCCTCCAATCCAGGTTGTTTAGTAATAATGTTGTGTTTTGATTTTCAGATTCAGGTTTGAATCTTTTGTCTTAACCAGTCAATTGTTTCTGAATTCACACCGGGAAATTCAGCTTGTATGTATACTACAGATGACTGAAATGGTGATTGAAGGCATAATTGTGTATATTCTTTGTAAAAGCAGAGTAGTGTTGGGGTTCTGGGATAACAGTAATCTTCTATCCATGGGAGAAATCTTTATAGAGAGAACAAAAGAATGTAACAAATACTAGCTAGTGAAAATGGCCATAAAACTTAGAAAGCATTTTCAAATTCATAATTTATTTATCTGTCTGTCCTGTCTGTCTGTCCATCCATCCATCTATTTTTCTAGTTCCTCTCTTAACAGGAAACATAACAATAATCCTGACCAGTGAGACTTTCATGGGACAGGTAAGAAGGAGAGAAATCTTATTTTGTAGAGTTCTGGAAATTAGTGAATTGTAGATTCATATTGGTTAAGTTTGATAAGAAATCTTTTCTAAAATAGAGAGACAGACCTGAAGAAAATGTTGGGAACAATAAAATAAAACCAGATGATCCAATAACTAGAAAATTTTAAAAAAGATAATTAGGTTAGAATGATACTTGGAAGGGTGGTCTAGGCTAATTCATTTGTTCATGCAACAGTTATTTATTATATGCTCCTGTGTGCCAGCAGCATATTATGAACTGAGGGTTCAACAGTAAGTAAGAGACAATAATTTATTACCTTACTGGAGCTTATATTCAAGGGGAAAAAGAGATAACATACATGCAAGTCAACAAAGATCTATAAGAATATTTGGGGTATTAAGAGCTCTGAAGATAGTAAAGCAGGGTGGCTGATAAAATAGGACTGAGAAGGGATGCCTGGGTAGCTCAGCCAGTTGGGCCGCTGCCTCTGGCTCAGGTCATGATCCCAGGGTCCTGGGATCGAGTCCCACATCAGGCTCCTTGCTCAGTGGGGAGCCTGCTTCTCTCTCTGCCTCTGTCTGCTTGTGCGAGTGCTCTCTCTGACAAATAAATAAATAAATAAATAAAATCTTTAAATAAAAAAAATAGGACTGAGAAGGCAATATTAGGGGTTAATCAGGAAAAACCTTTTTTTTTTTTTTAAAGGTTTTTATTTATTTATTTGACAGACAGAGATCACACAAATAGGCAGAGAGGCAGGCAGAGTGGGGAGGGGAGAAGCAGGCTCCCTGCCGAGCAGAGAGCCCGATCTGGGACTCGATCCCAGGACCCTGGGATAATGACCCGAACCAAAGGCAACAGCTTAACCCACTGAGCCACCCAGGCGTCCCAGGAATGATCCTTTTGAAAATACAGTTGGACTGGGATCCAAATGGCAAATAGAAACAAAGAAAGTAAAGAATTGGTAGGCAAGCATACCAGGCAGTAGTTACAGCAAGTGCAAAGGCCCTGGGAAAATACCATCAATGCGCTAGTACTCACAAATAGCTTCAAATGATGAGAGGGTTGTACAGATTCACTGAAAGGGACCCAATGGCAGAAGAACCCAGCTCAGTTAGTTATTTGTCTGTCCACCCACCCACCCGTCCATCTATCCATCCATCCATTCAACCATCTACTAACACACATGTTGGATGCATTCCACATGCCAGGAACTCTGCTAAGCATGTAGAAATGTAAAGATCTTTACTCTTACATCTCTCTTTACCTGAGGGATGTATTATCAACCCCTACAATCACTCTCTGAGATGAACTGGCATGTGATTGAACACTCACTTTATTGGTAAGGAAACTGAAACACAGAACCTAATGACTTAACTTGACATCATGCAAGTGGTATTTGGCAGGGCTCAAGCATTTTATCTTCCTTTCTTAGTCAGTGAAAGTAGTATGTATGACCTATTTTTTCAAATTCTCTTCCTTAGTGGGGGTAACAATTAAAGTTTATCTATTGCTAATGCTTGCTTACCGTTTTAGGTTTCTTTAATTAGAGTATTTTAAATTCATGTTATCTTAATTTTACTTATTTCCTGAGATATTCCAGAGGATGAATAACAAATGAAATAATGCATATGAAAGCACTTTGTAACCTATAAACCATAATACAGATGCGAATTATATATAGTTTTATATTTGAGGATATTGTTTCATGCATTAGTTCTGCTTCTTCCTCCGGGATCCCTTCAGAGAAATTCAGAGTAAAATAGGCTTCTGGATGGATGCTTTAAGGACATTTTATATTTTCTTTAAAATGAGACTATGAATTCTGAAACTGACCCAAAATAAGTGCTTAGTAAATATTTGTTGAATGAATCGATAAGATGAAATATGCAAGAAGCATGGGTACCATGTGTTCATTCAGTGTGGCTACCTGCTGTGGAGGAAGGACCAATTCAATACCATATTGCCACCCTAAGGAAACTGTCTGATTAATTTTCGCATCTGTAGAGGGTTGCTATTAGCTACCTTGGGAATGAGAAGCATATGGCTCAGGGAAAGAAGATCATTCTTTTGAGAGAAGGAAATAAAATTATCTCGGGGTCAATTACCTAGTGCTTTCAAAATATTATTATTTTGTTTTATTTTATTTTTTTAAGGATTTTATTTACTTATTTGACAGAGATCACACGTAGGCAGAGAGGCAGGCAGAGAGAGAGAGTGGGAAGCAGGCTCCCTGCTGAGCAGAGAGTCAGACGTGGGGCTCGATCCCAAGACCCTGAGATCATGACCTAAGCTGAAGGCAGAGGCTTAACCCACTGAGCCACCCAGGCACCCATTTTGTTTCATTTTTTAACTGTTGGGTTTAAAGCCCTATGTTGACATCATGTTTACTTTTGTTCCTCCAGCTGAGCAGGTGATTCTTTAAGTTGAAAGCCACAATCACCTGCCTTGACCTAGCCACCACTCAGTGGTTAACAGCTTAGGCTTTGGAGCCAGGCTGACTAGATTCAAAGTTAGGCTCTATCTCTTAGACCTAAGTGACCACAGAATAATTTCTTAACTGCTCTGTACCTAAATTTCCTTTTTTTTTTTTTTTAAGGTAAGTAATATCTGCCTCATGGCATTGTTGGAAGGATTAAATGAATTAATACATGTAAAGTAATTAGAACAATAATGCTCAGGAAATATTAGCTCGTATGTGTCTACTTGCTTGAGTTTTCCATTGGATTATAAAGGCTGAAAAAGAAAGGCTCCATCCTGTTTCATTTATGTATCCCTTAGTATCAAAATTGGGTAAGCTGAGTGAGGCACTACCCTGAGTGCAGAATTTGGTGGAAGGGGGAAAAAAATCAATGTTATATGCTGGATAACAGAACATAATTTAAAAAAAAGATAAATAATATTTTAATGCACTACTTAAAAAAATAAAAGTTAATGCAAACACTCCATAATGAACACAATACCAAAATTGTAAATAAAGACAGAACAAGTACCTTGAAGTTAATTAAGAATTAATTAAGGTCATTGCTTGGTCAAGGGAAGTTGTCAAACATAGAAATTTCCCAAGTGAAAGTGAGATAAGGAAGAAAAAGATTTTGAAAGGTTTTTGATAAGTTTGTTTCTAATGAAAATGAGGGAAGAAAAAAGTAAATAAAATGAGGGAAGTAAGATTTTAATAAATTCAGTTAGGGGTATAAATAAAATACTTAAAATAATTTTGTGAGTTGATGTTTCAACTATCCTACTGTTCTAGAAAAAATCAGCTATTAAAAATTATATTAAAATTCATTTTGCCTTAGGCTCCAACATAGGTTAGCCTGTCTCTGATCTTTCTAGCTCCTGGCTCAGGTCCTAGTACATAGAAGGTATTCAGTTCATTGTGGGAGGAACTCTGAGCTCTACAAGGCCAGGGCAATAGTCAATCTGTTTTTGGAATCCTTCCCCCACTTCAGTGCCTAACACAGTGACTGGTACCCATAGGGGTTCAAATCATGTTAGTCGAATGTTGAATGAAAATAATTAGGCTTACCCTAGCTTGATTCAAAATTCACTTCATATCATGTTATCGGGCTCAGTATAATGGAGATGTTCATAGTAGATATCAGAAGTCCCACCTATGAAGTCCTAGCCTGTGCTCCCCTTACCTTGGTGTGGGCCATTATGGTCCCTTCTTTGCTTTGGAGTACTGCAAAGAGCACACTGTACAGTCCCCAAGAGACTAATGAGAATTAGAAAGCAGGAAATTGTACCACATAAACCTCTGTGTCTGCTTCCTGCATGCCTACTACATTGATGGCTTTCAAACACTTGTGACGACGATCTTTAGAAGATATATTTTGTATGTCATGATCTAGTATGGCACACATATGTTTTAATATATGATTACAACAACAGTATCATTAAATACTTAGTTGAATTATGTAAGATGTATTCTTTATTTAAATTTTATTTAATATCATTAGAAGTGCATCTGTGATGACCTCAAACTGGTTTTATGAACCACTGAAGGCCTAGGTTCATAGTTTGAAAAACACTACAGGAGGATTTTTGGGAAGTGGGTATTTCCTGTCTCTCTGCTATTGTACTTACTATGGCCCAGGGTGCAGAGAAGGTGGTTAATAAGCAATATTTGCTGCAGGCCCTGATGTCAAAATGCATATGCTTTGGAGGTAGACAATTGGTTTGGGTCCTAGCTTTGTCACTAATGACTCTAGTAAGTGAGTTCACTGACATGAGCCTCATTGTCTTCATTTGTAATAAGGATAAAGATGACAATAATAATAATAACAATAATAGCTAACATTTGTTGAAGGTTTATAATGGACCAGTCTATGTATGAACTTGGCATAGGTGTTGTGAGAATCAAATGGGGTCAAGGTATAAAGTACTTGACAATTAATTATTGCTAGGCCTGTTTTCTTCTTTGTGGCTTCTCTAAGCCAGGACTTCCTACTGGGATTTAGAAGTGTGTTGCTTGCTCCTTGGGGTATTTGGCAAACATGGAGCTGGAATGAGTCCAGGACTTTGAAGGGCACTGTGAGAGCACACTGCTAGTCACATTCTCAACAGCCCATCTTCCAGCCTTCCTCCTGGCTCATTTGCAACCCTTTGGTCTGCTTTGTGGCAGTTGGGTCCAGCTGGCCCTTGTTCCACTTTCCAGCCTTTCTGGGAAGGACAGTGGCAGCATTGTTGAGGTCTGAGGCCCACAAAACACAGAGCTCATGTCCTCAGGCTACCTGTGGCATTTCTCCTAGGACACTTCATGTTCTCCCCATTGGTGTCACCACACATGGGACCACAGAGGAGAGAGGGCTTGGCAAAATGCCACAACAAATGCAAGCCACTGGGAGTTGTTGAATTGTGTGAATCAGTCTGTTCTGATCAGATTTTCTATAGGAAGAAGTATTCATGTTTGCTTAAAATGAGGTTCTCAGTTTTCCCAAGTGCACTGGTCCACACTGCTCACAATTCAAGAATGTTTCTGTCTTAGCATCTGGGGAAGTCACCTCTTGTTTAGGAAAGAACTTGATGGTAATACCAATTCTTTTTTTTTTTTTAAGATTTTTTAAAAAATTTATTTATTTGTCAGAGAGAGAGAGAGCGCAAGAGCGAGCACAGGCAGACAGAGTGGCAGGCAGAGGCAGAGGGAAAAGCAGGCTCCCTGCCAAGCAAGGAGCCTGATGTGGGACTCGATCCCAGGACGCTGGGATCATGACCTGAGCCGAAGGCAGCCGCTTAGCCAACTGAGCCACCCAGGCATCCCGGTAATATCAATTCTAATAGCAATACTTTCTACATATGTCTATCATCCTCTATGTACATGTAATAATTACCATTCATTGAAAATATACTATATTCCACTTGTTGGACAGAGGCTATTTCAAAATCTTCATAAGAATACTTTGAACAGTCAATTATCATGCCTGGTGTGCAAATTTAAAAATCAATATTTATGAAGAGTTAATTGATTTCCTTCAAATCATCCAGCTCATAATGGTGGAGTTTAAATCAGAGCTTAAGCCTGTCTGATGCTAAAGCCAAATTCTTTGTGCTTCCCACATCACCTATTCACAAACCAAGTTCTCATTAATAATCATAATTCACTTTACTTTTATTGTTTACTATGTGTCTGGCTTTTTATAAGCGCTTCACATGTATTACTGGTAACATTTAATAGTCAGAGCAGCTCTATCAGAAAAGTTTCTTATTATTCCATTTTCCAGATGAGGACTATGAAAATAGCTATACTTGCTAAGATTGTATTCTGCTTAAGTGGTGGGTCTGGGATTTGAATCCAGGCAATCTGTGTCCTTGGCCACCAACCTATGCTACTTCATATTTATTTCCTTTGGGTCTCACATGACCTATGAGAAAGAGAGAGCAAACACAATCATCAACACTTTATAAGTGAGGGAATTGAAGGAATTTATTTGCCCAATATTACAAAGCTTTTAAGTACAAGGGGGGCTGGATACTGGGCCACTTGGCTTCTGTTTCAGTGCTTGCTCCACTAGTTCAGGACATTGCTGTCCATGTTACAGAAGAATGCATGGGCTCCTTACCTATCTTGCACTTGGCACCTTGGTGTGGTGAGCAGGTAGATGTACAGTAGCCTCTGTGAGCTTCAGGACTTGAGTGGGTCCTAGAGCTTGGGCTCAGATGGAAGATTACTCTCCTGTTGGCATTCTTTTCTGGTTCCTCGCTTCTGGCTCTTACAGCCTGGCTCCAGTATATGCTTAGCCTTTCCTCCTGTCTCCCTTCTGCCTATCATTGTTCCTTGGGGACTTCCAGCATTCAGGGCACCTCTGCAGTGTAGCAATGACCTGGATTCTCATTTTTCTGGCTTGTTCAAGATCTTGTCTCTAATTCTTGCTGGTCACAGTCTAGAGGCATAAACCTTGGGGAAACCTCAACCAGCCCTTTTCAAAATTCTCATCCTCTACTTTATATACAAGAACATGAAGCACGTAAGTGAATGCTTGGTTATACCCACTCTTTTGAAGTTTTCTAATCTATTAATAATTGGGTTCCCTAACAAAATTGTCCTTGAGAGCAGGTATGCTTTGGTCTACCTCTTATGGCTTCTCCAAAGAGATAGCATAAGGCCAGCTTCATGACAAGTAGTAGAGGCAAGAAAAAAGGGTAAATAACCTTTATTACATGTCCCCCATGAACTAGACATTTTCATATATGCTATATCATTTAATTCTGACATCTCCTTGCTATAGGAACTATTATGATTATCCTTATATTTAGAGAAGAAAAACCTGAGGCTCAGAGACATAAGCAAATGTAGTCAGAAATTCTTTCATCATGAAATCACTGTTAATAGGAATTCAACACACATGTATCTATGTGTGTGTACATACATGGGTGTGTATCACACACACACTCTTTCTTATGTTATTACTGGCATAATATTTTTGATCCACGAATCTACATAAAGTTCAGTTTTTTTCCTTGATTATATTGTATGTACTTTTTCACAAAATGAGCTTATTTTCCATATCAGCAAAAGTACAAATCTTAGATAATTTTACTCTTTTCAAATACATATACCTAAATTTGACAAACTTATTTTGCACTATAAGACATTAATGTAAAGAAATTCATAAATTAATAAAATCCCCTGTTGAACTGTTTATATTAGTATTGGACTTGAAGAACAAGATCTGTATATCTATACAGACACAGGTGCATATATTAAATGCTATGATTCTATCACATTTACACATAAGTAACCAATACTTGCCAAATCTGTTTCAGTGCCATCAAATAAATGCATTCATTGAATGCATTCATTGTTGAGAAGTGACAAGATGTGAAATGTGTTTTGTGTTCCAAAGTAGAGGGTTGCTTAAATAGCTACTTTTAGCTTAATATATGATTCATTCACTACTTCTTCCTCTAACCTGTGATAATATAAGAGAAAAACCTATCATATAAAGACTTGGCCCCACACATACTTCCCTTTCTCACATTCTGCATTCCTTTTTAGTCCTGCCTACTTTATCCAGAACCTCCCTCTACAAATATTTATACAGTTGGGCCTCAGATAACCTCATTGCTGACTCAGATTTTCAGATACATAACATTATATATTGAAAATGTACTTCTCGTTCCAAGAATTCTAAGCCTTATATTAAAAGAATAGGTAAGTTAGTAGCTGTTTATAATCAAAGAATCTTAAAAATGAAATTCTCATTTTGTTTTTGATTATCTAAATTGGTAGTGACATCCATTATATTATGCAGAATCTTGTGAATATTCTATCTACCAAAGCCAGTAATATTCACTGAGCATCTATTATGTGTCAGGCACCATGTTCTAAGTGGTGCAGTTAAGATTTACCTACCAAAGGAACAAAGACTACATCTTGCACATGCATTGTATTATATTAGATGCAGTGGGGTATTAGAAAAGTGTAGGAAAATCACTCTTGAATCTCAAGAAAAGTTATATGCAAGACAAGATTTAATACAAACTAAGAAGTGAGCGTGATCATCAACAATCAAAATGAGTCCTGGAAAATTCTTTGGTAAAAGAACCTTAAACTGGCTCTCCAGAAGGCTGGAGAGGCCACACAATGATGAGATGAATGTTGCTGGTATGAGAGAGAATGACCAACTGAAACCCAGGGTCACTGGGAAGTGTTGAGAGTTGAGTTTATACACATATAGCAAATATATATATATGCTTATATATATATATATATAAAAACCATAAAAATATATATAAATACACAGGAGTGGAAATTTTACAGGCTATGGCCACAAACCTGTTTAAATCCTGTCTCTGCTACTCAGTACTTAATCACTGAACATCAGGAAATTATTTGACCCTGTTACGATTCAAATGTCTCATCTGTAAAATGGAGATAGTATGTATACCCCAGTATTACTGGAAAAGGTTAAATGAGATGATCTGTTGCAAATTGGCATGCAAGGTTATTTTGATAAACAATGACAATTAGTAGGTGGGGCTCCTGCACCTGCTTCCCAACTTACTTCTGGAAGGGATATTTTGACAAAAGCCAGTCTCTGCCACTTGTATAAATACTCATCATCAAATAGGCCCCAAATAGCCCTATAGCCTACTGGGCTGGGTAGATCTTTTCAGATATGAAGGGTGATGTGGTTTCCTAGTCTCTGTTTTCCCCACTAGAATGTTAATTCATGAAGGTAGATGTTTTTGTGTATTTTATGTACTACTGTATCCCCAATACTGAGAACAATGTCAGACACATAATAACTGCCCAATAGATATTGGGTAAAATGAATGAACCAATTAGTGAATGAGTGAACTTACCACCTTCAGGGTACAGAATAAAGTTGCCATAATACATTTATGTATTAAATATTATATTATATATTATTATATAAATATTATATATTGATAAGTGTTAAAGTAAATTCCAGATAGAACCACATGGAATGCACCTGGAATATTTGTGTGGTTGTCTTCTGCACCCTTATAGTGCAAATCCACTGAGGGTCTCATCCTCTATAATTTCTAGTGCAGAGCTTGTACAAATTAGATGCCAGTTATATTAAATCAGGTTGAATAGGCATTCTTAAGCATTTCTTTTCCTCATCCATAAATTGGAGATAATAATTCCTATCCCATTTACTTTCTTGGGCTGTTGTGACACTCAAAACACAATGAATGTGACAAAAATGCACAAGATAGTTTAACAGAAGATTGTGTCTGCAAAATGTGAGCCATGAAATGCCTGCATCAGAATCTTCTAGATTGTTTCAAAAATGTTGAGTCCTGGGACCTGTTTCTAGATTTTCTAATTCATAATATGGCAAATACACCTGGAAATCTGCATTTTAATGAAATCACCAGGTGATTATTTTCCATTCTTTTATTTTTTTTAAGATTCTATTTTTATTTTTATGTTCATGTTGGTTTATCTCTACATGCTTTGTAAGCACAATTAGATGCCCAGAATTGCCTTAATGAGAAAAAAGGTGGTAGAGATGGTGAGTGTGACAAATTGAACCACAACAGTGACCAAGAGCTCTGTGGGGGAAGGAAAGGACACGCACTTCTTGTTCATCTGTTATAACCCTGGCACCCAGTATAGTGACTGTCCTATAATCAGTGTTCCATGAATGGCTGTTGAATGACTGACATCAGTGGTGGCAATGCTGGCTTGTGAACTCTCTCTCTGATGCCCAACACAAAGGAGGTGACACTTGCTCCTTGAGACGAAAGATATAGGTCGAGCATGTGAAGTTTGGTCTTGCCAAAAGGAAGAGGATTTCCTTCTTGCACTTTCTTCCCTTCACATTTAAACAATGTCCACAACCTGGGAAAAGATATATAAACATAGAGGCTGTGTTTGCACACCCAGCTCTGGGTTGGTAATGACCACATTTCCTGCCTTAAGTTGTCAAAGTTGTCTTTGTCCCCAGAATGCAATTAATTTACCCAGAGCTTAAGAGGGGGTCTGGGGGCCTCACCCCACATTGTTGATCTTTGCCTATCTCCTTCCAGTGTTTTCCTACAGCAGTTCAGAAGAGGCAATGAGGAGTTCCTTGAAAATTGTGCATGAAGTTGATTGCTTGAAGAGGTAGTTTATTGCCTAAAGTTAGATTTGATTTCTTTTCATTACCCCGTAAAGGAATCAAGTGATCCAAGAAACTTGTGGTTTACAAAAAGAAAGGCAGGAGGAGCAGGGGAAGCAAATAGCTATGAATGTGTTGATTATTATGAAGAGGTTCCAGCCTCCCGGTCAACCCAAACACACACACACACACACACACACACACACACACACACACACACACACA
>ML106381.1:125285-143880 GCA_003697995.1 Taxidea taxus jeffersonii
ATGGATTAATAACTCAAAGCAGAAAGCATTGAGTATTACAAATAATGTCTCCTATGTTCTTGGCAGAAGCCCTGGTAGTGTATCCCATAATTTGCATTAACCCAGAGGCCAATGTGTAATTATTTAAAGGAGATTTTTCTTTTTAAAAGAGGAGTGATTCCCTGAGAGTTGGTACTTATAACTGATTGCCATTTGGTGAGTGGAGCCAGTTGTTCCCTTTAGTCAAAATTTGTTACAGGTACCACTGAAGGAAAATAAAAGCTTCACCTTACCAAGGGATCTGGAAGTTCTGAGCATTCTGTGCATCCAAGTCTGGCTCTTGAAATGAGCTTCCTCCCTGCCTGCTCCAGGATTCTTAGATGCCATCCCTGTCATTATGACATCAAGCAGTGTTGAAGAATAAATCCTATACTTGAGAGCTTGGAGACCCATCTCCTGGGTCAAGCACTGTGAAGTCAAACATCTGAGCCACAAATAAGGCAATTAGTAAATATACATCAGGCATAATGGTACAGTAAAGAGATCCTGGTCAGGGAGTCATGGGTGCTACCTGTAAGAAGTCTGACAGGGGGTGCCTGGGTGGCTCAGTGGGTTTAAGCCTCTGCCTTTGGCTCAGGTCATGATCTCAGGGTCCTGGGATCCAGCCCGGCATCTGGCTCTCTGCTCAGCGGGGAGCCTGTTTCCTCCTCTCTCTCTGCCTGCCTCTCTGCCTACTTGTGATCCCCCTCTCTCTCTGTCAAATAAATAAATAAAATATTAAAATAAAGTCTCACAGATTCACTATCCTAGACCTTTTCTTCATGGGGTTCTCCTTGTATGGAATGCTGTCCTCTCTGTTCATCCTCAATGCCCATTTAAGAAGTCCTCTCTTCCAATAGGTCACCTTCCATCAACCGGTATTACTGTTTCTAGAGATCCCTCTAGTAATTCTGAGGGCAGCACTTACCACTCACAAATGGCTTCCCTCACTGGGACAAATTTTTAACCCTCAATTTTCTCATCTATAAAATGGTGATAGTAATTCTTCATTGGAGTGACTGAAGGGATAAAAGAGCAAAGCTTTGAAAGTGCTTCATCAGCGTTTGTCATTCAGTAAATATTCAATACATCAAGGTTGTAAATAGAAGCCCTATAAAAAAGTTAAAATTGAAGATAAGGATGGGTGAGGTCTTGACTCAGCTTTTGAAGCAGCTGCATACATAACTGTTACTGCAGTACTTAGTACTTCAGTAAACCACCAGTTTCACCTTCAGTAAACCACCTGGTATTAACATGGCCTTGCAGATAGATTACAACATTTTCCAGGCCTGCTCAATGACTGCTGAGTATCTTCACTGATCATGTGGAATCTTTGCTTTGAAAAATGGGATCCCATTGAGAGGAAGTACATCTTCTCTTCTTTGGATATACTGAAGTGGGATTTGGATGGTCATCACCCAGGGATATGCTAGAGACAATCCCTGTGCTGTGACAATGTTATGCAAATGTCACATTAGATGTGACATATAAGAAGGTCTCTTTGAAATTTATGATCCTAGGTCCCTGAATGAGTTTTTTTCTTTTCTTTTTTCTTAATGCATATCATTTTTCTATACTTAAGTGAGTTACTTAATCCCCTTGCATAGTTACTTAACCCCTTGTATAGGTGTGAAAATAAATTCTAACCTCCACTTTATTTTCCCACGAAGAGATGGTAACACATAAGGCAATGATGGAAGATTTGTGTAATAAAATCCTTGGAAGCAACATTGAATATATATATCTCAGATTTGACTCTAACATATAAATGATTCATATGCCTAAGCAGTGCATATATTCCAAATATATCTGCACTTTCTCCAGAAAGTGCCAAACTCTTATAGGGACTACATTGAATCATTTCAGCCTTTTCTGAGTAGGATCACAGTATGATAGTAAAAAATGAACACTAACAACAAATTCTGTTCTTTTTTTTTTTCTTTTTTTTCCCTCTTTTCACAACCAGGATGGAAGCTGGTGACTGAAAGGAAATTTATGCAAAATTTGGAATACTGTCTCAGATATTCAGCTGTGCTCCTTTCCCCTTAATTACAGAACATTCAATAGCATTAGTTCTCTGATGATGCAAGTTCCCACTTGTAGAGGGGGCGGGCTTATTGCTACCTGTTTCAACGCATTTGCTCCTTCCCATCTCCGACCATGGTACCTAAGCAGAAAAAAAAGCTAATGACTATGCTTGTTTTTTTGACAGTTTTATGGATCAGATCTAAAGTTAATGTACTATCCTTTCCTGCCCAGTGTCTGAAGCCAGAATCCCAGGCTTGCAATGCTTCAGTTCTTTAGGAGTGAAGTCTATTTGGGCTTTGCTTAAACTAGGAATGGATAGAACAGGGAGGCAAAGAGGTCAGGGTTTAAATCATTGCTCTGTGTTTCTTAGGTCTTTGACTACACATGACTGTGTCTCAGTTTTCTCATCTGTAGGAAGGGCATAATCATGCAGACCTCCTGCAATGTTTGTAATATTCAAATATAATCATTATTTAAAAGTCTTTGTTGTATGGTAGGCACTCAGTAACCATCAGCTTCCTTTCCTGTTTGCTTCCTCATTCCAAGTTTAATCTGTTGATAGAAGGGGGGATAATCAGCCACAGTTATGTGAATAGTAGCCTGACTCTAATATAATTTTATAGGTACAGAGCCAACTCAGGACAAAATTGGGCACCATTGACATTTGTCTTCAGGTTGGTCACTCCCATTCCTCTCCCATCTGATTCCCTTATGGTGTCTGTTCTGGTCTTTCTCTAGGGTGCTTGGATTCCTTTATGTGTTTTTCTCCTTCCTCTTGTCAATCATTGTCTAGAAAATATCCGATAAGTTCATGCCAAACTAAAGTTCAAAGGACTGGTAAGTTTCAATATATTTGGGGGGATAGAGATTTAATCCAAACTAATGATCTACCTGTTGTGGAATATTGGGAAATAGCCAGGTCAATAGTTGATTTCCACATCTGCATTTCTTATTTATTCAGCAAATATGCACAAAACTCCCTCTCAGTGCCAAGTTGTGGAGGTTTGAAAAGGTCACTGCCCTCAATGGTCTCCCAGTCTTGTCAGATGCAGCTATTTAAATATAAATAATAATAGCAAACATTCATAGAACAATGACTATGTGACAAGTAGTGTTCTGTGTGCTTTAAATATATTATTTATTGTTTGCACCAATCCTATTAGTTAGTTATTATTATCAGCTATGGTTTGGGGTAAGGAAGCTGAGGCTCAGAGAAGTTAAATATCCTGCCCAAAGTCATACAGATGTCAATGTGGTCCAGCCCCAGAGCTTTTGTTCTTTATTACTCATTGCATTACTATACTCAAGACAGTGTGATGACCACTTCTAGGATTCTGTTGTTAGGAAGTAGTCAGTGATGACAACACAATGGATAGTTTATAAGAGAAAGTAACAAGAACAGGATAAATTATAAATATTTATCAATAATAGAATGCTTAATTTCATTGTCTTATGTCTATATATGTTTATACAATGACATACTTACAACCAGCTACTAGAAATTTAAGGAAACAATTCTAAAATTCAAGAGAAAAAAAAGGAGGGTACCAAACAGCTTATATAGTATTACTCTAATTTTTTTAAAGTGTGCTCATGTATATAAATATCTCTGTGTGTCAGTGTGTAAGGCACTGAGTTTCAACAAGAATACAACACAGTCCCAGCACTGGAGGAGTTGCCATTCAGGAAGAGAGAGACATTTCAATAATAGATTTTTCAGCAACCCAAGGAGTTCATGCTTAAGGCCATAGTGCCTAAGGGATCTGGAATTTGCTGGGACAGTGAGAGAGATCAAGAAAACAGTCCCAGAGAACACCAGCCTTGCCTTTTTCCCTCTGAAAGTTAATCTTTGGAGGACAGACTGGTTTACGATATTTATAGTTGCCTCTTTAAGAAGGAATGATGGAAAGTCAAAGCATATCTAACTTCCAAATCTCCAGCAGCCTCCCAGCAAATTCATCTCTGGCTTCTACTTCCAGATTCTTAGCCTGGAGGTCCCGACCCTCTCAGTCCCCTCCCCCAGTGTCCCAAGTAGTATGTCTTTTTAATACAGGACATACTCTGGTTTCTGGGATGGTCAGTGAGTTGAAGCTCAAACCCCAAACTTTCTTTATCAGGAAATCTCTCTAGACTTGCAGCTGGGTGTTTGGCCCTCGGATGAATGACTGCCATTCTCCAGGACACGTGGCAACTAGCCCTTCCCAAAGAGTGAACAAAAATAATCATTTCTATTGACTGCATGCTGACCACGAGTCACCCATGGTCCCTGTATGGTCTCTGTACTTTATAACAATTAGATCAATTTATCACCCTAATTTTCAAGGAGAAGGTCTAGCTCTGAGCAGATGAGACCTCTGTTGAGTTCTTAGACAGTTGCAACTGTAGTGCCTAATATTGTTATTAGCACATAGACCCCATTAACAGTTGTGTTTTTGACTCTTACAGCTACTAAGTGATAAGTTTGAGACCAAAGTCTATGACTATATAACACCAAAGCCTTTTCTCATTCTGCCATCCTAAGCATTCCTCAGTCTGGGCTCTTGCCTGCCATGGTGTTCTTTTCCTGGATAGTCTTCCTCCCTGACTGCTATTAATTTTTGAGTGGAGATAAGTGCATTCATTGAGACCACCCCTTTAACTATCAGTAATTTGTGATGGCTTCCAGATCAAAGGGCTAGGGAGGCATGGCCAGGTGGAGTGTGGGAACTCTCTGAATGTTTGCAGGAACACTATTTCACATTATGTACCTGGGAGGGTAATCTTTCATCCTTTCACTGCCTTCCTCAGAAGTCTATCAAACAACTCTGGACCTTTTCCTTCTCCTTTTTATCACTCTTTGGAACAGAGTTGGAACTTGTGTAACTGCAGGTTCTTTTCTGTGGGAAAAATAATCTCATTTCAATATGTGTGGGTGGGTAGATTATAAGTAATAGGCTCAGAGCTCAGTTGTAGGACTAGGGAGGGTCTGGGTTAAATAGTTGTATGATTAACAAGCTACTGCGTTTTTATGGTTGAGGAAGAAAAGGTTGCTGTAAGGATTATCGGTTTAGATTGCAAATGATTCACCCAAAAGTATTCAATAGTTTTGGTGGCAGGAGTGGGGAGAGGAAAAGAATTGGCCCTCCTACTTTCTGGAAAAGAACAGTATGAAATATACTCAGAGGACTTTAACTTTTTTCTTTTCTTTTTTTTTTTTTTTCTTTTTTTTAGTTTTCCTCCTCCTTGTGGAAGAGGTCCCTGAAATTACGGAGAGAAAGAGCCATGTAAAAAATACTGGCTTTACATTCTATTTGTGTTTGGTATCAGCAACATATTAGATGAAGTGAGATTTGCCAATCAGCTGTCAAGATAAGGGACTCTGAGTAGTCAGATCACCTTTCTGGATGTCTGCTAAGGGTAGGTTGGTCTAGATAATATTTTAGGTGTCCGCCAGGTTCATTCATTCATTGAATTCATCAGGACTGGACAAGCTGGCACTGGGCTGCAGGATCCATCAAGATCCCTCTTATTTTCAGCCTGAGTTCAGAACCAATTGAGAGGAAGATGCTGAAGTTAGAGTGAGATTCACATATCACCACTATTATAGACAAATACTACTGAGGGAAGAAGGCTATAAGGAACAGAGTAACAGCTTTTCTACCACCAACAGCAGAAGGCAACTAATTTGTACACCCATTCTCAAGCACTGTTGGACTGTCCCAGGGTTGCCCATTTTTGTGGGTGTTGGTGGGTATCCTTCTTCAACAAAGTTTGCAGGGTGGAGGAGCAGAGCAGAATACATTCTCTCTGTAGTCAGATACACCTCCAGAGAGTTAAGTAAAGGGAGGGACTCTTACGGCAAGCTTTGTTCCTTCTCCCATACAAACCCAGTAGCAAAGTCACTTCCTCTCCCAGTGAAGGGTAAGACAGAGAGTGGACAGAGGCCTTCAGGCTTAGCGTGATTCCTCCTCATGGAAACCAGAAAAGTTGGGGATAATTGTGGTTAAGCCAGTAGACATTCTCCACACATCTGCTGTCACCTACATTTCCCAGTCTCCTTACTGTTAGAAAGGGACTATATGACTTTGTCTGGCCAATGGATTTGAGTGGAACTAATGTATCATTTATGAGTTTAATCAGTTAAAATGTTCCTCTGTCCCTCTCATTCTCTTCCTTGGTGACCTGGGGGGACATATGTTCTAAATGGCATGGATATAAGATGAAGAAAATTCATCCACACTGAAATGGATTTTTCATGAATTAGAAATAACCTTTTGTTTTCTAAGTCACTGAGATTTGGAGATTTATCTGTTACCACAGCAGAGACTGTCCTATCCTGGCTCAAATAATGCTCCTTCCTGAACTTAAGGGACCAGATGTAATGTGAAAACAAAACAGACACACTGTTTGTACTCATGGAACACTTAGTCTAGTGAAGAAGCTAGACAATTACCAGGTGAAAAAAGAAAGCATACCCCGTGGTGAAGGCTGTGAAGGAATAATTGTGAAGAACAGTTGGCAGGATACAAACTTAAATTTGTTGGTCAGAGTTGGCAGGTGACATCTTAACAAGTCTAAAGTGTTATAACTCAATAGAAGTGAGAGTCCTTTTACATAGTAATCTCATGCCATTGAAATTCCAGTATCTTCCTCTCATGGCATACACTCCTCTCAGGGCATAGCTGCACTAGCCAGTATATTATCAAGAGGAGCTCCTCTTGATGATGATATACTGGTTAGTGCAGATAAGCAAAGTATTTTTTTAGCCCATTGCCATTGGCTAAGATAATGTTATCTTCCTTTCCCTGTGTGGTTTCTATTATAACAATAAGGCTTTGATTCTTATTTGACAGGCATGTACTTGTCATTAAGTCTATAATTACATATATATTTTTTTCAAATGACTTCAAAAGCTTTTGCCAAAAATATTCAGTTGCCTTCTACCTTTGCCCCACCCTGTGTGAGGTGTCCTTCCTGGCTGAAAATCACTGATCCAGAGTGGGACTTTGAAATCTCAGGATTCTAACCCCATTGACCTAACAAGCACATACTTCAGTAGGAGCAACATGTATATTGGGTTTAATGGAAAGACCTCAGTTCTTCAACTGATGATCCAAACATAATCTGGAGATGACCACAGCAGTTGATTGTTTTTGTTGGGTTGTCCAGGATCCTTTCTTTCTTATTTTGGTAACCATCCCTGATTTTCCATTGTGGCATTATCCCTTCTCACTGTCTATACCTGCTCTGGGTCAACCTGTGATTCAGACTTTGAATATCAAAACATGGTATTATTCTAGTTCCAGTGATTTCCAAATATGGCTGTGTGATGTGATTTGGTTGATTGATAGTCAGGCCTGAGCCTTTTGTGGGAATTTTGAAGGAAGAGAAGCTTTACCTTCTGTGGGATATAAACCTAGGAGAACATAGGCTGTAGCCACTAGCTTCCACCTGTCTTAGAATGGAACTAACACTAAAGAAAATGGGCCACTTCAAGCTATAGATGAGCCCATCTTTCATGCCCTCCTGGTTCCCAAACCAGGCTGAGTCAGGTTTTCCATGCCTTGCAGTGAAAACAAATGCAAGTGATACAAAGGATACAATTTACATGGGGAAAAGAATGATGGGTCAAGTGTCAATTATACTGTTGATCTAAAGTCTCTTTACTGTTTTCCCCAAAATTATAGGTATTTCAGTGTGGTAATGATAATTGCCTAAGGAAGCTCATGTTCTAATAACTTTACCTTCCTTAGTGGGGAACATATTTATTGAGAATAAAGAAAAATAGCTCCTATCTAATTACAAGGTATTATTCACGTTATAAAATGGGAAAAAAAAACCCACAAACTATGAACATTTCAAAAAAAAAAAAAGAAAAGGCACATGAAGTACACTTAAAAGTCTGGCAATTAAAAAAATAAGGAAAAAGAACAACAACAAAAATTGTGCTGAAAGTTCTTTGCCCAGTGGGAGCTTAAATGAATATTAGCTGCTTGACTCCTTAAAGCAGACTTAAACTAATCAACTCATAGTTATTAAACTCCCTCTCAGTCTCTGTCTCTCCCTGGGTAATGCATTATTTTGGGGGTGTGGTTGTAGTTGTGGATGGCCCAAAAGAGAGGAAGCAATTAAAAATTGATAATAGGGGGCGCCTGGGTGGCTCAGTGGGTTAAAGCCTCTGCCTTTGGCTCAGGTCATGATCTCAAGGTCCTGGGATCGAGACCCGCATCAGGCTCTCTGTTCAACAAGGAGTCTGTTTCCCCCTCACTCTCTCTGCCTGCCTCTGCCTACTTGTGATCTCTCTCTCTCTCCCTGTCAAATAAATAAATAAAATCTTAAAAAAATTGATAATAGCTCAATTATTAATAAGGTGATAACTGTCTTAGGGGGTCTTCAGGTTCTGGTCAAGAGCCATTTCTTCCCTTCTCCATTCTGGAAGGGAAGGAAGGAGGGAGGGAGATTATGAGGGAGAAAGAATGGAAGGGAAGAAGACAAATGAAAGGAAGTAAGGGAGAGAGGGAAGAAGGGAGGAAAGAAGAAAGGAGGAAAGCAAACAAGCTAAGATTTATCAAGTAAATCATTAAATACCTAATTGTTATATGTTACTTCAACTTTATAAAAGAGAAAAATGAGGGCTTAGAGAGGGTGAGAATGATAATTAATCTATACTCAGTGTTTCATATGTCACATGTGCTTTTCTAAGCGCCTACTATGAATTAGCCTGTTTAATTGTCACACAACCCCATGAGAAAGACAACATTATTCTCAGGACGTAGAAGAAGAAACAGAAACACAAGGAGGTGAAGTAACTTTTCAAGTATATGTAACAGTCTCAGAGCCAGGAATCAAATCTAGGTGGTCTTGCTCCAGAACCTCTGTCCTTAATGATTAGGTTGTTTTGTCTCTGTAGGCCAAGGGATCTGCGCAGACTGATTTGCTCAAAGTTTCCAAATGATTTAGTTGTACTGGTCATGTTTCTTAACTGCAGACAACATGATTAAATCTAGGTCTTTTAAAAAGAAAGAGATCCATTAAAAGATGTAGCTAGCTCCCACAACTGGTTAAGAGCTTGAAGTAATAGACTGTGGGCTAAACCTCCAGGAAGAGTCTCAGAGCCACACCGAGAAACCATCCCACCCAGAGAGAGGCTGTCCTGTAATGATCATGGCATTGTGAACCAGAATCTGCCTCCCCAACTGAGGATTACTGAACCAGGCTGCTTCTGTATCAATCTGTGCCAGCAGAATGGACTCCCTGAATCCTGCATCCTTCTCCATGAATCTATCTTACTGTCCCCAAAATGTTCTCCAGGGCCCATTTGATTAATGGAGTCTATGCTGCTGTTGGTCCAACAACAAGAAACACGAATTACACATTGGAAAGGAGACACACTGTGGAGAACGACCAAAACATGGAGAGGATGTTCACCTGGGCTAAACAACACAACCATAAAGCTGAGATGAGAGGCCATGTCCAGCCAACTTCAGAGTCTGTGTTCTTAACCATATTATTCCATGCTGCCACTAATGTCCTTGCCCCAGAGGACCCAGGGATCACCAGTGTTAGGGGCCTCTGGATCTGACACCTCCCATGTTCTGTCCAACATCCCTAAAGAAATAGCTGTTGCCAGATTCATTTTCATTATCCAGGAGAGCATGTCTGTCTTGAGTTCCAGGCACCATTTTATCTTGAAGAACTGAAGTGGATATCTGAGATAGAAATCTGATGGTGCAATTTACACTCTCCATTGAGTCCAGAGCTCATGCATCACCCAGTGACCTGCTTTCTCTCTGCTCAAGCTTCCTGTTTGCTCTCAGACTGAGTGCCCCATGAAGGAAGAGAACCTGTGTATTCTTCATACTGTTTGCATGTACTGCTCTTGGGACTGGGCCAGGCACATGGTAAGTCCTCAAATAATACCAGCTGTATAAGAGGAGGAATGGAGGGATGTACTGGTGGTAGAAATTTCTCTTGATTCCAAGGTTTCCTTTCAAGGACACAACTAGTCAGGTTGGGGAGATAGTTTGTGGAGAGGCAGAATGCAAAAGGGCAGGCTGGAGATAATACAGAAGACCATGTCCTACTCCAGAGAAAGCCATCATCCTCCCACTGACACAATCAGTTCACACGCTATCATAAGCTCCCCATCCCCCTCTCTTCACACTATACAGTAGATGGCAATCCTCCCTGCCACAACCAGTTCACACTTCACATGAAGCAAAACTTGCCCCTCCTTATGGCCACTTCATACACTGCAACAAACCATGATTTTACCCTCCCCTAACCACTTCACCTTTCATGGGAAGCCCTAATCCTCCCTGTCCACAACCCAACCTCTTTTCCATGTTAAGCACCAAATCTCTGCTGCAACCACTTCACACTTTATAGTAAATCAACAGTCATCCTCCCACAACACTTGATATTCCAAGAAAAGACAGCCCTCCTTCCAACCACCACTTCACACATCTCAGTGAACTCCAATCCTCCCTCCCCATAAGCCCTTGAAGTTCCAGAGTGAACCCAATGTGCCCACCACAAAACCACCTGATGCTCCTTGGTATGTACCCACCCTCCTACTCTGGCAACCACTTCACAATCTGTGTTAAGCACCATTTCTCCCTCCCCATGTGTATTTCACACTAAACAGTAAGCCTCGGTTTTCCCTGCAGCACTTTTGCACCTGTTACCACATCATACTCCATGGAAAGGGTCGTTCCTTCCCCCGACACCACACTTCTACCCACTCCACTCCCACGTTAAGCCCAATCCCCCCTCCACAAAACCTCTCTATATTAGATATTAATTACCCATCATTCCTCCCTATAACCATGTCACCTTCTACAAAAGCCTTCTACAAAAGCCCCAACCTTCCCTCCTCAAACACCTCACAGTCCAGGTTAAACCCCATTCTATCTCAAATACTTGACACTTTCTAGTGAACTCCAAGGCTCACCCACTACAGCCCTTTTACACTCCACAGTAACAACCCTCAAGCCCTTCAGATTCCAAATCCTCACCTCCACAGGCCCTTGACACCCATAGGAACACCCAATCTTTCCTCTGTACACTGTACATTCTACAGTGAACCCCAACCATCCTCACCAGAGCTTCCTTACACCACCAGGAGACTGCAACCCACCCACTCTCAAAGCCCCTCCATTCTTCACAGTAAGCCCCAGCCCCTCATTCAATCACTCTTCACTCACACCACACCATGAGTGACCAACAAAGGTAACAAGAGCTGGGAAGGGGAGGCCATGTGTACTTCTCAATACTTAAAAAAGCCTATAAGATATTCGCATTGATTTTTAGTAATACTTAATAAATGGACTAAAATATTAAACAACCTGTGCTTCAAGTTGGAATTACTGCCTGATTTCTGTTGATCAGAAGTTTTGATTAGTAATTTGTAGATCTCCAATCCATGAAAAAATGGGAAATTAGTTAAGTACTAATTGAAAACTATCATCAGTTATTTTTGGATCAAATTCTTTCAGAAAATGGGACCCCTGGGGGGCAAAAACAGCAAGAGAGATAGTTCCTTGTGATGAAAAGTATTTTTTGTTTTTTACTTTCTTTTTTTATAAATTTTTATTTATTTTAAAATTTCTTTTCAGTGTTCCAGAATTCATTGTTTATGTACCACACCCAGTGCTCCATATGATACATGCCCTCCATAATACCCACCACCAGGCTCATTCAACCTCCCACCCACCACCCCACCAAAACCCTCAGATTGTTTTTCAGAGTCTATAGTCTCTCATGGTTCGTTTCCCCCTCCAATTTTCCCCAACTCATGTCTCCTCTCCAACTCCCAATGTCCTCCATGTTATTCCTTATGCTCCACAAGTAAGTGAAACCATATGATAATTGACTTTCTCTGCTTGACTTATTTCACTCAGCATAATCTTTTCCAGTCCTGCCCATGTTGATACAAAAGTTGGGTATTCATCCTTTCTGATGGAGCCATAATACTCCATAGTACATATGGACCACATCTTCCTTATCCATTTGTCCATTGAAGGGCATCTTGGTTCTTTCCACAGTTTGGCAACCATGGCCATTGCTGCTATGAACATTGAGGTAAAGATGGCCCTTCTTTTCAGTACATCTGTGTCTTTGGGGTAAATACCCAGTAGTGCAATTGCAGGGTCATAGGGAAGCTCTATTTTTAATTTCTTAAGGAATCTCCACACTGTTCTCCAAAGTGGCTGCACCAACTTGCATTCCCACCAACAGTGTAAGAGGGTTCCCCTTTCTCCACATCCTCTCCAACACACATTATTTACTGTCTTGTTAATTTTGGCCATTCTAACTGGTGTAAGGTGGTATCTCAATGTGGTTTTGATTGGAATCTCCCTGATGGCTAGTGATAATGAACATTTTTTCATGTGTGTGTTAGCCATTTGTATGTCTTCTTTGGAGAAGTGTCTGTTCATGTCTTCTGCCCATTTCTGGACATGATTATCTGTTTTTTGGGTGTTGAGTTTGAGGAGTTCTTTCTAGATCCTGGATATCAGCCCTTTGTCTGTAGTGTCATTTGCAAATATCTTCTCCCATTCCATGGATTGCCTCTTTGTTTTGTTGACTGTTTCGTTTGCTGTGCAGAAGCTTTTGATCTTGATGAAATCCCAAAAATTCATTTCTGCTTTTGTTTCCTTTGCCTTTGGAGACCTATCTTGAAATAAGTTGCTGTGGCCGATGTCAAAGAGGTTACTGCCTATGTTCTCCTCTATGATTCTGATGGATTCCTGCCTCATGTTAAGGTCTTATGCATGCCATTCCTGTGGCCCAGCTGTGTCTAGAGTGGTAGGTGAGTCTCCAGAGCTCAAGGCTGGGCAGGTCCAGTGCTCTGTCAGCCTATATGTGCTGGGAGGGCAGGCACTTTGCACCTTTGCTGGTTTTATTCCCCATGCACCTGTTTATCAGTGAATTATCATCTTCCTACTTAGTCTATTGTTCCAGATATTTTTTAAAGACTTTTAAAAAGTTTTATTTTATTTAAATATTTATTTATTTGTGTGTGTGTGTGTGTGTGTGTGTGTGTGTGTGAGAGAGAGAGAGAGAGAACAAATAGGAATGTATAGAGGGGAAGGAGACTCCACACTGAGCATGGAATTCAAGTAATCCATGAACAGAGGGGCTCAATCCAGGACCCTGAGATCATGACCTGAGCTAAAACCATGAGTTAGGCATTTAACCAACTAAGCCACCAGGTGCCCTCCCCGCAGATTTCTTTCTCAGCTAAACAGTTTTTGATATTTCTATTTTTATCTCTCTCTTTTTTCTTCTTTCCCCTGCTGTGTAACTAAGACTGGCCACTGTGTTAGAATTAGTCTTTTGCTGACTGTGTCATGGAGCCTTGTCATGGAGCATGACTGCCACAGTGACTTCAATAAAAATGGAAATAAATGAAGTGTTATTTTCCTCATCCAAAACACTAGAGAATGGCATCAAGCTCACAAGTGAGAACTTGGGGAAGATGGCTCCAAGTCCAGCAAAGTCTTTGCACTTAGTGAGCCTGGCTGGAAGCTGGGAATATCCTGTTCGATGGGTTGCACTCTGTGACTTTACAGGAGATCCACAGAGATGTTTCTGGGGATAGTGGGGCACATAAGAAGAGCTAAAGTGCATCTTGGGGATGTTCCAAAGAATGATTGGAAAGGGCCATGTCTGAAAGTGATAAGCCTGGGTGATTGTTTATACCTTACTGGAAAGCCATGTAAATTAAGGGAAACTTCCTGGCAAAACACCTTGGACTCATAGCAACTTCACAGTCATATCTGGGTGATAATGTAGTGGTAAGGTTTGCGCACACCCTGTTCATCTAAACCCTGGCAGCAATTGTCCCTCTGTACCTAAGTGCTCAAGTTTATGAATGGAAGCAAGAAAGCTTTGCATGTTGCTTTCATTTAGACCCATAGAAAACCAGGGCCTTCCAAAAACAGCCTCAAAACACTCTCACACAGCCAAGTTTGAGCCAAGTCCTTACTATTGGGGGGTTCACCAAAAGTTCCAGAACCATGGTACTTCTAGAACTAAGACTAAGTCAGCAAGTAGTGATTCAGGGTAGCCTGTGTGGTTGCTGTTGTGTCAGGCATTCTTGTGCTAATTCATAGACATTCACTCATTCAATAAATACTGAAGTGTGTGGTGCATGCCAGGGATTGGGTAGATCCTTGCAGATATGACAGTAAGAAAAGCCCAAATCATGTCCTCAAGAGGATCCAACTGTGGTGGAGAGACACAGATGTGGATAAACTGAATATTATGCCACAGTGTGACACAGTGTGACAACTCAGCCTGTAAGCTCTTCACCCAGCCTCAGTGGATGAAGAGGGAAGACTTCCTGAGGAGGTAGCCCTTCTGGACTTAGTTGAAGAGGTGTAAAAGGTTGCCCAGTTAAGAAGCAAGGAGGCAGGAGATGGGAAGATTTCTGAACAAAATTACCTAGAAAGAAACCATATGCCATGTTAAAAAGAAAACCACAGGCCCAAGAGGGAGCCACTTATGCTAGGCCATATCACCAAACCAGGGCTTAATGCCTGACCTGATTGCACTTTCAACCTGCCCCAGAAATGCAGTCTTAACAGATCACTCAGGAATTTTCTGATTGATATTAATCAGGTAACTTGTCACATGGGCCCTCTTCATATCCCAAAGGAAGATGTGGTAATCTGTGTAAGACCCTCTGCCCAAAGGGCAGGTGACCTTGCCTGAAACAGCCCTTTTTCTTTTTTCTTTTCTTTTTTTTCTTAATCATGTTTTGCACTACCCTCTTTCCTACTAAAACCTTGGATTTTGTACAACTCCTCAAAGCACTTTTCTACTTGTTAGATGGGATGTTGCCTGATTCATGAATCTCTTAATGAAGTCAGTTGGATCTTCAAATTTACTTGGTTCAACTTCATTTTTCTAGCAACTATGAGGCAGGGTTTGTTAGGGGTTGCTGGTAGGGAACGAAGAAAGAAGCCATGGTATTTAAGCTTTTTATGCCAGGTTGAAGGGTCAGGTACTAATGAGAATCAAAAGTAACTAAGACAGTTGCAGTATCATTAGGGAAGTGAGTAATCTGATACATATTATGATATATATATATCAAAATCATAATCATATATCATATATATCAGATTATATGATATATTTCATATACAATATAATATATTATAACATATAAATATAATATATAATATAACCATATAATATAAATATATATAATATATTTATACTATATATTATATACTACATATTATATTTTATATATCTAATTTAATTTAATACTATATAATATATATTAATATATGATAATATTATCAACATTATACTATTAATATTATATTAATATCAATATATCAATATCAATATAACATTAATATTGATATTGACATAAATATTAATATTCATGTAAAATATCAGTATGAATATTAATATTTATATGAAATATAATATATAAATACTAATATGTAGATATATGAATGTGAATGTGTTTGATATTATATAATATATAAATATAAAATGGTTTTATTGATACTGTATTAATATATAATATTATTAATATTATATTATTACTATAGTAATATAATAATATTGTATATCATATATACATTATATTTATATATATTATGTAAATATATATATATATTTAATGCGATATATATCAGATTATATATCATTATATCATATATATCTGATATATATCAGAAATATGTAAAATCAAGTTTTATATGTTGTAATTATATGTATTTATATTTATATATATATACGCATTTATATTTATGCAACATTCTTATGTTATGGCCAGTGGCAAAATATATCAAATGTATAATTATTTCCATATATAGATTATATATTATATTTATTATATCTATAATCTATATATATATTATATCACGTGTAGATTATACATCATGTATATTATCATCTATAGATTATCATATAATATGACATATATACCACATATATACATATATAATATCCATATATATATGTGTGTGTGTGTGTGTGTGTATATATCTCCAAGATGTTGAGGGCCCATTATAGTAGAACTCCAGCTGAGTTGGGGGTGGGGAATCCAAGTATCAGAGTATCAGTCCAGTGAAATGGAATAGATATAGATTTTAGGATTCCTTCCAACATTGATATACTAGGATTCTGTGTAATCTTACTGACCCTCCTGTGTATGAAAATTATAGTAATGCCTCCTCCATAGGTAGTGGGGTTTATTGCAGTGCCTGGAAAATTTAAAGGGCCAAAATTTAAAGGCTGGCTATTATTTTCATTGAATGATGAATTAGAGTCTTTGTACAGTCACATACTATGTGAAAGAGGCCCCAAACTTGGGGATTGCCATTACGAGTACACTTGCCATGCAGCGCACCAAGACTCCAAGAGAACTAAAAATATTACGGATACTCTGGCATGACTCATCAGAGTGTTTTCATGTGAGGAGAAAGAGAAAGAGAGGTGAGCATTTAAGAACATTTGGGAAGAAAGCAGTAAATGGAATACCTTAAGAGGAGGCAGTAGAATGATACAATGGTAAGAGCTGCAAGCAATGATTGAACACTACCATATACATAAATTTTCCATATAATTCTCACAGCAATCCTGCAAGATCAGTATTACTGTACCCTTTTTACAGATAGAGCAGTGGTGGCTGAGAGACGTCCGTGGCTTCTTCAAGGTTACAAGGTCAATGAAGAAGTGAGAAGTCATAACTGGAGTCATCTGGCTCCCAGGCTTGTTAATCTGATGCATGTCACCTGTGTGAGGGCATGAGCCATCAGTGAGCATGACCGGTGTGGGAGGTGATTAGAAACTTCTCTGCCTGGAGTAGCTGCCCTTGCCTGCACCTACTGAAGATAAAAACATGTGGAAGGAGTTGATTGAGCACCTTTGGTGTCAGGCTCAGGAATTCAGCAAGATTCTAATAGAAAATGAAGAGCTGTTGAGGGCTCTGAGCAAGATGATATGTGAAATGGTCAGAGCACAGGTTCTGGAGATAGCCTGTACAGGTTCAAGTCCCAGCTTTGCCTCTTGCCAGGCATGCTGAGCAGAGGGAATATTAGTGAGGAGAAAGATTGAAGCAACATGGACAGAGCACAGCTCACATCATGTTTACCTGCCCTTGTTCCTCAGAAGGAAGATCCAGAGACCAATGAACTTTAGAGAACTAGTGTTAGGAAATGTGCCTTAGCAGGTACAAAACTTGCTGTTTGGACAAACAGAAAGAACAAAGAACAAAGCACTCTGATGAACTAGACTGATAAGCCCTTGATTAGAGTAAGAGGAAGAGAACAAGGGAAAACCACCACCTTGATGTTGTAGCCAGTGGCAAAAATGCAAAGCAAAACAAACCTGCCGGTTGCCTCCATTTATAGTGATTTTCCATGAATGCTACTCAATCTTTTTCTTCAAATTCCGGTTCTACAGCTATAAAACAGCTGCTGAGTAGCTGAGACCACACTGGATGAAAAGGATGGAATTTGCAACACAGGTTCTACTGCCCCCTGGTCATGATGTCCTTCCAAGCATAGCACCTTCCAAATGTAAGCTACCCTCAGTAAAGTGGGGTAACAACATGTGACTTAATGCTGGTGCAAAAGTTGCATTACATGGAGGATGGGAAGGCACTTTTCGACTCATAGTAGGATATGAAGAATGATTACCATTATGGTGGTAATAACCTCAGTATAAGCAACACCATTCCTGCATCAGTTAGGTTTTTCATGTACCTTAACTACACATAGGAAACAGAGAGATAAATAATTGATATGACTGTATATACATTTCCCTAAGAATAGAATTGGAGAAAGCAGATCTTTTGGATTTTCAAAATGTGGCTCCCAACTAGCAGTATCAACATCAACATCACCGGGCAACTTGTTAAAAAGACAAATTTGGGGCGATGCCCTTGGACTATAAAATCAGAAACTCTGGGGATTGGAATCAGTGTCCATTTTAATAACTTTGATAACCATTGACTTAGAGAGAAGACAGATGTGATTATCTGGCATGACGAAACAACTGACTATATGATCAAAAATATCCCCTATGAGGAAGAAACCGGGATTTTGCTGATGAACTCAAATTAAGTGATCTAAAAAGCTAGAAGGTTGAATAATATTCCATTGTATATATGTACCACTTCTTCTTAATCCATCAGAAAGGATGAATACCCACCATTTGCTTTGATATTGTTGGACCTGGAGGGGATTATGCTAAGTGAAGTAAATCAAGCAGAGAAAGACAATTATCATATGGTTTCACTCATATGAAGAACATAAGTAAGCAATAGCATGGAGGACTATAGGGGAAGGGAGGGAAATCTACGGGGGAAGAAACCAGAGAGGGAGATGAGCCATGAGAGACTATGGACCCCAGGAAACAAACTGAGAGTTTCAGAGGGAAGGGTGTAACAGGGTGATGGGTATTAAGGAAGGCATGTGTTATGATGAGCACTGGGTGTTATACATAACTAATGAATCATTGAACACTGCGTCAAAAACTAATGATGTACTATACAGTGGCTTACTGAATATAATAAAAATATAAAAAACAATAAAAGTTA
>ML106381.1:144280-162406 GCA_003697995.1 Taxidea taxus jeffersonii
TTGTTAGCTTTTCAAAAAAAAATAAAAAGCTAGAAGGTATCAATATATAATCAAGGTGTAATAAAAATCTGGTTTTATTATAATGTCATCTTTGCTCTCTGCAGTGGGTTGAAGTGTCCCCACAAGATTTATGTCTACCTAGAACCTGTGAATGTGACCTCATTTGGAAATAGGATCTTTGAGGATGTAATTAAGTTGAGGTCATACTGGAATAGGGCAGGCCCTGGGGTCAATTACTGGTGTCCTTACAAGGAGAGGGACTTTTGAAGACAGAGAGACCCAGACATGGGGGGGAAATGTCATAAAAAGACTGAGGCTGGAGTGATACATCTACAAGCCAAGAGCACGAAGGATTGCTGGCCATCACCAGAATCTGCGAGAGAGGCATAGAATAGGTTCTCCCTTCAGAACCTTCCTGATGACACTTGATTTCAAACTTCTGGTCTCCCAAATAGTGAGAAAATACATTTCTGTTGTTTTAAGCTACCAAGTTTGTGGTACTTTGTGAATGCAGCCCAAGAAAAGGATCCCCTTTAAAAGCAAACATTTTTCAGTATTTAACATTCTGGAACCACTCCAATTTTCCCCAGTTTCTCAGAGTCTTGATAATTCTTCTCTTCTAAGTGTAGATTTTTTTTTCCTTATGTCATATTGTCTCCAACTATGGCCCAAGCTTTTATTTCTTGCCAAACCCTATTTCTGAGGTGTCAGATATTCAGGTTCAAATATTTAAGCAAAACCTGGAGACAGTGTGTAGAATAGTGGGTAAGGCATAGACTTTGGGATGGATTTACAGCTAGTATGACCTTGGGGAAGAGGGAGTTATTGAATCACCTAGACCCTCAGTTTCTTCCTTTATGAAATGGGGGTAGGAGGTGGGGAATTAATATCATCCTTATTATAGAGTTCTGGGAGTCAATGGTTAATAACTGTTAAGCACATAGCAAAGATCCTGGCATATAGAACATGTAACAAATATTAGGTCTTAATATTTTTTGGTAAGCACCTAACTCTATTTGAATATCTCGAATTAACACATTATTCTCATGCCCTAAAACTGGTCTTCCCCAGTGTTTCCAATCTTGGTGTCTGACATCCTTGTTCACCTGGTTGCTTAAGTCAAATATGTAGGAATTGTCTTTGACATTACCATTTATATTAACCCTTACCCATTGCCATGTAGTCCTGTGGTTTATATGTCTTGCAGGTATAATTAAGATCCATGTATTGCTCTCTATCTCTATAACTTTCCTCTAAGTACTCTTGCTTTTCATTTGGACCATAACACTGACACTTTACCTGGTATCTCTGTCTCACTCTTGTCCTAAATGAATCCATTTTCCACAGTGCAGAGATAAATTTTAAAACCCAAGTCTGATAATGTTACCCTACAAATATTTGTTGATTGAGTGAAAGGAGTTTTCCTTAGTACTCTGAAGCTGCCATAAAAGAAGAAACTGGCTTGTCCCCCTGTTGTTTCTGCCATCTGTTATTCAGGTTTAGTAGCCCCAAATAGATATTTGTTTAATGGATTGATGAGTGAACAAAGCAAAAACATCAGCAAGAGTGGAAAGGAGGCTAAGCTTCTTTGTTCTAGTTAATAGCATGTCTCCCCTGCTTTCCATACCACAATTGGTAGGAGAGAGAAAGGACTGTCCTAGCATTCTGGTGCTGTGGGGAAGACCCTGCACCCTGCCTCCCCCAATATTCACAGCCTCATCACCAACGCCTTGGGGGCCATAATGCCTTGGTCTTCATCTGCATCAGACACTTAAAGAAAGCTAAGTTACTCAGGTCATTCTTTCTCCCCCAAACATTTCCCCAACACAGCTCAATATACAATCTGATCAGTCCACTCTTCACCTTTTTCCTAATTCCCAGACTTTCCCATTGTGCTTTCAGCAATTCCAATTCAGTCATCAGCAATACCTCTTATATCCTTATCTTCTTTGTAAATTCTGTTACACTTTTTTTTTCTCTAACAGAAACACAGATACTCCTTGGAATCCTGTTTCCTCATAAAGCCCTTTAAATTTGTAATATTTGGCCTCCCTGTACCCTTAAACTGAAGGCAGGATAGATGTCTTCCTGTTTCCTCATTACAGCATAAAGACTCTTTTCCCTCCTTCCTCTCTGAAATGCCACCTTAAAGTTTATGTCATCTACCTATACTATCTATTACCCCTCCTTATTACAAGCACTTTTGGACCCATGAGCCATGCCTGCCCCATCCCCCTTATTCTTTACTTTTTGCAACTCTGACTCATCCTTATAATCTCAATTACTATTCATATCATATACTGGTGATCCCAATATCAGTGAGGATAATCCTTCTAGGAATCTGGTTTCTTATTTCTTTCACTGCCCCTTTATCTTCCCCAGATCTTGGCATTAAAATAACCATGAAATCTGTAATCTGTTTCAAGCATCCCACTCTCCCCCTGCCACATTCTGTTTTACCAAATTGTCTACTCCAAGATGTTGACTCCAAAAAGTTTGGACTGCACAGTGACCTATAATCTCTTGATAGCTTTACCTGTTTAACTGGGAATGTAGATGAAAGGAGGAGATAATTTTATCCCCCTCAGCACCCCCACCACTTCTATCTTTATGTATTTGCACTATTATACTTAACTCCCAGTTAGTGTGAATGAAATTCTATGTTTGTGTCCATGGGACAGTTGCTGCCTTTTTCACCAGAACTATCCCCTCTTGCCCTACTCAAGGACGTCACCCCAGCAAGCATCCTTTATCTCTCCTCCACAAATGTTTTTATTAGCAAATGAAGCTAGTGTATAATTCCTCCCATCTTCAAAACTCCTCTGCATGCCGCATTTCTTCCCAGTTAATGCTGCATTTCTCACTCCTCTTTTTAACAAAACTCTTCAAAAGAGATGCTTGTTCTCATTGTCCTTACATCTGCCTCTGTTCTCTCATGAACCACTCATTTAGGTTCATATCCCTACTACTTCATACAAATGTCTCTTGTTAATGTCACCAAAGACCTGCCTGTTACAAATCTCGTTCCTGATCTTACTTAACTAACCTATTAACATTTGGCCAACTGACTACTTCCTCTGGATTCAAAAGGTTTTCTCATTTCTTCCAGGATACTGTTCTCATATTTTCCACTGGTTCCATTTCCATCTCCTCCGCATTTTGCTTCTTAGTCCCCAACCATGAAACCCTCAGCATGCTCCAGGAATCAGTTCTTGAATACCACCTTTCTTCAGCCATACTCATTGCCCTACAGATCCATGGCCTTGAAACCATGTACACACTGCCGACTTCCAAAGTAATACCAGGTCAGGTCTCCTCTATAAAAGCCACAAAATTATATTCAACTGCTAGTTTGACATCTGCGCATGAGTGTCTAAAAGTTTTACCAAAAGAAACTCCCAATTTCTTCTAACCCCAACCTGCACCTCTGCATTCTTCTCTACCTCAATCTCTCCTTTAAACCAAAACCTCCTAACTCCTTTCTTTTGTTCATTCCCCATGCCTAATCTACTATCAAGTTCTATTGGTTCTGTCTTCAGAATATGTCCAGAACCCACCTACTTCTCACCATATCTAGCACTACCACTCTTTTTTATTTAACTTTATTTTATTTTTTCACTGTTCTGAGATTCATTGTTAGCACTATCATTCTTGTTCAAGCCACCATCATCTATTATTTGGAAGAGGAGTTTGTGTCCTTTTTTTTTTTTCTCAGAATATTCAGTCTTTTTAAGACTTGGATTTTAGCTTCTAGATACTGGTCACCAGTCCAGTTTTGGTTTTATTTTTCTTCCTTTCTTCCCCTGCCCCTTCCCCTGCCTATTCTCTCCCTCTCCCTCTCAGACTGGATTGTGCTTGATGAACCATCCTTCTCTTATTAGAATTTAGATGATACAGAGAAGAAGAGCAAACGGAGAAATCTTATTAAGCCTTTTGGAAATCTTCATGAATGTCATGTCATTGTCACTACTCTGCTTCCTGGATTCTTTGTTTATTCCTTGGCATACCAAATCACTTCATAAGTTTAATGGGAATTAAGTTTTTAAAAGTTTCATGGATAAATACCATTTGATCTCACACATATGTGGAATTTAAGAAAAAAAAAATGAACAAAGGAAAAAAAAAGACAGGAAAACAGGCCCTTAAAATTACTCTGGTGGTTGCCAGAGTGGAGGTGAGTGGGGGATGGGTGAAATAGTTGAAGGGGACTAAAAGTGCACTTATTGTGATGAGCACCGAATAATGTACAGAATTGTTGAATAATTATACTGTGCATTTAAAACTAACACTGTCTGTTAGTTATACTTGATTGTTTAAAAAAGAAAGTTGTCTTATTGTGAAAATTTCAAACATGCATATTGTGGAGAGAACAATATCACAAACCCTCATGTACCCTGCACATCTAGCTGCTGGGATCCTTGTCCCTTTTCCCTTTGCTGATCTACAATCAATGACTTTTTATTTTCTTCATGTGAGAACAGAACCAGTCTGAACCCTCGAACTTTGTTGCCTTGAGTTCCAGAATATTGTTTTAAAGAATATATATAAGATCAAAAGCTTCTGCACAACAAAGGAAACAGTCAACAAAACAAAGAGGCAACCCATGGAATGGGTGAAGATGTTTGCAAATGACACTACAGACAAAAGGCTGATATCCAGGATATAGAAAGAACTCCTCAAACTCAACACCCAAAAAAACAGATAATCATGTCCTGAAATGGGCAGAAGATATGAACAGACACTTCTCCAAAGAAGACATACAAATGGCTAACACACACATGAAAAAATGTTCATTATCACTAGCCATCAGGGAGATTCCAATCAAAACCACATTGAGATACAACCTTACACCAGTTAGAATGGCCAAAATTAACAAGACAGTAAATAATGTGTGTTGGAGAGGATGTGGAGAAAGGGGAACCCTCTTACACTGTTGGTGGGAATGCAAGTTGGTGCAGCCACTTTGGAGAACAGTGTGGAGATTCCTTAAGAAATTAAAAATAGAGTTTCCCTATGACCCTGCAATTGCACTACTGGGTATTTACCCCAAAGACACAGATGTACTGAAAAGAAGGGCCATCTGTACCCCAATGTTCATAGCAGCAATGGCCATGGTTGCCAAACTGTGGAAAGAACCAAAATGCCCTTCAATGGACGAATGGATAAGGAAGATGTGGTCCATATGTACTATGGAGTATTATGCCTCCATCAGAAAGGATGAATACCCAACTTTTGTATCAACATGGGCAGGACTGGAAGAGATTATGCTGAGTGAAATAAGTCAAGGAGAGAGAGTCAGTTATCATATTTGTGATATGATATTATTTGTGGAGATAAGAAATAACACGGAGGATATGGGGCGATGGAGAGGAGAAGGAAGTTGGGGGAAATGGGAGAGGGAGATGAACCACGAGAGACTGTGGACTCTGAAAAACAATCTGAGGGTTTTGAAGGGGTGGTGGGTGGGAGGTTGGGTGAGCCTGGTGGTGTGTATTATGGAGGGCATGTATTGCATGGAGCACTGGGTGTGGTACATAAACAATTAATTCTGGTACAGTGAAAAGAAATTTAAATAAAAGAATATATATATAGTGACACTGTGGTGTGAAAGCAAATGCTTTCTATATGCAGAGAGCTGGCTTTGTTAACAAACAGAAAACAAGCTAAGAAAGGTCTATGACTTCCATAGAGGCAGACGTTGAAGGCTGCTCTTGGAGCAAATTATAGAGTGTCATGGGAACGTTGATCAGATGCAGGGAAGCTCTCACAATCAGGAAGGAGATGGCCCCTCTGGTGGTGGATGGGCTTAGGCACAGAAAAAAGGCAAACAAGAGGGCACATAAATACTATCTGATTTACAGCTTTGTCCTTGGTGTGAACATCACATTGGAGGATATTGAAAGCTAATACCATTTTGGAGAACTTAACATCAGAACTTAATTACCGGCATTATTGTGCAAAGTCTTGGAAGTCTGCAAACCCTTCAGAGAAACCCTATAATCCGCACAAAGCTACTGTCCACTGTGGTGCAAAAGTAGTTGGAAGACAGAGGGTGGGATTATGCCTGTTATACACCATTGCCCCTTGCAGAGAAAGCCATGTGTATAATTATTGCCATTAGCCCCCACAGCCCTGGACCTCAAGACTGAAGGCCATGGCAGCATCTGCTAAAAGCAGAGATTGCCAGCCTGATGGCTGGGGACTGAAGAAGAGCATCCACTGAGGCAACCTGCAGAGGAAGACAGGGTGGGAACCAGACAGTCCTCCCCTGACAATGCAAGACTACCCAGCATTTTTTCTCTGTGCAAGTGTCCTTTGGGACACAGAAGAAGAGTATTGAGGAAACCTCCAAAGAAACACATGCACCTAAAGGAGTCTAAGGTTACCTGAAAGAGACTGAAATCACAACCTCCCCCAGAAGCCTACAACCTCTTCAAAGACCAGTGCTAGGTTTTATCCATTTCCATGTCCCAAACAGCAAGTACAAAACCTTGTCCTAAAGAGTACCTAGATAGAGGACCACCACATGATGAATGGACAGACTAAATCACATCATCAGTGTCCACAGGCTTGCAATGGACTGGACAGTTAGGGCTGATCTCAGAGGAAATGACAAAGGGAGAAAGACTTGGTTTCAAGACAAATTGCATGAATGTAGAGTTGAGAGTCTCTTTCAGATCTTTTACTTTGGATGAGAGACCAAATTCAATTTAATGCAAAACCATTACAAAATTTTTATAGACATAAACAATGTTCTAGTACAAAAAAATATAGAACAAGAAAGGAAAAAAAAGAGAGAGAAGTCACAATTTTAAAAGGAAGAGGAGGTAGAGGAGGAAAACACAAACCAAAGTCAATCTTGGACTGTATTAATAAAAACAGAGAACATAGGTTGAGGTAATTGATAGGACCACTAGACCTCCCACCCACTTGTGAGTTAGCATTCAGAGGATGCGGCCAGCTCTGGGCACCCCATAAGGGAGGAAAATTAATAACATGTGTGCATATAAAGCAAACCTGTTCTGGCCTCTTGGAGGATGAGACCAGCTGGAGGACAGCCCAGTTGTCTCAGCTGTGAAAATCCTAAACTAGCCAATTGACCCTGGACATGTGAGTGAGTCCAAACAAGATCAGCAGAGATGTCTACCCAGTCCGTGGCTGACCACATATCCATGAGTGAGCCCAGCTGAGACCAGCAAAATGGCCCAGCTGATCTATAGACTTGTGAGCATTATGAATGCTTATTGTTTTAAACATTGTCTTTTGAAATGGTTTGTTATACAGTAATTTCTAAAATTCCACTTGTGTCAGGGGGACCTGTCTCCTGTTGTGTGTTCTTCAATTGTTGATACTATATGTATTTATGTATTAATTGGGAGGACCCAATGTTATAATTTACATTAAGTACTTTTCTTAGCGCCCAACACAGAGTTAGCACTCAACAAATTTTTGTCTTTTATTAGTATTTTCATGAGTGAGCTGGAGAAAAATACCAGTGAAGAAATAAAGACATTGCTTGAGAATAAATTCTATGACATGCATTCTTTCACCCATCAAAAAGGTGAAATAGTTATTTTCTTTATCTTTTTTTTTTTTGATTGATAGATTTATTTTGAGAGAAGTCACTTCCTTTACACTTGTGTGTACTGGGTACATGTCCTAACAGACACAAAGAACTATAGATGATGACACCTTCTCACCTCCTTCTTTATGACAAATGTGCATGTCCTGTGTTTTGTGGGTTCCCTCATGAAGGCTCTTTCTCTGTCTGGATGATGGTGGGTATCAAAACTTAAAACTAGTCATGGCCAAGAAAATAACATATTCTTGTAACCTTGAGCTCTTCCTAAGTGGACGAAGAACAGAATGAACAAGGAAGGTCATTTTATAAGAATAGTGTGCAACAAAAGAAGAGGCTGAACATCATACTTTCCAACAAACTTTAGAAAAAAAATCCTCCCCAGAGAGCTTTACGTGTTATCTCATTCATAGATTGCAGAATCCAAAGCCTAACATAAGGTCTCTTTTTTTGTAAGGGTGAAGGTGTCACAAATCAAACAAATAATTGATTCAACTTAGCATTACAAGGGACAGCTAGGTTTAAATGTTGGCCCTCCAGTCCAGTCACCCATTTTATCTCTGAATCTTTCTAAATGCCTTCTACAATTATGGCCAAAGACTTATGCTGCTGAAAATTTCACTACTTCATAAAATAGCCTATTTCATTAATTTTGACATACAAGGATTCAGGGGCACTTAGTTCATTTGGGAAGTTATCCCTGTATGTACATACAGTAGGGACAAGGAGAACTGACATTTGGAACTGAAAGGGAAATGAATATAGGGTATGTTTTTAAATAAATTACTGCTTTAGATTCCTGGGGCTTAATCCAGAAACTCAAGGAATCTCAGAATTATCTAACTGGAGGGATGGGGTAGCTGGGGTACTTACCCACCAGATTACACAGTTACTGCTTTTATCTACTACTGAGAGGAGTTAATTGTCATGCAAGGGATAGGCTAGAATTGCAGGATAATCTTCAGCCTTTTAGCAAAGGAGAATGGTACTGGCCGTTGGTTCAATTGGTGTGCACAGACATCACAAGAGCTGAGGAGATATGAGTAGGGCTCCAGCAAAGTGTGCCTCAAGTTGTAAAAGTCTACTCCTCACTGAAAAAGTTGTCTGCCACTTTTGCCTTCCCAGGATCTCCCATCCCTCTTCTCTTGTTAACCCTTCCTTGAGAAAATGTTCCCTTCCCTTGGGTCAGTCCATATAATTCGGAAGGAGTTGATGTTAGCTTTCTGCAGCTCACCACCTAGCTCCAGAGTCAACACATTACCCAGTCCTGGCTAGTAACTGTAAAGCATCAATATGAGATGTAACTGGTTCAGAGATGATACATAATGGAAGCCAGCTTACTCAGACCAACTCCTGGGATTTTTCTAGAGCAAATTTGAAAGGGCAGATATTCTTTCTGCTAGGTTGCCAGACTGATAGGTTGTAAGCCTAGATATTTTTGTGGCCATCTCTGTTCAATTCTGAGGATGAAGCCAACAAAAGAAAGCATATTCCTGCTTACATTGTGTGAGCATCCATAATGAGCTAGGTCTGATTGTCCCTGGACTTTTGACTTTGCTCAGTTTGAATTGGACCATGCCTGACACACTTAATTGAATTCTCCATCTGCATTGTAAGCTGTTCTCATTTGTCCTGGGACTACTCAACAGGGACATACCCCTCTCACTTCCAAATGTCATCCAATCAGAGAGGTCAAGAGAGTTATGCTTTATATGCAGTATGGGCATGTGTAGGGATTCAAAGGAAGGATTCTGACAGACCCAGATTCAAAACTTGGCTCAGGCATTTGCCAGTTATGTGGTCTAGGGTAAGATATTTAAGCATTGTAAGCCTTATTTTTATCATCCATAAAATGGAAAGAATGCCTACTGTACAAAGTTCTTGAGAGAAAAAGCTTGGAATTTGGTTAGCAATATGATTTCTGACTAATAAAATGGCCAAGGAATTTCGTAGCATTTGAAGAAAAAAATTGCAAAATTGAAAACAACCTTTTTATTTCAAGGTCGATAATCTAATGACATAGGTATTTATTTGTCTGGCATAGAGCAGGAAGTCTTTAAAGGTACCAGCAATCATCATATCTTTACCCTGAGCCTTCTTTTCTCCAGGGCAAAAATCTCTGCCATTTCCAGGCATACATTGTTCATACTTTTCCAATATAATCTCACTAAAGTCATGATAATGAAGTAAAATATTTGAAATGATAAGTGTCAGTCAGAACTAATAAGGGATGTATACTGGCTAAGTGGAATATGGCATGATTTGGGGTTCCCAGTCCTATTACTTACCACTTTTATCTGAGTATAGTTCAGGTAAAAAATATATCTACTTGAAACCTTGCCTGGAAGGTATAACAATGGCTTGCTCCATGGGGAATGTTGTCTTCATTTTGCTTAAAGCAGAGATTATTACTAGGTCTGCAATCTCAGTGAGGGTACAGTTTTGACTTTGCAGGCTGCTGGTACTCACTACATTCTAACTGTAGGCACTGTTGAGAAGCTGTGGTGGTAGAGACCCCGGCAAAACAAAGGCTTAGGAAATTGACATGGCCTGGACCAAATCACAGAGTGACCCCATGGAGTGATGATGCTCAGGGGTTGAACTTTCACCCCAAAGTAGTGTGTAGAGTGCTTTTCCAAGTTCGTGATCTGTGGCACTTTCTGAGCCAGAAAGTACACTCAGACAGGCATCCCCTCTGAATTGTACCTCCCATCCTTAAACCACTGCTTACTACATTAAAAATTTGTAGTCAGGGATTTCCTATTATCTTATCTGTGCTTGAGTTTCCTGAGAACCACTCTGGGATGGAGATTTGTGTGCAGGAAGCTTACTGGGCTGTGTGCACGGGAACACCATCTGTAGGAGCTGAGGAGAAGCAGGATGGCAGAGAAAGAAACTGAACTGTAGTGTATATTCAGTGGAAGACCCAGCCCATCCCAAAGGGATCTTGGAGAGGGAATGGCCCTGCAGATATTTCCAGAATTGAAGCAAGCAAGGAGGCTTTGCCTTTGTACCTTTGTTTGCATCAACCAGGTATGGACAGGGCTGACTGCAGAGAGAGGGTATAAAAATACTCATCAAAAGGGCCAAGTAGCTACCTTTAAAGATACCAATTCCTATCAGCAACCAACATCCCTTGCACCTGGGAAAATGAGTGCCTTGGCTCTGGGTGACATTCTATAGCATCCACAGAAATCTGTCCAGAGAAGATTAAAAGTGCATTTGGCATTTGGCTTGATTTGAACCAAAAAAATAAATCTGAAAACACGAATCTAGGGCTACACCTTAGAATTAAGGGAAGCATTTGGCCCTTCTTTTCATCCATCTGTATCTTTGAGGTAAATACCCAGCAGTGCAATTGCTGGGTCATAGGGTAGCTCTATTTTTAAATGTTTTGAGGAATCTCCACACTGTTTTCCAAAGTTGTACATAAACAGTGAATCTTGGAACACTGCATCAAAAACGAATGATGTATTTTATGTTGACTAACATAACACAGTAAAAATTTAAAAAGAAGAAGAAGAAGTAAGGGAAGCAGGGTGATGATGGAGAACTGGCTTGGGATTCAGAGTTAAACAGATCTGGGATTCCCTTTTGAATACTTGATTCTTGGTGTGATCTTGGCACAATCCCTCTAAATCACATAGCCTCTTGGAACGGCGGGTATTTTTGTTTTGTTTTTGTTTTTACTTACACAATGATGATCCTGGTAACCATACCAGTTTCATGGTATATTTGGAATGACATGATAAGACACCTGAAGTATCAAGAAGTGACTGGCATACTGAAAGCACTCCACAATTAGCAGCTTCTTCAACCTTGAAGACGCTGAATGGTTTGTCTGAATGTCATTCTTTATCCAAACCTTGTAGGAATGAATGCACCGGAATGTTTGAATAGTTCACAGCTGATTGAGTGCAGGAGAATACAGGCAAAAAAATGGGGAAATAAATGCTGAGATGCAAGCAAACACGGAGTGCATCAGGAACCCCTGGAACAGTCTTGAGGAATCATGGACTTTCTGGAGGAGGGAGAAACTGACCTACATTCTGAATCATAAAGAGGGTAAAGGTGACTATGGGGTGGTGAGGACAAGAATTCAAGGAGGGGGCTCTCAGGGCCAAAATCACAGAGGCAAATGAGACCATGGCACATCTGAACTCTATTGGTCTAACAGGCCATTTGGAGCATAATCTGGGAGGGACTGGGCAGGAGAAAGAGAGGCCTTCATTTCAATATGCTTGGCGATGGTGGCTTTGCATTCATCACTGTGGCTTTTGACTCACTTGTTTCAAATTCATGAAGTATTAAAGGAAAGAGGTGGCTGAAAGAGTTCATGGCTGTGTTTAAATAAAGTCAAACAGATGGAGCTGAAAACCATCAGCATGGGGCCCACTGCTCCAGCTTGTTAACAACCAGCTCTGGGTTTCAGGCTTATTGGTCCAGTTAGGCAAGTTCTGTTTTAGACCAATTTTGACAAGTAGCCGCATTTCCTTTGGACGTTTGGAGAAATTATCCTCTCGAACTAGATGGTCAAGTGGAACTAAGCTCGGAACAGTGTTGTAAATTCACTATGAGCCCAGGACATTCACAATATCCTAGTATGGACAGCTATGTAAAGTGAGGTGAGACTAGACTAAAAGGCTAGCCTCTGAGGCCAGACTCCATCCTCCATTCTTCCATTCTCCCAGATCTGGAGGATTGGCTGGGGAGTAAAGCGCCCCATGGCCTGTCTACGACATGATTTCCACCGTAAACTTTGTTTTCATTCTCCGTGAAAGAGTACTTTATACTCTGAACTTTATGAAAGTTGAAAAAAAATCCACTTGCAGATGAAATTTTTCAAGTTTGGACTCAGCCCAAGTGGAATTAAAAAAAATTGGCAAGAGAAAGTAAAATATTCCAGGAGGCTTTTAGAAATGCAGCATGTTGACCAAAAAATAATTAAAACTTAGAGAGTGCCTGGCTTGTAGACTTCAGTGGGGGTGGTGGGCTCACTTATACACATTCCTTGTCCAGTTCCGCTACCACATTTCCTGAGATATCATGATAGGCATACATAGGACTTTATGCTTTCAAAGCTCCTTTCCCTTATTAACTCAGATTTTATTGTATTATCACTGTGAGGTAAGCAATGCCAAGAGATGAAGAAATTGAGGCACCAGTAGGTAGGTAAAGTGACTTGCCTAATATTGATAATGGCTAATACTTTGTGGGAAGAGTATAGTCTTTAGAGATGAGACATGGCAGGGGTCCACAGACAGTGCTACTGTTGGATGAGGTAGGATCGAAACCTTGATTACTTACAAACTCTGAGCTTTGCCTTATGTATCTTTAAAATGGGATAGTAATATTACATGGAGTGGTGTAGGGATCAAATGAGATGGTAGTGGAAATATCCCTTGTAAATTACAGTGTCACTTAAATATCAGTGATGTTTAAGGAAATTAAACATCTAGTTAGGGATATAAATGGGAATTCAACCCATGTCTCCTAAATCCTGGGTCAGCATTTTTATTTCCAATGGACAATCATGATCAACTTCCAATTACCATCACCAGTTTATGTGGGAACCATTCAGTTCAGATTTCTTCCAAGTTTTAAATAGATTACAGGATCTATTTTAGATTTCTCTCTTAACTCCCCAATCACTTTTGCCCCTCATCAAGTGGAGTTGAATGTGATTCATATGGAATGTGCTGTGTTTTTCTCACACCAATTCACACTGCTTACTGAAGAATGATCTGTTACATAATTTGGACTGACATTGTCCAATGTTCATGAACTGCATTGCTCTTAGTTAGAGAATACAACCTATATAGAAAGACATCACCCAAGTCCTCAAGTACACTGCGTTCTCAAAGACATCAAAAGCCAGACACACCTGCTACTCTAGACATCTGCCAAATCATGCCTGCCTTTAAAGCTATAACAAATGAAGCCAACCAAACCCCCCAAACCAAAAATCAAAACAGTGGCCAACCATGCACAGAAAAACCTGAAGTTCTCCAGATGTACCCTATCAAGAAACTGAGCACATAAATATGAGGAACTTCCTATAAATAGATGCTAGCTCTTTATCATTGCCTATCTCTGATACACAGATTTTAAACATAATAGTATTATGTATGTCTCTGTTTCCTATCTTCTCAAGTAGACTGTGAAGCCTGAGACAGGTGTTTCAGTAATTCCTGTACCAACCAATGCTCAGGTTGTGTTGAGAAGACAACACCTAGTAAGCCCACATTCAGTGCCAGGTGCTGTACCAAATAGATCATACTGATTATTTCCTTCATTCTTTGAAATAATCCTTAAGTGATAGGCATTAGCATCATTCCCATTGACAGGTAGAGGAGCAGGATGGAGAAAGGTAAAATAATTTCCTCAAGATCACATGTTCAGTATATGGTATAGCAACAATTCATATTGGGATCTGTTTCCTATTATACTTCTTTGCCTTTCACCTACTTTAGTGGCTGATAAATAGTAAGTGCTTATGGGAACAACCTGAGTTGTCATATTACCATGCCTGAAATTATGCTCGTATAAGATGCAGCATCATGGGTAGAAACAGACTCCATGACAGAATTCTATAAGGGCTAATTCTTAGATACCAGATCTTGGATCTCGATCGTAATAGTCTTATACCTTCCACCCATGCAGATGGAGACAAAAGGTATGCATTATCATTGTAAATTATAACTTTTATATGGGGTTTAAATAAATTAATTTGTTTAACCCTTTAAGGTGGGTATCACTGTTAACCTCTATTACACTTATTTTATAACTTAGTAAAATGAGGCATGGAAACTTTGCCAAAGCAGAACTGAGATTCAACTTAGGCAGCTCTTGTTCTTTGTGCCTATGGTTCTCAAATTTGATTGTACCTAGAATAACCCGGAAATTTTTTGTACTCTGGGAAGCCTACTCCCCAGAGATTCAGATTCCACTGGTGGGTGGTGAGGTCCTGGCATTCATATCTTTTTAAGATGCCCATGTGATTTTACTGCACAGGCAGGGCCCGGAGGCCTAAACTAGACTACACCACCTCTAAATCTCACTGTGCAGAAGCCTTGCTCTCCAAGCAAACCGGAACTGAGAGCATACATATTAATACACCCACCCTTCTCATTGTCTTCTGCAAACCAGGCTGTCCAAAATTTTACTATGAACCAAATTTATAAGACAATTGGTTAAAAATAATTGAACCCAGCACTTGAAATGAGAACTCTATGTGGTTTAGGTGCCAGACACCATGCTAGGAACTTTTTATCGCTTATTTCAGTCAATTGCAGAACAGACCAACAAGGTAGGTATTATCACTATGAGTCAGGTATGTCCAATAGACTTCATCTTGCTTCCTTGTAATCTGGTTGGCTGCTGGAGTTTGAGGTCTTACAAGCTTGTTTTCAGTCTCTTTTTTGTCAAAAAGCAATTCTAATGTGTAGTTCATATTAAAAATAAATATCCTCTATTGTAGAAAAGCAAATCCATACTTCTTCCCCCTCCTTAATGCCCCTCCTTGTCCCACTTCCCTCAGCTGCAAGGAATATTTGTTAATTTCTTTGCGTCAAATATTACATGCTTGAGGACTGCTTGTATAAGAACTGAATCTTTCCAATTTGGGTGGCCTCTGTGCTTCTAATCTCTTTGGAATAAATATTAATAAGGATTAAAGACCTATTTTTAGCTGTATCCCAAGGTCACCCAGTCTACAAGTCCAAGTGGTAGGATTTATGGCACCAGAGATTTATTTATCTTTGTATGTTATTTAATTTCATTTGATTCTTACTGTGGAGGTATAAGATTACCTTTCTGCCATCTTTCTTTGTAACTTCCTGATCTTCATAAGAGGCAGTGGCAGATTGGAATTTCAACCCCAAAGGTGAAAGAATTTGTACAAGAAGCTCTAAAGTTTCCTTAAAATCAAATGTTTTATACTGTTGCATATTTTAGATGATTTGCATTGGATATTTCCATTTTAATCCATTCAATTTATCAGATCTTTAGTTGAATAGATGACATTGAAAATAACAATACAGATTATAAAAACACACATATCTGACTTTTCCTGTAGGTGGAAGAAATTGACACTGGCCAATTCTAGGTATATTAATTTGTTGTTTTAATTATACTGAATTATATGGAGTGTGGTTCTGTAACATTCAAGGTGGGAAATGGATGTGTTTTCTGTCCTTTCCTCCACACTGAGGGATCATTAAGATAACAATCTAATAGCCTGGGTGTGTGGGCATCAGAAAAACTTCATTATATTAATAACTACTGTCAGTGTCTGCTGTGGCTATAAGATGAGTGAATGAAAATTTGTATCATTAAACCTTTTTTAAAAAGTCATGTGATACAGGGAGTAGACAAAGGTGTGAGTTCAGCTTCTAGAAGCTGCATATAAGGTCTAGTATGTTCAAACTGCAAGGAATTCAGATGACTTGGACCAACTTCTTCAGCCTACAGATGAGGAAACTGACATACACCAAGCTTAAATGACTTGTTCAGGCTCACATGAGGTTATCAGGTGGTAGAAGAGTAACCCCTGACTCATAACTCAGTGGGTGCTCCCTGCCCACCATTTTGCATTGAGCTGAAATGCTTCCCTGACTCCTCTACCACATCAACTTCTTACAGTGATCTCAAACCTTAAGTAACAGCAAAGATTCAAGCAAGCATGAGATCCTGAGCTATTCCTTATTGCTACTTTTTTACACCTGAAAGGAGGCTTCACTGATGTTTGATTCTTCCTTCTTCAATAAGGAAAGCCACAGACAAGAATGTCTCTAGTGATTTGCCATTGTTTTATAATTCTCTCATATATGCGCTTTCCTTTTTGTTTATCACAAATGATTGTGTAATGATATGCTAGTATTGTGTCACTCTAATGTTCTCAATTTTCAACCATCCGACATTACCCAATTTTCTTTTCTTAATTCTAAATAAATTTGAGAACTCTCTTAGAGTGTTTCAAGCTATGTTAGCACACTTAGTTATGGCTCATTGTGGAAAATTCATTCTAGTTTGTAGGTTTCCATGCTTTACTAAAGGAATAGTAGATTTATCTCCTCAGCTACAAAGGATTTAAACCACTAATTGTATGATAGCTGTCATATACAACATCAAGGCATGGGGAAGGCATCTTTGGAATGTGTTGATTATAACATTTTATAAGCCTATGGCTTCTATGGCCTAACTTGTTCTTATTTCCGTTGATGTCTTGAGTTTTTGATAAACATCCTACAACAGAAGTCAAATTATCTCTAGGTGAAATAAATTTGTTTATTGGGAATTATCCAGTAGCCAGTGAAATGGGGAAATTTGTACTTTGGTAGCATAAAATATCATGGATACTTTTAATACTGATTCTAAATACAATGCTAGATGTGTGGTAAGCAAATAAATAGCTGCCCATTAACAGAACTGCACATCATAATGCTGATTTTCCTCCAACATAATTTTAGTGCTAAGTATATTATACTCTGTGACATCACTATTATATCTGTGATATCCCTCTAAATAGAACCAACCTTCCTTGATATCAGATGTTGGGAAGGATGCCCTTCTTTGTGTTAGGGTTCCCATCTATGGTGAAGAAGTTCCAACATGCTGATATTGGTGACCTCTGTCTCCTAATCTGTCATTTCTCCTTGGAGAAGGAATGCTTGATATGACTTATGAGTTTGCAAGGAAAGCCCAGGCACATGAAACCTGGTTCCTTCATTACCCTTCTCTCCTTCCCAGAACTGGCCTGCTCACAGAGCACATGCATTCTCCACTGTTCTTGGACATGCAAGAAAACTTATGCAATGGTTCTAGCTGAAGCTTGGGATATTATAGCACTGCCCATGCCTGGTGGGTACCTCTGTCTGCTTCTAGGCTTTAGATGAGGAAGCCCACATGGCTGATATAGCCCATTTCCCAAAGTGATGCTTTCTATATAAAGGTAATATTTTCATCTTACATTCTTCCAGAAGCAGAAAGACATTATGGATGTACACAGGCAATGGCTTCAAACAGCTGAGGTTTAAAACTCTACTCTGTCACCTGTCCAACTAGAGTTGTAAGGATTTAATGAGTTAATATACAGAAAGTATTCAGAACAGTACCTGCACAAGGTAAATGCACTATGAAAGTATTTGGTATTAATGATTCCTTTTCATTTCATTGTTTCTTTGGTTCAGAGCACAGGCCTGGAGAAAGGAGTCATGTGCTGGCTTCCCACTCACATCTGCTTAACAGATTTTGGGGTTTTAGAGTAACTTGTAAACTCAGTGATTAGGCTCATCTTACCCCTAAGTAGATCTCATCCCCAGAATTGTCATTCCTATTTTAGAATTAATAATGTCACTCTGAAATTCTTAATGAGTGCAGACCCTCCAGAAGGCATCAGGCCCTTCCAAATCTGACCTCAGCCTATGTTTTCTACCTTGTTCTAACACTCTGTGCTTTGGCCATGGTCTTACTCAGATTAAACTGCTCATAGTCCCTGAGTCACAGCATGTGTCTTCACCCCATCCTGGTTTTGCTTTCACTCCTCT